>CM034396.1:6045000-6525000 GCA_019925095.2 Dendrolimus kikuchii | reverse complement strand
AGTTTTGTTAGTTGTGGTAGTTTTGGTAGTTGTGGTAGTTTTGATTGGTAGATTTGGTAATTGTGGTAGTTTACGTAGTTGTGGTAGTATTGGTTGGTGGATTTGGTAGTTTTGGTAGTTTCGGCAGTTTTAGTACGTTTGGTAGTTTTGGTCGTTTGTGTAGTTTACACAATATTTAGTTGTATAAATAAAACTAGAACGGGTTGAAATAGGGTATTAAAGTTTGTATGGGGACCATTCATTTATCAAGTTTATAGATATAAAAAGTCATAATCTTTAAAAAAATGCGACTTTCACTCGATCTGTCTGTCTGAATACCGAAAATGGACAGAGATACTATTCATCCCGGTAGATAGGATATATATAAAGTTTGCGATATAAAATGAAGTAAATCTTCCGAGGGCAAATAGCAGATACATACCCACCAACAACGATAAAAATACAATACAATAAACGTATCCTGTATTAACGCCAGCTTTTAAAACAAGAGGTACACACTAGAGTTTGATAACTAGCGGCCCGGCGCGGTTTCACCCGCGCTCTGTCCCGTTCCCTTGGTATATCGTCATGTTATAGCCTATGATACTCCCTGTTAACGTAGCTTTAGTCGGTTTAGTAGATCCAGAAATTACCCTCTACAACGTCACAAACTCACAAACTTTACCTCTTTATAATATTAAGTATAGATAAATTGTTTATGTAAGGGTCTTTATTATTTATCACGAAAGACATCGCCACTAGTCATTCGTTTCCACTTTGCGGAGTTTTGTTATTATATAAAAATCATGTTAAACCTGTAAAGAACTGAAGGCTTGAGGAAGTTGCGATTAGTTCGGTAGAAAAATATATATCGGGACATTTATAGGTTGACATGATTCAATACGTGCACTTTATAATTACCTAAAACAACACTTCTTGTTCATTTTTTTAAATCTCCAGCGACTTTTGCCTGCTTTTATTTACACTATACCCACGAGTTCCTTTCAAGATAGTCGACGTTCAAAATGAACTGTAAATCTTACTAGGTACCTACATTAATCTCCCTTATTTACCCGAAACCTCACATACCAGGTACACATAACTATCATACTAACAAAGCAGTATAAAACCTCACGTGAGTTTTTCTCTCGTGCTTGTGTTAATCGGATTCGCCAATAGCAGTTGCTCCCGTCTAATTGATTGTTATTTTCATTAGTATGTAGTTTTATTGTGCACTTTGAGACGTACTATGTGCCTTTACGATCTTTTAATACCTTTGTATTGCTATTTTATTAGGTGACTAGCTGTATCCGCGACATTGTTCGTGTACAAGGCTTTATATTCATCTTAACATTGCAAGACACCGAAAATGACACGCTAAAATTTAAGATAAAATTCCTCGAGCTGTTTTGTAGACTACAATCGTCTCGAATACGAGACGAAACAATTTTCAGACATGACCATACTTTATCACTAAGCGTCAGTTAAGTAATCGCTATTGCTTACTATCGCAGACTGCCTCTAATTTTATTAGTAGCCATAGAAGATGATGATGAAATGGCACCTTTTAATAACAAAAGCAAAATCTCTTAAGTACTCATTAAATCAATACAGAGAATACAACATCGGTAAACTTTTAAAATAATTGTCTGCACTGAAGTGTTAAGCACAAACAGCTCGCTGAAAAAACAATAGGGTGACGATGTTTTGATAACTCTGAGAGAAAATCTTTGATAGATTGCGACCTAATACGGGCCGGCAATGCGGAGTTGGCGTCGGCCCAACAAATGAAGCGCAGAGTCTTCATGCTCCTGTATATTCACCATAATTCAGAAATATTTCAAGATAATATAGCGAGCAAGGCTTTTGTATACCTACTGTATTCACCCTATCTACTAGGACACTCAAACAAATAGATATAGTTCATACTAAATTGCTATTTATTCTACTAATAAAATTCGGAAATTATAAACCATTCACTCTTGCGTTACTTATGTTAGTTTTCTACCCTAATATGATTGTTGTTTACAATTCACTTTGTAATTTTGAAGGTCAAAATGTTGAAGAAATCTACACAATAAGATTATCTATATGAGTCATACCAACCGTGTTAGATAAATATGGTGGGTGATGGTCCATCGGTTCCTGTAATGTTGGGCGTCCCGGGCCAGTCCAGCAGTTAGACTTTTATATACTGTTTATTTAGAGAGCATCGCAGGATTAATTTCGCTTCGGATTTCCATGAAAATTTTCAAATTTTCCGAAGTATAAATATCATGTAATCTTAAAATCAAGTAAAAAGACAAGTAATCATATTCACTTTGTAATACAGTAATATTGTGTATAATAACAGCCTAGCGTACTAGCTTTTAATACCTTCATAGCATAATAATATTCCTCAGGCAAGATGCCAAACAAAAGATTGGCTAGACTACACTATCCTGTAGTTTCAGAAAAAAACAAACGAAATACTTTATAGAAAGGAAAACTTATGCAATTTTTCTTTTAGCCGTTCAGACTTATTGCGGAAAAACTGTATGTATATTACCTTCCTGGTAGCAGTGAACTGTTGATGCTTAGTTATCTTGTTGACTCTTGGGTTTAATAAACTAAATACGGAGAAAAGTGAAATTTATTCCGAAAACTAATAAATAACAAAGAAAAACGAAACAGAAAACATTTTGTTCTTAATCCAGTGTTGGTGTTACCAACACGTACAAATTAAATATTATTTTTAGTAGAGGTAGGTATAGGAACCCGATGGAAAGTGGTCACTGGTCACTTATATAAGTTTTGCACCATAAAGAGACTTAATGACGCGTTTTTAATTAACCCTATGAAGTATTTCAAAGTCAAATTTCTGGAAATTCTTAAGATTTTTTTACACACGAACAACTACAAACCGCCCTCGAGAAAATTCCCGCGGGGTTCCCATGACAAAAAATATCCCACATTTTATTACATAAAATTTGCCATCGAATATTGAAAAAATGAATTTGTCATTCGATTTTTTTTAATCTGACCATTTTAAATAATTCCCAAAAAACATCCCGCGGGATTCCCAGGATAAAAAATAGCGCAGATTTAAAGTCTAAGTTCCTGTCGATCAACGAAAACCGCATCGAAATCGGCCTACTACAAGAAAAACAGACAAGAAACCAAAAAAAATGCACTGTATTCTTTATCGTTTATGTGATCTATTCCAGTTGTTTTTTTTTAATAGTTTAATGTATAGACACGACATGTTTAGAGTTTTATAATATTATACATAATAATATAGTATGTAGGGTTCGTAAGAAAATTTTCTAAGTGTACAGTTTAAGAAGACCGAAGTAAAATTTAAATAGTAAAAAGAACCCCAACTAGTCTATGTGGAAATGCATATTCATGAATTTTAATGTTGTCTCTTTGAACGTGACTAGTGTTTATAAACGATTGTACAAAATGGTCACCGCAGTGGGACGTCTTGAGATGTTATTTACTAAATTGTCGGGCTTGCTCGGCTCAGGTTACCTGAGGGCATGGGTGCATACGTCACACAAAACAGTACGGTTATGTTAATAATATTTTATTATTTTCAAGCTATTCTTATTTTATTCAAAATTGCCAGACAATGGACTTTCTTATAATAATAATTTGCTTATGATGTTATGTGTGTACAATCTGGTAAACTGGCGTATGCGCATGTGTGCGATACTTTGCTTATGATTAGCTAGATGACACACGTAACAGTAAATTATAAAATAATCTTTATATAGTGTAAAAGTCGCTTTCCGCGTTTGTTTGTTTTTATATATATTCGCTAACTCCTAAACCAACGCAGTGGATTTTAAGCGGATTTAACCATCAGTTAGTTAATTTTTTACTGAATGTTTATTATATATATATATATATATATATATATATATATATATATATATATATATATATATATATATATATTTAAAACCTAAGTAAGGTTTCATGTTTATTGTAAAGCTACTTCCTACTTCTGGTTTAAATATAAAATAATGTTCATTAGAATACTTTCCTTCCGTATTACTTTTAAAATATCGTTTAGACAAAAATAAATGTGCTATTTAGTTTATTCAAAATTATGAGCTCATTTCTTTCTATATATGTAGTTACTTAAAAAATGTCAAGAAGGCTATGGCGTTTCATAAGATAACAAAAAGTATCTCAGATGAGTTGATGTCAATTACCCTATTGCGACCAACTTCCTTTGACTCGCCTAATTCTAGGATCGTCCATGAATATAATCGGATACATTTGTTGATAAATAAAAAAATAGTTCGGCACAGTTTTATTATCGAAACTAGATACGGGGAAAACCAATGCATATAATTTCACACACTTTCCATCTTTGTCGTGCTATCGCTTGTACAGTTCTTGACAGAAAAAACCAGTCGATTCTCTTGTAGTTACATAACCTAGCTTTCCGCTAGTGCAGCGGTCACGTAAAGATTTAATAATCGTATGTTTTCAGGGTTGAGTGTTTTCAGAGACCACTCTCATAAAGCGTTCAAATGTCCGCTGAAACGAGCAAAGTAACGGGACAAACAACGCTTCTGATGTTGACGGTAAACAAATTGACAATTAAATGCCTTAAAGCATAGTCCATTAAAATATTCATTAATTTGGTATTTTATAGTATTTTCTTTTCACGACTAGTATACACATTTAAAACTGAGTTTTAACGGTTTTAAGCGTGGCTTTTTATATGATTCTAAGTTTCGGTCACTTTTCAGTAGCCGTGATCACAAAAGACCAAAACTTTGAAATAAAAATCAAATAAAACCGTTAAAACGTAATTTAAATGATTAGCATTTTAGTTTAATAACATTTTTTGTTATGTTAAAAAAAAACAAGTCGTTTTAAGTGGTAAAACCAGCTATTGTTATGCCACAAAGTAATATAAAACTATTCATTTCACTCTCTGATGAGTGCAAATCACATGAATTTCATAATATGTAATTGTACAAAAAAAATTTAACAAAGTACATCCCACGCGTAATTGATCACTGATACTATAAAAAACTTTGCCAAATCAACTTTTTAATGCAATTTACCGTAAAACATGGAAATACGTGTTATAGTAGTATTATTCATGCTTAAAAAACCGTTTTTTAGTTCTCCTGTAAAGTACAGTCCTTTGAATATTGTGCTTTGGATAAAGCAAGTCAATCTGTTAAAATACCTGTTTTTACATCAAAACACTATTGAAGTGTATTAACAAAAGGCCAAAAAACAACTATAAAAACGACTATTTATACGACGTCTAATGTATTTTAATGACATACTAATTTTTATCTGTTTTTTGGTTTAAAACTATTCTTGAATAGGCTTCTTTGATTGCCTGAGGCAGGCGGCCTTCGGATGGAAAGGCTTAATGAAACTATTAAGGTATGAAATAGAAAACTTCGTTCTTTTGTTTGGAAGAAACTTCTTACGAGCATGTATAAACAATGAATCATATTTACCTACAATTTTAATATTTCCACTCTGTACCTTGTTATAATACATTTTTACTAGCTTAATAATGTTATCATAGCTTAAGCAAATTATAAAAATTCTTTTATCTTATCTTATACTAATATATACGAGTAAAGCTGAAGAGTATGTTTGTTGGCTTGAACGCGCTAATCTCAGGAACTAGTGGTCTGATTTGAAATTTCCTACTGTATTAGATAGCCCATTTATCGAAGGCTATAGGTGATATATCATCACGCTAAGACCAATAGGAGCGTAGCACCAATGAAGAATGTTTCAAAATCGGGTGTTTTGGTTTTTAACTATTTCACGCGGACGAAGTCGCGGGCAGAAGCTAGTGAGAAATATGGTTCTTTAACCCGAATTTGATCTTAAATTTTCATGTAGACGTTGTTCTAGATTTATCTCTGTGAATACAATATTCATAAAACCCAATATTACTTTTGCTAAGACTAACTTATTGTCTGATTCGAATAATTGTCATATTAGAAAACTTCTCAGACATTGTTACAATAGGCGCCTTATATAATGAGCAGCAACTGCTAATAGGTAATAATAACTTGTACGTTAAAGTAGAAACTTACTTCGGCTAAATAATAAAGCAAAAGAATTTATACATTAATAATATATTATATGCTTACCTAGATTTGTTTATGGCTATGCTAATCTCATGAACAACAGGTGTGTAATGTGCATAATATGGATGAATAAGGACAGATTGTATTCCATATAATGGTATACCATTCCAGAACCAAGCTATAGCTTGGTTTTGGAAACGGTATCGAAGTTTAGATGAATCTTTTATATCTATATATATAAACGAAAGTCGTGTTAGTTAGACATATTATAACTCAAGAACGGCTGTACCGATTTGGCTGAAAATTAGTGGGGAGGTAGCTTAGAACCAGGAGACGGATATAGGATATATACTATATACGATATATACTTTTTATCCCGTTGGAACCAGTAGGTGGCGCTGAGATCGGGTTCTAAAATTCTCCTAATCGATCTGGATCGATTCTGGTGATTTTGTTTTTATGTGTTTGAGTGTGTTCCCGGATGGTTTAGATTCACAATTAGAACCGGTAGATGGCGCTGAGATCGGGTTCTAGAATTCTCCTAATCACCTGGACCGATTTTGGTGATTTTATTTTTGTGTGTTTGAGTGGGTTCCCGGATGGTTTAGATTCACAATTAGAACCGGTAGGTGGCGCTGAGATCGGGTTCTAGAATCCTCCTAATCACCTGAACCGATTTTGGTGATTTTGTTTTTGTGTTTGAGTGGGTCCCCGGATGGTTTAAATCCACAATTGGAACCGGAAGGTGGCGCCTGGATCGGGTTCTAGATTTTTATTTTTTCAGAGCAGGACAACGTCTGCCGGGGCCGCTAGTTAGATATATAAGATTCTAAATTTATTTCTTTGTAATTGAACTCCTCCTCAAACCCTGGACCGATCTTGGTGAAATTTTTTGTGTTTATTCGAGTGGGTCCCGAGATGGCTTAAATTCACAATTGAACTAGATAGGTGGCGCTACAATCGGATTCCACACAATTGAACCAGGTAGATGGTGCTGCAAAATAGGAAAATAAGCAAGTTTAAATGGCAGTGGGTTGGTCACGTCTGTCGCAGGACCGATAGCCGATGGAACAAACGAGTCCTGGAGTGGAGACCACGTCTCGACAAATATAGCGTAGGAAGCTTGCCAGCCCGGTGGACTGACGACCTGCGTAAGATCGCCGGCAGGGGCTAGATGAGGAAGACGGGAGACCGGGATATGTGGCGCGTACTTGGGGAGGTCTACGTCCAACACTGGACTAAGATTGCCTGAAGAAGAAGAAGAAGAAGGCGGTGCTGCAATCGGGTTCTAGGATTTAGGTGAAATTATTTGGATTCACAATTGGATCCGGTAGGTGGCGCTGCAATCGGGTTCTAGAGGACAGCGTCATACAGGACCGCTAGTAAATTTTATAATATAATAAATATGCTGGGGTGTCAAGTTTCTACAATGAATTTGAAAATATCGCACACTAGCACTAAGTATCACAGACTATCTAGCATTTAGAATTCCAACAACGTAGTCATGTTATGTATGAAATTATCGCTCACAAACCCCTTAATAAAAATAACAAATAAATTTATTTCAAATTGTAATATAAACAATCGAAATAATCACAATTACTTTCTACTTAATAAAGCGCCTTGTTACAATTCATACACGTCAAAACCATTTAGTTGCCGCTCTTGTAAAATAATGCCACAGTAACAATGCGTTTGATATTGCCTCACACTATTTCACATTCTCTGAATAATGTTTTTATTTCCCTTAACTTTGTTATTCGCGTCATACATTTTAATATTCATTCGGCCCAGTTTTTCATTCCAAACCCAACGTTGCTTTTTGATATTCGTAAAAATGAATTTATTTACTGACTAATTTGTTATGCTTTCCTAACATAAAAAGGTAATATTTACATATTGATATGGGCTTGTATATTCTGTTTTATAGGAGTCTATATTATCATGCCTACATACGCAAAGGGAAATCTTTGTAAGCCCCTTGTTTAGCATATTGTGCGCATGGAGTGGAGGCATTTTGGCATAGTTTAAGTTTAAATATTACAAAAGAAGTACAGGATGCTAATATGTCTATATAATATTTCCTGCAAATACATTAAATTAATTGTTATATAATTTGATCATGTACTAGCAGAAGGTGATGTCAGGAGCCTTAAGAACAGACGAGCGTGCATGACAAGAGTTATGAATGTCAAAGAAGCAAGTGAGGTTTGTAAGAATAAGCCTGAATGGCGCTCTGTTGTTCGTGTCTACCCCGCAAGGGAACTGGCGTGAAGTTATGTATGTATGTATGTTATATAATTTATTATTGATAATTGTTATATGAGTGTTAACAACAGAGAAACTCCTTGGATGTGTCATTGTCTGTAGTAAATTGTATATTAGAGTCCGTGCAACAAAACAAGTCCCACAGATACGGCGGCGCGGGCGCTGCAATACACGTACTTAATCCTACCAGAGTCAATATTGGCTAATACTTAAATGGATGAATGAATAAATATGATTTATTTTGTTTTAAAAGATACAGTTATCAGAAATAAAATTTTACATTACAATAGTCTTGTCGCTATTAGCGATTTCTTCCAGACAACCTTTGGTTGGACGAAAAATTTGATAAGAACAGAGGTATGTTGCATCGATATCATATCCATGTAGGTTTTTTTTTTTTTTTTATTGGACTTGACTTTATGTTGTTGGTCCGAAGACCTTACAACTTTACCGGGGTTTTTGGGGCGAGTGCCTTCGCGAAGCGAAGGCGCTCGAGCCCGGGGGGGCAACTTGCTCGAGGGAGCTCCCTAAGGAGTTTGACCTCGGCTGAACTGTTGCCATGAGAGGGGGATGAATTTAATGATGGCCACCATAGGGCGACACAAAGCACTAATTGAGAACGGGCGACGGGTAATATAAAGCCCGAGGGGAAGGATTCCGGCGGGCCGGGATCGGTGGTTTGCGGCGGCCTACGCTATCTTACTGCCGTTTCGCAACGTGTTATGGCTGGGAGAGAAGAAACGGCGAAAGAAACTTCCCAGCAACACGCCTAGTCTATCCTGTGGGGGGGCTATGTCTCCTAGCGTCCCTCGCAGGGACGTGGAGAGATCTTGATTCAAGATCAAGATCCATGTAGGTATTATTGAATAATAAATACAGAATATTCCATAATTGAAGCTGTTCATTTATTTCCTGGCTACTTTACGAACAAGATTAAATAAAATAGCGGAGCTGCCACTTTTAGTCCCTTTATTTTCCACGGGAAGTCTTTTGTAGTGCTGACTGAACGTATAATACACGTTTGCTATCGAAAATTGATTTAAGATTATTTCGCCTCGTCCGCCACAATGAGTAATTTTTTTATTGTTTGGGTTCATGGGTCGAAGCGGGCATTGAGAAAATTGGCGCAATTTAAAATTTAAAGATGGTCACTGAACAAAATACTTCGGAATTCGAAAAGATTCATACAAAGTAGTCAAATTAGACCAAATTTTGCCGTTTCGAGGTCCTAGAAAGCTTTTCTTATTACCGTTAATAGGATTATTCATGATTTTTGTCATTTCTTCAAGGAATTGTAAAAATAATAATAATTACTGCCTTTATTAATACTGCATCTATTTCAACTGCACGCCAACGCCTTCTTTGCAATAAGATCTTATCTATCCAAATGTTGCCTGGAAGAGATTGCTTTAAACTTTAAGCAATAAGGCCGCCCATTGTACCTTAAAGCTTTTTTTTATTGTGTATATTGTCTCTGTCATATCGGTGTAAAATAAAGAGTAATATATTGTATTATTAGTTTTATTAATCGCAGCCATACGTATTATATGACAGAATTGTGAAAATTAACAGCACATGTTGATGTCATAGGTGACGAGGGGCCGCTGCTAGGAAGGTGGTTAATTAACCATGTGACTGATGGTTCCGGGAGATGGCTATACGTCACTGTCGGGCGACAGCATACACCTACTATATTAGCTAGTGGCTTGATTGGACCACCTTTAATTATGCGAATAATTAAAATTAATAATAACAATAAATGGTCCCGTACAGATTGACCAACATCCACTGTTTTTATCGTTTTTACAAGTTTTTGCTCAACATATGTTCCACTGGAGAACATTTTCTAAAGATATAAGTTAAAAATGAAATCTGCTTCCTATTCTATGTACACCGTTTCGCAACACGAATAGTAGAATAGAATATGTTCATTGCGTAATGTATGTACAGAGATGTTACGGTATCAATGCATTCGGCTTATAATTGGGCGTGCAAAATTAACATTACAATATTGACTTATAATGATTTTATACAATCAATTAATCGATAAAATAAAAAATAAAAATTACACTTGTTTATCATTAATATAATATTAATAACAATCTATATGTAATATAAATAATAAAATGTCTACCATTACCCACAGCATGTCAAATATATTGATGTCAGTTCATAATGTTTTATTGTCCATAAACATGTTTATATTATAATAACATTTAGTAGTCAGTAGCAAATTTTATTATTTTTAAATAGTGTATATGGTAGCTCTCTAAAAGACTTCGGAAGCTTGTTGTATACAAAGGTCCCCATGCAATAGACACTTTTGCGCACGTTATCGCAGTTTAAGAAGAGTGAAAAAACTCGCTAGCAATACGCCTAACAAAAAATTATTTTGTTCATATTATAACTCATATTATACTCATAATTATATTGTATTATATCCATATTATCATATTTACTTATGTATTATTATTTTGTTCATATTATAACTCATATTATACTCATAATTATATTGTATTATATCCATATTATCATATTTACTCAGGTCCGCTTTTTAAAATAAATATAGGAGTGTGTTATACAATTCTTTTTCGAAGATTTAATGGAGTTATAATATTTTCTTAAGTTTTCGCGACTTGTATACATAATAAAACTACGTTTTAACGGTTTTAAGCGGGGTAATTTTATTTGATTTTGGTTTTTCCGACGTTTCGGCCACTTTTCAGTGGCCGTGATCACGGAAGACTTCCGAGTATAAATCGAATTGATAATAATCGAGTCCGACCGATTGTAAATAAATACTTTCTTATTCATATATAATTAGGCCTAATTATGTTGTTTTCTCGTCTATTTTGTTCTTCCGCCTAATTAGTTTTATTGAGTATACTCTGTTTGCTACAACTCCATTAAATAATAAAACTACGTTTTAACGGTTTTAAGCGCGGTAATTTTATTTGATTTTGGTTTTTCCGACGTTATGGCCACTGAAAAGTGGCCGCTTTTGGACCAGTGACGGAAGGGACAGAATGGCGCGGCCCTGCGTACCTCAAACGTGCGGGGCTTAAGCATTGGAATGACTACATCTGTGCCGTCGCGGGCCCAAGGTGGCTCGCAGTAGCCTCGGGCAGGGAGCACTATGCGCAACTGGAGGAAGTCTTTGCCCGGGTGGGGGATCCAAAAATAGAATAAGTAATTGAATTCATTACATAATGAATCGACAAATTAAAAAAGTACTGACAGTTGAAAATAATATTGTATGGCATGTTTATTATGGATCAAATAAAAAGGCTTTTTTTGTGGTTTTGGGTTATGGGTATTGTATGTTTCTTGAGGCTAGATTAAACACGTTTTGTGCTATTCAGAGAAGTCGCATTGCAAATTTCTTGACCAGTGTTGAAAGGTGTACAAACAAAAATGTATTGGGACTAGTTGCAGATTGCGACACAGAATAATTAATTTAATGTAAAATATATGTGAATGAAATGCTTCAGTAAAGGACTGACCGACTGACTGGCTGTCGGACATTTGTTAATTTTATTTTTTTATTTTGAACGATTAATTTAATTTAATTATAACAATGTATTTAAAAAATGTAATTATAGATCTTTGTGTCTGAAATAAATAAATAATTATTATACATACATACATACATACATAACTTCACGCCAGTTCCCTTGCGGGGTAGGCACGAACAACAGAGCGCCATTTAGGCTTATTAATAATTATTATATATTATATTATTATTATTAAAGAAAATATTTATCGAATACGTTTATCCTACCCTGGGGGATGTATCCCATCTCCACCTTAAAGGATAGCAAAGGGTTGACTTCGCCTCTGGAGTTGCAAACGTCTGCAGGCGACTATGGGCCTGGGCCGTCTGGTACTTTAGCAGCTTTGCAATAAAAAAACACACGTGACAGAAATTATTCAACGTGTCTTGTTCAATATGTGTGTATGATCTTCTCTGAATGTTCTTGAGTGAAACGTGGGTACTTTAAATAAACACTTCTGATTTTAATGTGCTTATTGAATATTCATTCAAAAGTTTTCATTCAAATTAAGTTCTAACAAATAAGTTTTTTTTTAATGTTTCGTAAATGAAAGAATCTTAGCTAGACCTGCGTCTATTCTTTTTCATTTTTATTTCTGTTTTTTTTTAATATATAAATAATACAATTTCTTTTCCATATATTCATGAAATTGTAGCAAATAAAGATGTAAAGCGACCGCGCTATTAATATTAATATTATATTATCACACGGAAACATTTTCAGGATAATAAGTAGATGCTATTCCAGACTATAACCTACCTCTGTGCCAAATTTCCTCCAGATCCATTCTGCCATTTCGACGCGATTAAGCAACAAACATCCATCCAAACTTTCGCATTTAGAATATTACTAGAGATTTCCCCGCGGCTACACTTCGGGTCCAAATGCAGCGAGTGCGTCTAATTTACTTACATAAAAACTGAATTAGGTTTTATATATCGCGACCGAAATCGCAAGCAAAAGCTAGTGCATATATAAACCTTGAAAAATTACCGGAGTGATGGTGAAAACCGCTTAAAAATCCTTTGCGTGGTTTAGGAGGACTTAACATATACACAGACGGACATACAGACAGACGCAGAAAGCGACTTTGTACTTTGACTATGTAAAGAAGAAGATATAGAAGAATAGATTATAACAGTTTTGGCAACACCGAGCAAAGTTTCTGCTAGATATAAAAAAATTCTACGGCGTAATGTTATTTCATTACATTCTTTGTAAATATCCATTGCTCCGATCGCTAAGAAAAAATGTTGACAATTCAATACGTCGGAATGCCTGTAAGCAATATGAATGACATCAACAAAGGTTGAGAGCACATCCATTGAATACTGAAATTCCAACTCAATGGTTCACGGTCACAATATTTATGCCCCTCTTTCCTATCTGCAAATTGTTTTTCAATATCGTAAATGGAAATACATAAATCAAATCGAAATACACACAACCCAACAAATTTTACCTTATCAGGACAATATACAAACATAAACAAACACTCATATACCTAAAACAAAAATAGAATAATTCAATATGAAATGTATGAACCAATTCCCAAATGTAGCCTAAAAGTAAGTATGTTACTTGTTTCAATTTATATAGAAAACACATTATGAATACAAATAAAGTCACAAAATGTGGGAGAGAATTGTAAAATTATTATTTTCTATTCAACGAGCTGTATAGAGGATTCAACTCTACCACCTAGCTTTATGAAGGAAAACTTTATGAAACGTAACAAATAAAAGTCGCGCTTATTGCCTCGTAAAAACTTCACGAAAATATCGCCACCAAGGTCTTTTAGAGTTAAAAACACGGGCGCGACGGACTTTTACAACTTAATTCTAGTTGTAAATTGATTCCCTAATACAATAGGTGTGGATGGTCTGAAGTTTTAGTAGTATTCGTTTGTACGTGGTAGAGCCGTGCTGTTATCTTGATTACAGCTTTTATCTTTCTTTATTCTTTATTGTACACAAAAAGTTACATACACAATTATAAAACAGTAACCCTAAAAGAGTTTTCTTCCAGCAAACCTATGAGTCTAGCGAGAAGGGGTGAAGCAAAAGGCAGGGTTGTGTACGTAAAAGATATTTTACGTTATAACGTATAATATAAATAAATTAACAAAAATAAATTATATACAAGATACTCATAAGATATATACATACATATATAGTGTAAAATACAGACATATAAGGATAATTTAGCATAGATAGTGTTCTTTGACTTTTTTTTTAACTGCTCTCCGATAGGCTATCTCGGATCGTATGTGGCAGGGCGTTCCATAATCTAATTGCGATAGATAGATAGATAATCTTCTTATCTATCTTATCTTATCCTTATAGCAAACGTACTTTCAAATGACGATTTCGAGAAAAAGGCGTCAAACATATCTTTATATATCAAACGATATGTCCATGTTACGTAACTTTTTACCGTATCTAAAAAAACAATTTAAAAAAATCAAGCTCTATGCATAGATACACATCCGAGCAGGCACGGAAAGAGAATACAAATTTTTCAGGGTTTCAAAAACTGCTCAAAATATTTTACAACACCAGGTTAAATTAAGGGGTCACGATTAAAAGGCCACCTATTTTAAACCCTTCTGTTTTGAAGGTATTCGCAATCTGCGAGCAATTTACGCGAATAATTCGCCCGCCGCGCCGCCAGACTATTGCAATCCACCAAAACGCCCCGCGCCAATCATTCCAATCAGTTTTTCAATCATTTTAAAGAGTTTGCACCCTCGTTTTGCTGTTACCCGTTTTTACCGTATTTTTACACTCTTATATTTCATAATTTTGGCCACACATTGACCATCACGAATGTTAGGCACAAATAAATTAAATGCATACATAATATTGACTTGAATCTCTTTTCAAAACTGTAGTACTATTTAAAAAATCATGTTATTTCTAGTTAAACATATATAATATATGTAGTGAATTAGAATACATACCATTCTATAGTGCTTTATCACGTAGAATCTAAATTGAGAACCAAAGTAACTAACTACAAAATATCTGAGTTTCTGTATTCAATACCAAGAATATCAAACACCAGGAAGGTAACTTAGCCCGCCAAGGGATAAATCTTAAATAACGTCACCCATTGTTGAGGCGGGCTCTAACAAGCCGCTACCGTCAGGAGAGCAAGCTACAAGCATTTATTATGCTCAAAGCAAAAATAATTTGAGTTATGTTTGAATGCGAACCTCGGTAAAGAAAACAACATTACTATTGCAATATAGCCCCTCCCGACGGCCGACGGGGTTCTTTATCAGTGAGAACTTTTTTATAATATTCTTTAATTATAGTATAACAGATTAGAGTACGATGGAGTTAAAATCCTTATGAATAAAACCCCAAAAACAGAATTAAAAACAAAATATAACTCTTACCGTAGAAGAATATAAGTAACTACGATAAGCCTGCGACCTCGTCCACGCTTGACTTGAAATTCCCGCGGGACTCCCGGGATACAAAATACCACAGCATTTAAAAACGAACGTAATCTATCGTTTTAGTGAAAACTGGGTCGGAATAAGCTAATTTTATGCACCCGAACAACTACAAACCGCTCCCGGGAAAATTCCCGCGGGATTCTCGGGATAAAAAATATCACACATTTTATTACATACAAATTTCTATGGATAAGTAAAAAAATTACATTGGAATTTGTTTTTTTTTAATCTAGTAATTTTAAGTAATTCCCAGAAAATATCCCACGGGATTCCCAAAATAAAGTAGCGCAGATTTTAAGTCTAAGAATTTGCTGTCGATAAGTGAAATCTGCATCGAAATCGGCCCAGTAGTTTTTACGTAAATCCCGAACGAGCATACAAGAAATAATAAAAAAATGCATCGTGTTCTCCATCGTTTATACTATAGTGTATTTGTATTGTAGAGTTGTTTTTTTATAACTTCAATGAACAGATACGGCATGTTTAAAATTTTTGTAAATTATAGATAGATGACATTCCAAGTATCCCTAATATGCTACCTTGATGATTAGTTACACTTTATTCGCTAGACGTCACAAGCACTAGTTCATGCTTACTTTATGCATACACTGTTTATCCTTAGAAGATCATTTTCGTACATTATATACAGGATTTTTGCAATAAATTACACTGTTTAAATGTCTTAGACTACTTAAGGCATATCTAAAGTTATATATTACAGTAGAAAATGTTTTTTTAATCATATAAATACACAATTTAACTAAAACTATCCAAAAATTTATCTGGTGAGAAAAAACAAGGTATAAATCATAATTACGATTTTATTGGTTTATTTTGGATACTGTTTACATACGGAACTGAAAATAAATTCATTGACCATATGTATTTTTGATAAATCCACCTTCTTTTATATATTTTTTTATTGCAGGAGTTCAGCAGACAGGCAGACGGCCCACTTAATGGAAAGCGCTTACGGTGGCCTATGGACATTTGCAACACCAAACGTGCTACCAATGCGCTGCTGCTCTCTTAAGGGTCACTGGAACCTGGTCGCTAATGCCTCGATTTAGGTGTAACAAAATATGTTCCAATTAGTATTAAATAAAGGAAATAGGTAAAGTATAGTGTTCTTTTTTCAAAAAGCGACAAGAAAATGATTAGTGGTGATTTCTTGTCAACAGTTGAAATCAGGGTTAGGGGGCTAATGTAATTTTTTTTTACTGGGCGCTTCTAATTACAATTATTTTATTATTCTATTATCACGTAGGAATTAACCAACTAACTAAACAAACCACTGACAGATTTTCATAAAATTTGAGACCGTAGAGTAGTATAATTTTTTAAAACAGTAATAAAAGTTCATTGTATTTACCTTATACCCTACAGAAATATAATAGAAAAGAAATTAAATCAACTAATATATTACATAATATTTTCATATGATATATTATAAAACTGTCTTCAGTCTTGGCTAATAGTTAATAAAATTGAATAAAAAATACAATTTAGCGCTCAATATTGATATTCAAAAATCGCCAGCCCTTTAGACGTAACCTAAAATCTTCCAATATCTCCTTTATCCCAAATGGATTAAGTATCCAAGATGAAACAATTTTCTAATGCTCTCATGCGTCAAAAGAATTTCGAGTTTTCTGTTCATAACCCACCTTTGAGACTAACCGTCAAAATAGAAGAAATATGATGACGGCGTTTATCTCTCGAGAATCGCTCAAACAAGCGGTTCTAAAAGAAGAAGAAGCGACCCCCTTTCGTAGCGTTGAAAGCACAAATGCGACCACGACCTAACTACCTAGTCTTGCCATAAATATTGTAACAAAGAATTTTTTGTTTTTCTATTGCAAATAACATTTATAAGTTTTACAGTATGTTAGTTTAATACATAAATATAAAAAAAAACAATTTAAAATATAAAAAGCTTATTCGAAGTGGTCTCCATTGGCTGCAATACAGTCCTTTAAACGTTGAGGTCAGTTATCAATAGAAGCACGCACTCTTTCCATGGGAAAATTCTTCACTGCCAATCGTATGGATTGTTTTAGGGACTCCAAATTATCATCGTGTTTAGAGCAAGCTGTACTCTCTAAAACTGACTTGCTGGAAGGACCATTCTTGGTTATTGAACATGGTGTTGTTGCGGGGCTTAACTACCTTCTCAAGAATGGTATCTTGATACACTTGTGCTGATGTTTTGATACCTTTTTCACAAAAATATGGTTCAGTCACTCCTTCATAGCTAACACCCCACCAAACCATCACTGAAGACGGATAATGCTCACGTTGCACTCTGTCGACTAATTGAGAAGCTTCCTTAGAGCTTTGAGTATAAATACGGTCATTTTGTTTATTAAACTGTTGCTCAATTGTAAAATTTTCTCATCCGTAAACAAAAATTTTCTGTGACCTCCCTTTGCGTACCGCTTCAGTAGGTGTTTGGATTTTACCACCCTATTCTTTTTTAAATTATGAATTAAGAAATGACCAGTGCATTTCTTATAGGCTGCAAGTCCTAAGTCATCTTTTAAAATACCCGACATGGTTCTAGGAGATATCTTCATCTCCCGAGATAAAATCTTTTACTTTCGGACAGGATTTCTTCGAATTCTTTCCCTTACTGCTTTGACCACCTTTTCGTACGAACACTACGTGGACAGCCAGATCTTTTTCTGTCACAAACAGAGGAGGTCTCATTGTACCTATTAATAGCCCGGTACACAAACATTTGACTAATACCAAGCGTATGGAGAGTTTGAAAAATTGCATTTAGCTCCATACCTACTTTGTGTAATGCAATCACAGCGATTCGGTCCTCTTTATCGCCCCACTCCATTTTAATATCGCAAAATGTTGTACAATGTATTGGCGCCAAAATGAGAAAACACAATGAACAATCATATAAAAATGACAGATTCCAAATTCAAAATAAATGTAATATTTTATTTCTTTTTAATTGTAACAGTATTTAAGGCTAGACTAAGTATATGCGAGTTACATTTTAGTTTCATATATCTATATAATCTATAAAACGTGGACCAACAAATGTGATTACCAAAATGTCAGGTAAACAGATTAACATAAAAACTGCAATCCATCATCCACGCTATTCTAATTTAGAGCAAATACGATTTTGGGCTTTTTTTGTTCATAAAGATTAAATAATAATTAAATGAATTATTACATCGGTTTCTTTGCGGCCTACTGTTTTGATGTCATAAAAGTTGTATTTTAATCGAACTTATAAATCAAATTTTAGATGCACAAAGATTGTGGAAAAGAGATGTATGTCCAAAAGTTTGAGAAGTCTGGTTCTGAAGTGTTCCTGCCAAAAATTCAGTAGGCACGTACAAAGAATTGTCAACTTTTTTACCGTTTCAGAAAGTTTATTATACGATATAGATAAAGACTGATAGGAAAAGATATCTTATCTAGTATTAGGTCGATTCCATTCTACACAGGTGTGTCTTGTATCTTTTGACGTTTTGATAAATGAGCTTATTGGCGAATTTGTGAGAAATACGACATTTTATTATTTGTATTGATATTGCGTATCGAATAAAGGCAAAAAATATCCCCATAAAATTGTCCGTAATCCTGTAATTGCATCCTTTAGAAGTGATTACAGATAAATACGCATGTGCATTGGTTTCTACGTAAGAAAAGTCCAGTGTTTGTTTAAATAATAGTGGATGACCTACACTTCATATTATATTTATTAAAAGTTATCAGTAGAATAGATTGTAATGTAGCTAAATTTAAAATTGAAACAATTCCAACTGTTTTATTCGTGCAACTGTAATTTTTCCATTTCCAATTTTCCCATGTTGTGTTTAATCTATAGAATAACTTTAATCTAGTGATTGAAAAATAGGCTCTTAATAGTATATACTTGCATATGACCAATCAAGAAATTTATAAATAATCTATCAACAATAAAAGAAAACTTATTTGTATTGTATTCTACCCATAGTCCCTCAAGACTATAAGTAGAATACTGAGCCTAGATCACCGTCTTCTATAGATAAGGTGGCCAGAAGGCTGGCTACGTTTCCTCGCTGGATCGCCATACTGATCCGTTACCCGAGGTAAGCACCAGCCCTCTGATCATCTGAACTGTCAATGAGTCGTTTTGATAAATATGAAGCTAGAATATAATATAATTAGTAGATATCTTTATATAAATTTTCATTATAATCCATCGACCTGTTTTAGAAAATATTCGAGACAAATTTTCAGACAGACTGACGGACGATAATTTAAAAACGGTTATTTACGATAAGACATCGTTTAAATGTAGTTTTCATTTAGATTTTGAGATTTATTTTAAAATTATAACACTTCAATTTTATTAGTACTTAAAGAAGAAAGATTGTTATTATAGAATGACGGACTGGTCTAAACCTTAGCCCGACTAGCTAACTAGAACGCAGAGCTCTCGGGTTTGATTTCTGTTAATGAATGAATGAATGAAAACTTTATATTGTTCACCATAACTGAAACCTAGACAATTAATAGGAATACAATGGGCGGCCTTATCGCTCATAGTGATCGCTTCCAGGCAACCCGGTATAAAAGGAGACTTTAAAAGAAAAATTAAATAAGATTTAGTGTTATAACTAAATTAAAACTAATTCAATCGTAATTTTATACGATTAAAGAAAAAACAAAAACTCTTATCTTATATATAAAAGAAAGTCGTGTTAGTTATACTATTTATAACTCAAGAACGGCTGTACCGATTTGGCTGAAAATTGGTGGGTAGGTAGCTTAGAACCAGGAGACGGACATAGGATACCTTTTATCCCGTTCGTACCGGTAGGTGGCGCTGAGATCGGGTTTTAGAATCCTTGTAATCACCTAGAGCGATTTTGGTGATTTTGTTTTTGTGTGCTTGAGTGGGTTCCCGGATGGTTTGAATCCACAATTGGAACCGGTAGGTGGCGCTGGGATCGGGTCCTAGTTTTTTATTTTTTCAGAGTAGGACAACGTCTGCCGGGGCCGCTAGTAGATTATAATATAATAATTTAAATTTCTTTAATGGAATTTCCGATGTTTCCTAAAGTTTGGCATATTTGGGATCGGCCCTAGAGTTGTCACAGACACAAACGTAACTTGTTTAAGTTGGGAATATACTATGTACAATTGTAAAATGTGTGGGTTTGTTTGCCGATTATTATAAAATGTATCCAATATAGAATTGAAATTATACGAACGTGTTATTGGCAGAATACTAATAACGCGGGCGATACAATCGGGACGGCCGCAGAACCGGATGAGGTCGTCCTGATTATACAAGTGCGGTGGCTAGATGCGGTCAGTATCGCGGCCAATACATTATTGGAAATTAATGTTGCCCGGTTAAGTTATTATTGTAGTAATGGGGTGACCGTTTCAAGAGCGATGTCGAGTGCCAAAATTACCAAACTGTATATATAAACTGTATATATATAATATTGGATTGGAGACATTTTAATTATCGGTGATCTTTGTCCATAAGATTTAATTTGAAAATATTTTGCGTTAGAAATATGTGTTAGTTTTGTTTGATGTAAAAACAATTTACCCTGGAAATCGATGAGATGTATCTCTTAATAGATAAATGTGTATACGATTTTATTTATATCTTATGAAATCAATATCAGTAAATAAATACTTAATTTATTTTAAAAATATTTCTTGACATTATTACAAATAGTTCAAAACCCGTACAAGGAACCACTTGAAATTCATCTCAAATATTCATGAAGCGATCTTCGTGGCGTTTATTTGCTACGCTGCTTTTCGCTACGTAGCAAATGCTACGGCGTGTCGTAGCTGTATATTGTTATTATCGTAAATTGCTCTGATCCATTCTCATCTTACAAAACCTTATTAATTTTATTTATAAAATAAAACTAAAATTTTTAAAATATAAAATGTTAAAAAACAATGGAAGCAAGGCCTGGGGTTCAGTAAGTGGTTAGGGCTCAAAAGACAGGAACTTCCTAACAATCGGTATTGTGTCCTAGAAAACTGTCTGTTATATCTGGCCTTTCATCCAGCAGCTTAACGAGAACCACTTCAGATATCGGTCGAGACTCGTCGCTATGACAGTTTACGGTGACAACTATGAGCATCATGATAATTAACTCCAGACGACACAAGGCATTAACCTCGTGGGCGATATGTAAATATTTAATTAGTTTTGAAGTGAAACTTCTTTAAAGACGTTGTGATTTGAAACTCGATGAAACGATAAAGCGACCCTAAAAAGAGACAAACACATAAATCTATAGGACTAAGCCTGCGAGAGAATGAGATACAAGTTTTACATTGTGCAGCGCAGATTAGAGAGTCAATAAGAACGATGATTAAACATAGGTCTAATTTGGACCGAAATACAACTGATAATAATATTTTTTAGACTAAAACAGTGAAAATTTTAAAGTGATATATAACAAGTTTATTTTGAATTATAATATGTTAACGGACGGACTAAAGGAATTATATTTATATTAATAAAAGTTAAATAAGAAGAATTATCTGTGAGTATATATATTTTTTTTTTTATTATAGATAGGTTTGCGTTTGCCCACGATCACGTTCAGTACCGGACGATGATGCGGTCGAAGATGGAGCACGCTTACCTAGATAATACCTATTCACACGAGACTTGAAGATTCCCGGATTGTACTTTTCTGGAAACACGGACTCTGGTAGTGCATTCCACAATTCTGCCGTACGCAGAAGGAACGTGGAGGCGAAACGTTTAGTACGCACTGGTAGCGTTTCCACTGTGAAACGATGGCGCAAACCAGAGCATCTTGTGGTCCGAAGATGGAATGGTGTAGGGGGAATCTCTAAAGTTTCACTTCTACTGCGTGTGAGCTGCACACACATTTTTTTTCTATGTCTTTCATCACGAGGTTATTATCATGAGAGATACTGATGTCAGCGAGCCTGTTCGTCACGTAATATCAGGCGCATTGGCTACAGTAGTCCTGTCCGCGATAGTTAAAAGATCAGAGAAGACCAGTAGAGCATGTTACAACTGTTTTCGAGAACTAACTCTGGCGGGTACTGATAATAAAGCACCCCCGTTTCCATAAGACCGTAATTATTATTATCTAAACTAAAGGCAAGTTGCTGGTGGATAATTTACATTATTATTATTCACTAGTGCTCGCCAGTGGTCGAAATTGGACCATAATTAATTCTAATTATAAGTTTGACCATTATTAAGGTTCTGTTATCAAAGACTGTACTTCTATAATCACTATTTCGCCAAGGCTACACTGTTACTTTGATCTTAACAATAAACAAAAGAGTATGCGTGTGTATGTCAAATACATGGTAGTATGTGTAATGTTTTTTATGGATTTAATGTATTTTTTATGAATAATTTTAAAACAATATTGTTATTCTGCCACGCCTTCTCTATATAAACTATAAGTGTGCTCTATATAAACTATAAGTCTCCCCCGTCCGCGCAATTTTCGTAAAAAGTGATACAAAGTTTTTGCTTCACGTATTAATATAATGATTATAGTACACGTTTAACTGCCCTTTATTATTATGGAAGTGATATTACATATTACTTATAAATTATTACATAGGAACCCTCGAAATCGCATTTAGTCTAGACATTCAAAAGACATTATGGACTGTACAATAATTTTACACAATTGCCGAAACGATATATTTAAAAATAATTCATTCGTATTTCCTCAGACTTAAGATCGATATTTCTTTGTACACATACATTTTAAAGGCAAATATGTTGTTAAAGACAGTAATTTCCTTGGTGAGTCCGTCTTGAACGTGACTTTCGTTAACGACGCCGCTCAATGTTTGGACTTGACGTTTTGCTTCCGATTTGAAGAGCCTACTTTAATTATTATTTTGTTTAAAATATAACAATTTTTCACTTATGTACCAATAAATAAAATTGATGTGACTGTCTGTAATTTCGAAACAATAGACAAAAATTATTCTAAAACTCCTACTTGTACGATGCATAAGCATAACACGTGGATCAATAAGTCCCGGGACTGACGCATGGATGGCATTGTCAAAAAAGTTCCGTATCATTTTTCATGAGTACCAACCTTCATAAGATACCTGTCAAAATTTCATGATATTCTGATGTTTGGTTCACGAGTTACAGTGATTTAAGTGACGCTAATCTTGATATTCTCAAAACAATGGATTCGAAACAATTTCGTGTGATGATTTATCATTGCTTTTTGATGAAAAAAAACACAGTGCAAGCTCAGCAATGGCTTAAAAAGTGCTACGGGGACTCTGCTCCATCAAAAACAACCATTTGTCGATGGTATGCTAAGTTTAAACTTGGTCGTACAGACACAGAAGATGCTGAAAGCTCCGGCCGGCCAAATGAGGTAGTTACAACCGAAATCATAAAAAAAGTTCGCCAAATCGTTTTTGAAAACCGTAAATTAAAATTGCCTGAGATAGCTGATACCTTCAAGATATCATACGGTAGTGTGTACGCTATTTTGCATCAACATTTGTTTATGAGGAAGCTGTTGTCAAAGTGGGTGCCGCGATTGCTCACGGTGGGTCAAAAACGACAACGTGTCGTTGATTCCGAGCGCTGTTTAGAGCTGTTTCGCCGAAATAAACCGGTTTTTTTGCAT
The DNA here is from genome assembly GCA_019925095.2 of Dendrolimus kikuchii. Classification (NCBI taxonomy): domain Eukaryota; kingdom Metazoa; phylum Arthropoda; class Insecta; order Lepidoptera; family Lasiocampidae; genus Dendrolimus; species Dendrolimus kikuchii. Next base: position 6,501,011 of record CM034396.1, on the reverse strand, counting down.
CGGTATGTGACAATGGACGAAACCTGGATCCATCACTACACTCCAGAGTCAAAGCGATCGTCAGCCGAGTGGACTGCAGTCGGTGAGAAGCGTCCAAAGCGGCCAAAAACGCAAATGTGGGCCGGTAAGGTTATGGCCTGAGTATTTTGGAAAACTCATGGAGTTTTGTACATTGACTACCTTGAAAAAGGTAAGACGATTAATAGCAAACATTTCATTTGTCAATTGATGTGTTTGAAGAAAGAAATCGGTGAGAAACGGCTCCAAATGAAGAAGAAAAAGTGCTCTTTCACCAAGACAATGCGCCGTGTCACAAGTCACTCGCTAACATGGCAAAATTGCATGAATTGGGTTTCGAATTGCTTCCGCACCCACCATATTCACCGGATCTTGCCCCCAGCGACTACTACCTGTTTGCAGACCTCAAAAAAATGCTGCAAGGAAAGAGATTCTATTCAAACGAGGAAGTCATCGCCGAAACGAACGCTTATTTCGAGGCCAAAGATAAATCGTTCTATAAGAAAGGTATTCAAATGTTAGAGAAACGTTGGACTGATTGTGTTGCTCTTGAAGGAAACTATGTTGATGAGTAAAGTCGAGCTTTGCCAAAAAAATGTGTTTTTCTTAGTTAGTCCCGGGACTTATTGATCCACGTGCTATATAATCGTTAATAAAACTACGTTTTAACGGTTTTAAGCGCGGTAATTTTATTTGATTTTGGTTTTTCCGACGTTTTATTATGTATACAATATTTTGGTTGTTACGTAGTTTTATTATGTATACAAGTCGCGAAAACTTAAGAAAATATTATATATAATCGTTTTTAAAACTTTTGTCTGTTTCTCTGTATGAAAGTTTGAAATTACTAAACAGATTTCGTTGAAATTTTAATAAACTAAAACAGCCACACGTGCAAGAAAGCGAGGACGCATGGTGAGGATCCGGTGAATAAAGTGGACGGTTCTGAGGATGATATCCGCTTACCTATCTGACAATCGTGGTCTGCAACAGACGCTGAAAGCGTCTAGCGTCAATAACTGTTGGACACCGCTTTTGGCGTCGGATTGACATTATACTGACGGTCACTCTGGAATCATCTAAACGCACGTCAGTTTTTCCTATACACTCTATATGGTTGAATGGATCTTGTCGACAGATTAATTAATAAATAATAATAAATAGTAGTTTGTATATAGAGTTTTTTTTTTAGTTCAACTTATAGTATAGTTTAATTTATTTATAATTTAGTTTTTTTTTAAATAAAATTATATGTTATTTAGAATAATAATATCCCATCAGAAATCACATGTTTTTAACCTATCACTTCCAAATTTAAATCTGCGTACTTTGACAGATTATATATTTGACGTTAAAAACGTAGGCTGTATGGCGCTACAATAGTAGTTGGTGTAATACATTTAACTGAAAGTTGATTTTTTGAAATGTGCATATATACATAGTTGTGTAGGGTATCGACACGGTTTCGTTAGTCAAATCTCAAAAAACCCATGATGACGTTCTTTGATGACTTTTTATTGAAATCAATCGACTTGCGCCCCTAGGTCCGTACGTGCGGGTATCACATATCCCTCGCATCTTCCGGTAAAGACGGTCCTGACTCTATTGCAATTTTATAATAAGCGTTCATCGGTCCCTCACAGTGTCACGCATGCAGCTCACAGCGTTTAAAGCAGATGACAGCACTGCCTAATACTCGTTGAGACTGCCTAAGCAGCACTGCGTTACGGGCTGTCAGGCGGTCCTTTCAAACCAAGCGATGTTTGGTTCAATGAACATTAACCCTAAGATAATTTAACGGGTCTCACGTATAGGTTTCTTCGATACTTTTATTGAAATAGTATGAGAATAAAATAATAAAAAGAAACATTGTAAACTATCTTACTTTTACTTGAAACCAAGGGACAAGTCATATAAATAAAGTATTTGCAGCTGTAACTCGAAATATAAGCTAGCCATTGCCCTTACCCACAATAAAACAAGTCGTAAAAGACAGAAGTTACAGAATAAATTTTTGTAAAATTTCAGCACGTAGGTAGGGTAAATGGAAAGAGCAGACATTTACAAAAACACCTAACATTTTTAAAATAATCCACTATGTTAAGATTAAAGCCTCTTTAATATATGATTATTTTAAAATAAGATATTTTTTAATATGTTAGTTACGTACTCCTAATAATATTTATTTAAAAATGAAAAAAAAACTATTTTTATCTGAAGTCTTTATACAATATCCTTACAATAATTACAATTAATCAAAAGACCGGCGATTATTTTTTTTTTTAATTTTGCAACTGTTGCACGTATTTGTTAACAATTACATTTTTACGCGTTCAAGCATAATATGTCTAATATTATTTATTTTGTTTGAGGGTTTAACCATTTCCAAATAGCCGTCCGTGTTCATAGAATTAATCAGATATAAATCCAATTAGAAGGCTATTTAACATTATTTCAATTATAATTTTACACTTGATTATATAACCTCTAATAATCTCATATAGTGGCAAAATTGCGAGTTTTAACCTTCGCATTTAAAATTCAGTGCAATTCGCAGGAGATTAAAGTTTGATGCAATTTTCAGTGGTAGTTAATGTTGATAGACAGAACTAGCGCAATATCGTAACGTATTCATGGCTCAGTCGGTTATTATTGCGGTCATTGCCCACTTTGTCCAGCTTTTAATACATATACGGATAGTCTAGCACCGTTTTCGATTTATGATATATCCCCACTGTATTAACTAGAATGAAAGAGTAATTAAAGAATATTGTTACGATTTTTTAAGGTCTAATAAACGACACTCACACGATTATATACATTAAAAAACACGATTTAATTTTGGTATTCCTATTTTTTTGTTGTTTAAAGTGTACATACATACATACATAACTTCACGCCAGCTCCCTTGCGGGGTAGGCACGAACAACAGAGTGCCATTTAGGCTTATTCTTACACACCTCACTTGCCTCTTTGACATTCATAACTCTGTTTAAAGTGTATATACCATATACCCAGGGCTGGGCAAAATACATGGTTTCCTTTAATTGAAATACAAATTACAAAATACTGTCTCGCATGTATTTAAAATACGAAATACAAAATACTTTTAAGTCGGGTATTTAAAATATAAAATACAAAATACAGCGTTTCAACTATATGTATTTAAAATACAAATACAAAATACAAATTACAAAATACCGTCAGGTGTTAGTTTATGTAAATAAAATACTCAAAAAAATCAAATAATAATTATTATTAGGTCCTTGCCTATGTAACTGCCGTTTTTTCTGAAATAAGTTAACCTAATTTTATTATATTTTTTTTATTCTAATCTCCACGGCCTTGAAGATAGGGATATTTCCATCTTGTTCTTCTTCTTCTCCGTCGTCACACTCTTGGCAGAGTGGTCGTGGTCCTCATGACAGGGGTGGTGGCAAGCTTCACAATTCGTCGTCATTTCCATCTTGTAGGTACGAGTAGATTTTGGTGGTTCCACCGGGATCTATGCGTGCTTATATCGGTCCCATGGCAGGGAATGCACAAGGACTGAAACAGCTCGCTTTTTTGAACTCGTTCATGAGGTGACCGACAAAGTTTTTGGGCAGTATCCTTTTGCAGAGGTAGTCATACTCGAGAATTTTAATGCTCATTACGCCGAGTGGTTGGGTTCCCCGAGAACTGATCTGTCAGGGACTACTGCCTACGAATTTGCTCTCGCCAATGGATTCACTCAGGTGATTACGGAGTTTACCCGAATACCGGATAGAGTGGATCATGAGTCTTCTTTGCTGGATCTTCTGCTGACCACACACCCGGAGAACTACCAGATCTCCATCAGTGCTCCACTGGGAACCTCTGATCATTGTCTGGTATCTTTGGTGGTCCCCTTCCTATTCCCGATCGGACTCGTCCCGCTGGACGACGGAAGGTGTGGTGATACAGGTCAGCAGATTGGGATGGACTCCGTGAATTCTATGCATCCTACACATGGAGGCAGTTATGTTTCTCGTCGGAAGCTTCTGATCCGAGCACAGACTGGATCGCCGATGTACTGCAGCGAATAGCATGTTTAATTCCAAACTCAACTGTACCTATCGGTGGTACGAGTAAACCACAATGGTTCATTAAGTACAGCAGTGAAGCTGTAAAGCTAAAGAAACAGGCTTATCCAGCCTGGACTGCAGCGCGGGCTCGTCAGGCTCCAAGTTCCTCTGACCTGAAAAAGTGATACAATGCCGCCCCCAGGTCCCTCAAAAAACAGCTCGCAAGAGCAAAATTCGATCACATCGGCAGAATTGGTGAGCGCCTCTCTAGCTACTCTTCTGGGACTAGAGCTTTTTGGGCCCTCACCAAAGCTGTCCAAGGAAACTTTTGTCGGGCGTCTCTTCCACCTCTGCGCACAGTGGACGACCGTCTGGTACACGCCGCCAAAGATAAAGTCAATCTTCTGGATGAAATCTTTGCGGCCAATTCAACTCTTGAGACATAGGAGAAACTCCACCTACAATCCCTGAGTGTGAGTCTAGAATGTCGGAGGTGCGCTTTACTCAAAAAGCAGTCCGATGTGCTCTCCTCTCCCTCGACGTCAAAAAGTCTTCTGGCCCTGATGGCAATCCTGCCATTGTGCTGCAGACGTGTTTAGCTGAGCTGTCCCCAGCCAGTCCTTGCCCGACTTTTCACTCTCTCTTACTACAAGGGTTGTGTCCTCGCTTCGTGTAAGATTGCCCATGTGCACCTTGTCCCCAAAAAAGGGGACGTAACAGACACGTCGAATAGGCCTATAGCAATAACCTTTTTGCTCTCAATGGTGATGGAGCGTATTATCAACGCGCAGCTCTTGTGTTACCTCGAAGATTCCCAGCTGCTAAACGATCGGCAATACGGCTTCCGCCACGGTCGCTCAGTTCGGGATCTCTTGGTTTACCTAACCCACCATGGGCTGAAGCCATTGAGAGCAAAGGGGAAGCACTGGCAGTTAGTCTAGAATTCTAGATATTGCTAAGGCCTTCGACCGGGTCTGGCACAGGGCTCTTCTATCGGAGCGGCCATCGTTTGGGATACCCGAAGGGCCTTGCACCTGGATATCCAGCTTTTTTGATGAGCGCAGCATTCAAGTCGTTGTCGACGGTTGTTGCTCAAGTTTCAAGCCCATCAACGCTGGTGTGCCCCAGGGTTGTGTGCTATCGCCAACGTTGTTCATCTTACATATCAATGATATGTTGTCCATTCGCAACATTCATTCCAATGCGGATGACAGCACAGGCGATGCGCAGTACTCTGGTCGTGCAAACTTCCCTCGATCATTTATGGAGGAAAGTTGGGTTAGATTTGTATCTGAAGTAGAGTATTCCTTAGAGTGAGTCTCTGAATGGGGGAGACAAAACCTTGTCCATTTCAACCCCAGGAAGACATAGGTCTACGTATTCTCGGCCAAAAAAACTCAATTCGAGCAATCGCTTCAGTTCCAAGGAACTCCCCTTACCACCACCAAGAGTATTGGGATCCTCAGTGTTGACATTGCGAACGATGTTCAGGGGCCATCTTGAAGGCAAGGCAAAACTTGCCTCTAAGAAGCTGGGAATGTTAAACCGGTCCATGCAGTATTTCACACCGCGGCAACGCTTTGTGCTATGTAAAACCCAGGTGAGCCCGCATATGGAGTACTGCTCACACTTTTGGGCTGGAGCACCTGGCTACCAACTTGATCCCCTAGACTGTATTCAACGTCGAGCCATTCACGTTGTTGATGATCCCACACTCACAGATGGTCTAGATAGGCTTGGCCTTATGAGAGACTTCGCTTCTCTCTACGTATTCTATTGACTGTATAACGGGGAGTATTCGGAAGAACTGTATAGAATGGTGTATTCGTCCTCTTTCTACCATCGAACCGCTCGCCATGTGTTGGGATTTCACCCCCACTTCTTTAAGCCGCTTCGCTCATGTACGCAACGGTTCTGTAGAACCTTTTTCAAAAAGGGTGTCATAAAATTTCTTCGAGGCTGGCAACGGGTTGATGAAATCTCTGGTGTTGCAAATGTCCATAAGCGACAGTAACCGCTTCCTATCAGGTGGGCCGTCAGCCTGTCTGCTGTACTCCAGCTATAAAAAAAAGATCGAAATTTCCAGAATGGAAGCAGGCAAACCAATAACAAGTGGTGCGTTCATTGTAGTGTTCGCTCATAAAGGTCGTTGATGTTGCTTATCGCTTTTGCCGCGTTGCTGCCACGACGGTACTCTTATTCCATAATTACTCGAATTTTTAACTATCCATGATGACGAAAAAGATTCAAATGCGAAGAAAACATAACACTTATCAATAAATAAATGACTAATTTTTATAATATTTTCTTAAGTTTTTGCGACTTATATACATAATAAAACTACGTTTTAACGGTTTTAAGAGCGGTAATTTTATTTAACTAAAATTACCGCGCTTAAAACCGTTAAAACGTAGACTAATTTTTAAAAAAGAATTTCGTATTTTCAAAGTAAAATTAATTTGAAATTATATATCTTAGCCAAACAAAAATATTTATTTTAAATGGCCAGTACTGCAGAATGTACCTAATATTTAACGGTCACCATTTTGTCTAGGAAACTGCTTCGATATGTTTGCAATCAACTATGTTTACTCTTGCACCTAGTTTTACCGAAGAATAAATTTCTTTATTAATTGAACAACAACTTCCAAGTGCACTTAACAGTTGCTCAAAGAACAGTGGGTAACATTAAAGAAACAATCGATTTTTATAAAAATTGTTTTACTGTAGTGAATTTTGTTGAGAAAATTTCGAATACTTATAATTTAAACTTTAGACATGTTTTACCGCTTTGAAAACTTACATCTTCCCCCATTGGCTTCTATATAAAAATTATAAAGCAACGTGCTTAAGAATTTTCAAGACCTATAAGTCAAGTTTAGGCAGATATTATATTCTATCCGTGCAGGAACGGAGAAAGAATACAATTTCCTGCGGCCGGGCGGCCTGTCGTAAGAGGCGACTTAACAACCCACAGCCAGGTGATAGGGCATTTGCCCGACTGGATAGCTACCACCCCTGGTCTAAAGTATGTCGCCATAACAACCTTGAGTTGTGTTCCGGCATTAGTGACCAGGTTCCAGTTTCCCTTAAGAGAGCAGCAGCGCATTTGTAGCAACTTTGCTGTTGCAAATGTCCTATAGCAGAATGAATTCAAAGCCTGCAAGGACATATAGATATTTGCTATGGTTGTCAATAGTCAATTGTTAAGTTCAATAAAATTGGGATTTCTTTCAAAAAGTATTTTATCTTTAAAAAGTATTTAGAATTCAATTCTCGTATTTCAAATACCATTTCCAAAAGTATCTTGTATCTGATACACAAATATTTATTTTAATAATATCTTGTATTTTGTATTCAGATACTTTGTATAGGGTAACTTGTACATCTCTGATTATAGGACATACACAGACGAACAGATATGACGGAATTACACGTATAATAGTAAAAAAATATTTATTTCTACGATTTTACTGTGTGTGAAATGCCAAAACGAATCGGAATTCAGATTTCTTTTAATATGAACATTAGGGGCCATCCACGAATTACGTCACACGAATTTCATGATCTTTTCCATGGCAAGGAATTATTCAATTAAAACTGCAGTTCCATAATTCATTTTATTTCAATTTAAATTATTTTTAAACAATTCAAACACTATGCTCATACAGATAGAATTGGAAATATTTTGAAGTTTTTCTTTAATGGGTAGTTCAAATTTCGTGTTTTAAAGATTATATATATATATATATATATAGGTTTTGAAATGTGACGTCCCGAATTTTAGGACTCCCTCCTTATCACATTTTGTCAATCCGTTCGCCCCTTTAACGTGAAATTAGGTAATTTTAGGGATGGCGCCTTATATATAATGAGTGATAAAACAACAAACAAAGTGTTTCCTTTCTTGAACACAGTTTCTTAAAAATACAAATAAACTGAGTATCATAAGAAAATTACATACTAATTTTAGTAGAATCACTTTACTCCAATCGAGTTGTTATATTGGAATATTTATCATTTAAATTCACGATGAAACTAATCTTAGAAAGCATCTAGTGAACGCAGAAAAAGCAATTTCCATTCTACGTTCAGGTAATGAAACTATAAATTTTAGTCACGATAAATATAACTAGAGGAATCGTCTTGAGAATAGAACTTAATGAAAATTAAAGTTTAGATTAATTAGATACATAAAAATATTAAAATAACAAGCAAACATTTCTTTATAACTGTAGAGAAAGGACGTTCAGAAAATTGAGGTTACTCCAAGGTCTACAAAAAATCTCACCCCAAAATATTGCTTGGGTCATGATTACCTTATGATGAAAATCATCATAAGGTAATCTATAAATAAAACCTATAGGTGTGTGAAACAGGCTTAACCCCGTAGGACAAGGAGCATTTGTTTATTAACATAATAAATGTTTCTAGCTTTCACTCGTTTATGGTCTATTATCAATGAAACATGTAACAAGGAAGAAAACACTAATATACCCAAAAGTCAACGATATAAAGGAAATAACTAATGACACATGAATGATACACGCTTTAGTTGAATAAGATTTTATTTAATAGTGCTCTCTTAGAAACTAAAGACTGTTTCAAGCTTGGAAGTGGCGAATTAGTAGAATTAATGGATCCTATCCGGGAGAACGGTAGTGTTTCCCTAGTTAATTACGTGCTGTTGTGTCGTTACGAATCTAGTCTAGTGCGTCTAGTGTTGCTAATAGATAGAATCAACAAATTGTGATCAATTTTCTTTGTATATGTATGGTGGAATACTACATACGTATATATAAAAATCGTTTACTAAAAAATCTAGGTGTTAAAAGCTTGTAAACCCTTTATAACAGTAACTAGATAACGCTACTGATTACATTCTTCTTTCACTTTCTACATAAGTCTACGTACAGGGTTCTTGGTAGGGTTGTTTGTAGCCTTTGTTTCTTTTCTCTCGCTACACGGATAGGTTTGATGCTAGAAATATCTTTTAGGGTTAAACTCAGCTTTGAACATCACAATTACTGTGGTTTTTTTCTTTTCTTTTTTATTGCATGAGTTCAGCAGACAGTCAGACGGCCCACCTGATGGAAAGCGGTTACCATCGCCTGTGGACATTTGTAACACCTGTAACAACAAAGGTGCAACCAATGTGCTGCCGCTCTATAAAGGAGTCTGGAACCTGACCATTAATACCAAAACAAAACTCAAGGTAGCTATGGCGGCATACCCTAGGCCATGGTTAGTAGCCATCCAGCTATAACTTTTGAATACAATAAATAATTATATATTTTGTAGATACGTATTTGTATGGTATGTATATTAAGTATATATCTATGTATATATAAAATTTCTGCATATATATAATTTATGTATTTATTATTAAAATGTAAGTAGTTCGTACTATATGCTACGTATACCACCATCGCCATTATCATCTCAATTCATTCCTGGGGTTGTCTGGAAGAGATCGCTTTTTAGCGATAAGACTGCCCTTTGTACATAACTAGATATAATTTTAGTCTTTAAGTTCATGTTTATATTGGTCTACAGTAAAGTTTTATCTATCTACATACATACATAACTTCACGCCAGTTCCCTTGCGGGGTAGGCACGAACAACAGAGCGCCATTTAGGCTTATTCTTACACACCTCACTTGCCTCTTTGACATTCATAACTCTTGTCATGCAAGCTCGTCTGTTCTTAAGGCTCCTGACATCACCTTCTGCTAGTACACGATCAATTTGATCATGGAAGGTGTGTCGTGGCCTTCCACGATTTCTGCATCCATCCACTTTTGCATTGTTTATCTGTTTAGTCATTCTTTCATCATGCATTTTTTCCACATGCATATATTTGCAATATATTTACAGACAAACTGAGAAGCTTCTCTTGTTTCACAAACGTAATAAATACGTAGTAATAATAAAGTCCTGCTTTGTAAAGAAGTTAGGTAAACAAACTTGTTCTCGGAATTAAAATCACAAATTTTAAATATTTACCATCGTATTTTAAAATTCACGAATGCAAAGTGGCGAGACTTACATCAAATAAAAAGGTTTACACGCCGCGAAGAGTGCATTTAAAATTTCAACAGACTTCATAAAAACCTTTGGGACTGTATTTTTCTGAATACATCTCTTAAATTAAAGATCGTTGTATAAAATATTTAAAGGTGTTGAAAAGATAAAACTGATGCTATGTTCATAAGAAGTCCTTATTTATAGAGTTTATCTAGCGTATCTACAATATTATATATGTATAGTAGAAAGCACTTTACGATCTATTTATATTATCCGTGTATATATCCGTATATTTATTTATCCGTGTAGGAACGGAGAAAGAATACAATCTCCTGCGGCCGGGCCGGCCTGTCGTAAGAGGCGACATAACAACCCACAGCCAGGTGGTAGGGCATTTGCCCGACTGGATGGCTACCACCCCTGGTCTAAAGTATGTCCCCATAACAACCTTGAGTTGTGTTCCGGCATTAGTGACCAGGTTCCAGTTTCCCTTAAGAGAGCAGCAGCGCATTTGTAGCAACTTACTGTTGCAAATGTCCATAGGCGATGGTAACCGCTTTCCATCAAGTGGGCCGTCTGCCTGTCTGCTGATCTTCTGCAATAAAAAAAAATATATATTAAAATATTTTTTTGTATTTTGTTCGTTCACATTGCTTTTAACGCGTATTTTTGAAGTGAATTTTTTTTTTACACTGGCCTCTTTTGGGATGGGTAAAAAGCACTGAACTCGCGTGACCGTCAAGCTAAGTTAAAAAGTTTTCAATGCTGACGTGCAGTTTTATATTTTTTTTTATTGCATGAGTTCAATAGACAGGTAGACGGCCCACCCGGTGGAAAGCGGTTACCGTCGCCTATAGACATTTGTAGCACCAAAGGTGCTACTAATGTGCTGCCGCTCTGTAAAGAGACACTGGAACCTGGTCACTAATACCAGAACACAACTCAAAGTTGTTAGGGCGGCATATTCTAGATCAGGGGTGGTAGCCATCTAGACGGGCAAATACCCTACCATCTGGCTGTGGGTTGTTTTATCGCCTCTTACGATAGGCCGCCCGGTCGCAAGAAATTATATTGTTTCTCCGTTCCTACACGGTTCCGAAGCTTGATATTTTATCAAAGTTCAAAGTTTTATTACAGTTCAAAGCTTATAAATACCAGAGATAAAAACGAAATTTGCCAGTCGTTTTAGCCCCATTGTATTCTGTACAGCAAAGTTAATAGAAAATGTAATCTAAAAGGTCTCAATGTTACTGCTGCGAAAGAAAAAATTGCTCTGCCGTTTCTTAGATTAAACTACGAGGAAACTGAGTTCTTATAGGTCTACACACTCGCACACACACAAACACACGCACGCGCGCGCGCACGCACACACGCACATATACGCACGCACTCACACATACACTCACACAAACACACACACACACACACCCAACAAAATATTGAATTGTGATGTCATAATATATCGATAATATTATGTCGGTTCCCCGCGATACAGGCTATTTTGCCCTCCCTAATGCGGGAGGGAACCAACGTTACTGCTTTTATATATATAGTATTATCTATAGTTACTGCTATTATGAATGTAAATCCTTGACAATAAATTATTTTTCATTTGCTAGTTGTACAACTGACAGTTTTTTTTTGTTTGTTAAACTATTTAAAAATGTTGCAATATTGCCGTCAGTTTTTCATATGCTTTTCAAATTAATCAGACCTCTATCGGTGACGATATGGTTTAAATTCCGTTACATTGCTACATATACAGCAAAGATTTGGAGAGAGCATACCACCGTGGATTCCCTCCCTCTGCGCTACGACTTTAGATCGTTTAAGAAGGGCGTTATAAAATTTCTTAGAGGCTAGCAACGCGTTGGCAACGCCCCTGGCGTTGAAAACGTCCATAGGCGACGGTAACCACCTTCTTGGGCCGTCCGCCTGTTTGCCTGCTTCAGGCAATAAAAAAAAATATACAGGTCAAAAAATAAAAGCGTGATAAAAAGAAAATATTTTACAGTTAAGCATACATTGCTTTTTATCTATTGATGGGAAAAGGCAATATCCAGGTTTAATTACGTGCGAGATCCGTTGTCCACTGAGGGGAGGTAACAGGACTCCTCTAAACATTGGAAGGCAGCTCCCGTAGGCGCAAACCACATAAATATCTCACGGACATGTCGTATAAATTGTCGTTAAGAAAAGCATGGTGCAGGTAAAAGACGCGAAATCGTTTTCTTTATTTTATATCGTCTTTGATATTGCAACCAAATCCCTGGTGCTTATTAGAATAACACTATATGATTTAACTAGGTTAACATTTCTACATACACATAATTTTGTTTCTAACGTTGCAGATTATTATTTATTGAAAATAGCAGCCAATAAATGTCCACAGAAGTGATGCTTATTTCCAGCTAATTAGATAATTTACCAGTTTAAAAGATACCACACTATATAATAAAAACTAAAACAGGTTTTTATACCGCACTTGTCAGCAATACAATGCACTATTTATATTGCTGATCAATACTAGATTGATCATAGGTAACTTGTATCAATTTAAAACCCAAATTAAAAAAATGTTATCATTTAGGATGATCCAATGACTTACAACTTTTAGATTAATGACAAACTTTTTTTATAATTCCTTTTTTTATCTCTATTTCATTAGTAATTATTGTGGTGACGTTTTTTTGTTTTTGTTCAACATTGACCTCATGTAAATTAAATACACATTTTATGTAATTTTCGTATAATTGTAATATATATATATATATATATATATATATATATATATATATATATATATATATATATATATATATATATATATATATATATATATGTATATATATTGTAATTAGCTGGTTGAGACAATTTTTATTATATCAATTATTTTTTTGTAGAAAATTTATTGATATATGTATTAATTTTGTGTTTTATATTTAAGAATATTAATTACTGTATGTTTCCCAAACAAGTTAAATAAATAAAGACACCTCTAGGTAATAGCGATGTGTACATTTCTTAATGGTGTTTTTCTATCAAAATAACGTTTCAAAATATCAAATATAACACAAAAGAACTGTGAGTATGTTTTAATTATCTCTAAGAGTTGCAAAATTGTAATTAAGTAATATATGTAAATAAGTAGTCGTATAATAAATTACGTATACCACTATCGCCATTTTGAACTTAATATATTCCTGGGGCCTTATTTATTCCGCTCTAACATTTTGTTCCAGGCTTAACAATCTCTACGTTTATTACAATCTAACTATTTTAACATGCAAAAAAAACACATTGAAACTAAAATAAACTATGTAGTAGATCACTACCAACGGGGAGCTTGCCTAGAAGGCTGGCTACATTGCCGCGCTGTATGGTAATACTTATTTGTTGTACGCAATATGAGCCAGCCTTCTGATCACGGATAATGTCAAAGAGTTTCTTACGTAGTCTTTAAAGAATCTCTTTGCCCCACGGGCCTAATGTTTCAACCCCAAACGGCACAAATATGTAACCTTTTCCTAAGTCTCCATATTTGCGCCGTATGACGTCTTCACCTGAAGTTCAGTCTTATCTGGAATAGCTTTTTAGCGATAAGAGTGGGCTTTGTCCAAAATTAAACACAGTTGCAAGTTTATTTTTGTATTGGTGTACAATGAAAAGTTATCTATCTATAAGCAAAATCATTTATTCAACTGATATTTAAAAAAAAATTGAATGTAGTTATACTACATGATATATGACTTGTGCATACATAATATCTATTACACACAACAACCATTTCGTACAGATAACAATATCAGTTCTACAAATTGATCATAGTTGGGCTTGAGCCGCCAAGTTTTTGGCAAAATGGATGTGTACGCTGCAACACAGAGCTGTGTTAAAAATAGAAATAAAAAAATAGTGGCTACCAAACTTTATATACCGGTCTCGCACGAGGAGCAGTAAACAAGGTTTAATTACCCGACCGGGTACCTTGAAGGTGGGTAACTCGTGTAAATATTGGAAACTCATCACACCAGGACACTGGGGAGGCGGACATTCCGTTTGTATAGCATTGTATAAAGTGTAGAGCTAACAGTTGCGTTTAATAGGAAATCTTTAGCGTCGACTGTACATTAATAGGATAAGATTTTTTGTTAACTACGTATAAATTGAGTTGCATGACATAAACAATACATAAGGTTAGACTTATCAATAAGTTATTCTTACATTGAAGCAGTACAGTCACGCAGAAAATAATTTACTTTTTATTGATGAAACAAAAAAGTTAAAAATTTCGGTCGTCAATATACCCTTCGTTCTGATTTCAACATTCTTCCACCTTATCACACAGTCCCTATTATTAGCAACAAACAAAGTGCAAATTAAGTTTGGAGTATTGTTGGTACGTTTATGTTTGTAATGCAGCGTAAATTGTTTAAGAAAAGACATGATTCATGACGATGATGATGATATTCTTTAGAATCAAAGTATAGACAATACCTCTTATTTCATAGAGTTTGATGTATGTAATATATGATATACTTAGTTATACAAAGCGAACTATTTTCTAAAAACATGTTGAACTAGGATATGCCCGCGACTTCGTCCACGCTTGAGCAGAAATTCGCAAGGGATTCTCTTGACAGAAAGTATTGTAGTATTTAAAAAAAGAATATAAGCTATATTTTTACTGAAAACTGTGTCAGAATAGGTAAAATTTGATGCACCCGAACAACTACAAACCGCTCCCGGGAAAGGTTCCGCTGGATTCCCGAGATAAAAAATATCACACATTTTATTACGTAAAATTTGCTATCGATCTGTCAAAAAATTACGTTGGAATTGTTTTTTTTTTAAATCTCGTCATTTTAAATAATCCCGCAAGATTCATAGGATAAAAAGTAGCGCAGATTTTAATTCTAAGAATTTGCTGTCGAACTGCGAAAACCGCATCGAAATCGGCCCAGTAGTTATTACGTGAATCTCGAACAAACAGATAAGAAATCCACAAAAAATCGCAGTGTTCTCCATCGTTTATATAGTCTATTCCAGTTTTTTTCAACAGCTTCAATGTACAGACACGGTATGTTTAAAATTCTATAATATTATAGATAATCAATAATAATGAAAAATATCTTTGATCTTCTCACCATATATAGAATAGGTACGTAATTTGAAACCTTTCTTTGTACTTAATTTAGCCAAAGTAGTGGGTTGATAACGGTTTGCTTGACTAAATTCAACTGTTTACATAACAATTGATTCCTTAAGCAAATTACGCGTGTGTATACACATACGAAATACCTGACCGGGAATTGAGCCCAGGACTACAGAACCCGTCTTATGCTTGTATGAGAAGACTCAATTATCATGCTTATTAATTAAAACTAGTGGTCGCCCAGTCGTCGAAATTCGACCATAATTAATTTAAATTATAAGTATGACCATTATTAAGGTTGAGTTGTTAAAGTCTATTATCACAGGTTTCGCCAAGAATACACTGTTAATTTGACTTTAAATATAAACAAACGATTATATTTTATATTCGTGTGTGTGTCAAATACATGGTAGTGTGTATAAGGTTTTTTTTTGACTTGATGTATTTTTTTATGCATAATTTTATAAAAAATATTAGCATTCCGCACTCCTTCTCTATATAAACTATAAATGTGCAAAATTTCATAATCCTCCGTCCGCACAATTTTTGTAAAAAGGGGTACAATTTTTTTGCTGTGTTTTTGCTTCATGTATTAATATAATGATACTGGTCTTATGAGTCACACAGAATACGAAATATATTCAATTCTAGAATAATAAAATAATGATACGAAAACGACAAAGAAAGGTCGCAATATATCAAACATGGCATTTTCTCCATAATACTATCAGAAAACGCGAAAAAATGTAATATATGAATTATTCCTAACATGATTTTGCCCGAGTTTGTAAAGAAGGAACTACGGCTATAAATTATGGCGTAGGGCAATTTAGCCCACTGGAGAGATCATTTTCAGATATAATCCTTACAAATTTATTGGCCGGTTGTATTATATGTTGCAGTCAAAGTGTAAATATTGTTTAATTCAAAATCAAAATTTGTATTCAAACGAAGATCTGCTGAAGAACATTTTCTGAAAGTCAGACATAAAAGACTAAAATTGAATCTGTCTACATTGCCTCACAACCTGGTATAACGCTACATATGTACTCTATATAAGGATGTTTAATTTTCCGAAGCAGATTCGCTCCGTGCAGGAACAGAAAAAGAATACTAATTCCTACGGCCGGGCCTGTCGTAAGCGGCGACAAAACAACCCACAGACAGCCCGATTAGGTGGCTACCACCCTGGTCTTTGGTATGTTGCCATAACAACTTTGAGTTGTGTTCGTAATCATCATCAGTCAGTTTCTCCTTCAAGGTCGGCAGCACATTACCAGTACCTACGGTATTGCTAATGTACATAGGCCACGGTAACCACTTACTATCACAGTTGGGCCGTCAACTTGTCTGCTGTACTTCAGCAATTAAAAAAAATCTATTGTTGCATTTTTATTGTAGGAGTTCAGCAGACAGACAGACGGCCCACTTGATGGAAAGCGGTTACCATCGCCTATAAACAATTGCAACACCAAAGGTGCTACAAATGCGCTGCTGTTCTCTTAAGGGAGACTGGAATCTGGTCACTAATTCCGGAACACAACTCAAGGTTGTTATAGCGACATACTTTAGACCAGGGGTGGTAGCCATCCAGTCAGGCAAATGCCCTACCACCTGGCTGTGGGTTGTTTTGTCGCCTCTTACGACAGGCCGCCCGGCCGCAGGAAATTGTATTCTTTCTCCGTTCCTGCACGGATGCATAAATAAACCTGTAATCTCAATATATATATGGTTGCGGAGAGTCGAGTTAAGTAAGATATTTTTTATCGTCTTGCAAAACGGCGCAGCCTTGTAGATTTTGTATAAGCATTTAAGTTTCATTGATTAAACAGTAGGTAATTAAAATTATTTCTAAAATGACATTTTAAAAGTAAAATAATAACATTTTATGTTAACGCGTGTTCTTTTATACGTAAATGTTAGAATTTATTGTAGCATCATACTCCTATTGTACGGAAGATACTATCATATATTAGAAAAGTAGTCATAACTATTTTTTTCTTCCTTTAACTTTTTCGTTCTTCACCGCTTTTAAAATATTGTACTTGGCACTTTTGGAATTCGGTTACAAAAAGAAGTTCCAACGTTAATTTGAATCATAATACTTGGATTCAATAAATGTGATCACTATATGATTGAAACTTTAACAGATTTTTTATAGAATGTTATAGGGAAATTGTGAAAATTCTAAAAAAATTGCGACAGCTACAGTACTAATAAAACAAAGTTTCAGTGCCCATAGGCGTATTAATAGATACCTATTTTGCCTTTGTTATTTAAGAAAAATATTTTTTGTATTATGTACATTGTCAAAATTTCTTAAAAAGTTCAATTTGGGTGAAATACCTTTAGAGGTTTCATATACTTTTGGGCATAAATAAAATTATCATAATTGTAAGCTCTGTTCGTCCGACTGTCGATTAGTTGAAATTTACGTTCTAAACACTTTCTAAAATTATACTTTTACAGCAACATACTGGCAAAGATAGAAATACTGTGCGGATAATAACAAAATTGCGAGTATCTTGGCGGCACTCTCAAACAAACAAGGAGATTACCTAGATAGCCGATCTTGGGCCTTGTTTACTTCGACTGATAAGTATCGGTAAATTCGCCATGGTGGCAGGCAAAAAAACTGAGTTCTTACAGCCTTGTTACTGTACTAATTTTTAGTATCCGCTCAGCCACATTGTAAGACTTGACTGTTTCCGAACAACAAAGTAGTACTTATCTACTGTAAAGTACATATTGGCAGTTCGAAAAAGCAAATTTCATTAACCAATCGAAATTTTAAAGACAATAATTTATTAAAAAATTTAAAATAATATTGCCCGCCGAAATCTACAAAGATACTCGTAATATTTAGTATATGACATTTTTACCAGTATGAACCTATTAATATTATAAATGCCAAAGTAACTATGTCGGTCTGTCTGTTACGCTTTCACGAAAAAACTATTGAAATAATTTGGCTAAAATTTGGTATATATGTTGTTTCAATACTGAATGTCCCATGTCAATATGGGACACTTTTATCCCGGAAAATGGGATAGATTTAGAGATAAATTTATGTAAAGGTTATTCCGGTAAGTAGGATACTTACCGGATTACCATCTATTGTTGGTACTTCGTAGTTAGTGGAATAATTCCAATTACTAAGTACCAACGATGAAATAGTGACTTTTATGACTTTTTTTGACTTATTGGACCTTTTTTTATCATTTTTGGATTTTTACGCTTTTTACCCTACCTGCTCTTTCTATACTTACTTCCTTAATTGAATATCTACCCTTTTTATCTTTTTTACCCTTTCTACCGTTTTTTCCCCATTTTACCCTTTCTACCACTTCTGCCCTTTCTACTATTTCTGACATTTCTAATCTTTCAACCATTTGTAGCATTTTTATCTTTTGTACCATTTTTACGCTTTTCAACTATTTCAACTTTTTTTACTTTTGTGAATTTTTACGCTTTTTACCATTTCTACCCTGTTTTTCATTTTTACCCCTTCTACTATTTCTACCATTTCTACCTGTTCTATCTTTTCTACTCTTTTGCATCTTTTCACCTTAGACTTTTTAGAATCCGTACGCTTTTTGCCCTTTCTGCCATTTCTATATGTTAACGCACGCGCCGTGTCTCGTTCCAATGATATGTGTTCGAATCATAGCTGGGAGCAAGCACCCTTAGGTAGTAATGACAATCAGCTTATTTCCAAAGCTGTGAAGAAAGGACAAACAAGCATCCAGAAAAATATTCTTTACCTTTATACATATGGATATAAATATATGCTTTAATAAATTTACGAAAACACTGAGGGCCCAAAGCGGTCGACTTTGGAGAATCGCTTAGTGAAATTGACACGTGTCTAGATATACTGGTATATATAAGACATAGCATAAACGACCTCTCTAGACCCTCATATGTATCCCCACTTAATATAAATTTATCGTCTACGTCACATATTCGTCCTCTTAACCTATTTATTCGAAAATAGACGAGCAAATTTCGAATCAAGTACATCTAAAAATAGATATACTGGCAAGTCTAAATAAAGAAGGATTTATGCTTCCACGAACTTTCAATTTCTTAAAGGCGAATAAATTATATTATTGTTGACAGGATTTATTAAAACGTTCTTAGTTATTCTTGTATTTAAAATACACGTAGCCTTTTTCTCTGAATATATCTATACATAATAAGTGTTTTTATAATGATTTATTTCAAACTCAGTTTATTTTTAGCATTTAATTGTATTTTTAAGGTTAGTTTAATTTGTACTGTATTAATAATTGTTTCATAACAATTAATGAATGTTGAAGTTATGATTTCAATATCTTTTGGATATCGTCTCTTTAAACACACATCGTACTCTGTCTGTATGTTTATTAGATGCAGTTGTGGTACTTAGCAGATTTTTTTTATTTATTACGATGCTGGGAAATAGGCAGACACCCCAACTCATGTAAAGTGGTTACCGTCACCGATAAGGGGCCATTCACAAATTGCGTCACACGTAATGGGCGATGGAGGGGGTCGATGAAATGTAACATTGTGTGACAAGGCGTGGGAGAGGCCTAAATTTCGTGACGTGCCACATTTCACAATCTAATCTATTTAAGCTTTAAAACACGAAATTTAAACTATTAATGAAAAGCTTCAAAATATTTCCAACTCTATCTATATACTATAGGCATAGTCTTCAAATTATTAAAAAATAATTTAAATCGAAATAAAACTAATTACGGAACTGCTTAATTTAATAATTTCTTGATATGTAAAATTGCAAAATATGTGATGTCACATTAGGGAGGGACGAGTTTCACGAATGTGATCAGCAGTTATGTATGCCACGGACGGCGGTCAAAAATCATGAAATTCATGTGACATAATTTGTGGATGGCCTCTTAGTACGGCATACAGAGATCAGACAGGAGGAATGGAATAGAAAGGTGGGAAAAGGAAGATGGAATTAGAAGAGAGGGAAGTTGGCCATCAGACCTCTCACTGATCGCACGATTAGCTCAAGGCTAACAGTTTCAGGCTGATATTCTGTGAGAGCGTGGTATCACACCGATCGAGCCGGCTCTAAGACCTGTAATCATGATAATGATTCCAGCCTGGCTCTACCAACGCGCACTACCATCGCATTGCATTACACGCACACCTCACAAACAAACCAAGACACACAAAGAGCCTAAAAATTAATAACCCAGGCACAGAAAAGAAAAAACCAACACACATGGCACTACATAGGACTATATATAAGTATAGATATAAGGCCAACACTGCACATGCACTTCCTCACAACACCAGCATGTAACAGATACACTCTACATTAGTATAAGTTTAGTATTAAAAATAGAATAAATTAATATAATAAGTTAATCTTAAGGTACACCAAAACATATAAATCACTAAATTAATGTCACACACAGTAACAAAAATAAACAATAAGCGTGTATGGACTCTAAAATTTTTCATAGAAATTAAGTAGTAAAGAAAGGTACGGAACTCGAGTCCGTAGAGATGTTAATAATAACAAAAAAAAAAAAAAAAAAAGCTTGGCTCTACCACGTGTATGTGGGGGTTGATTAAGTTGAGTGGTGCATCGATGGTGGTGATGGTTACCTCGTTTGATAGGGTGACACACCACTGGCAAGACCCCACGGCTCAATCGCCCGAGAGGGGAGTACAAAAGAAAACGACGAGTTGTTGTACTCTTGCAGTATATTACTTTCTTCATAGTTCCTAATTTAACTTAGACTATATATACAGAAACATTATCGTTTACGTGATGTGCACACCAATATTCTAATCTTTATTAAATATATTATGTTTACACGTTTATGAGATTGGACATTTTTGATGATGATTTTTAAAGCTGCTTTAAAGGCTGTGATGTCGTCTGAGATGATGCTTGTAATCGATTTTTGTCTTGAGGAAAAAGTCTCTGCACGACATGAATTTGTCCTGGATTTATTAGAATCATTCTCAGACAAGCCTAAATCTTTTGATGAAACATCTTCATCATCATTTTCTTTAGAAGAAAGCTTATTACGGACGGCCTATGAACTGGCAAGGCAACCTAATCATTCAAAAGATCCAACACCAGCAGATATGGCACTTTTAGAAATATTACGTAATGGTGATCTTTTTGAAAACGACGGTCGAAACAAGGAATCATCTCCAGGGACAGTTTCGTACAACGGGCAAGCATCACCGACCCCATTGGCTTTGCCTAGCACCAGTCGGTATATTCCGCCGGCTCCCTCGAGCACCAACCATTACATCCCACCGGCATCACCGGGCACCAGCCGATATATCTCGCCTACGTTGCCGAGCACTAGCCGGTACATACCGCCGCCAATGAGCTGATGTCATCTACGAGCAGGCGACTTCCGTTTTAAGAGCTAATGATGAATTTTAAAACTTTTAGTTGCATTTCATAATTTTATATATGCAGTTAAGAGTATTTTCACTTGTTTATAGTCTGATCCTTGCTACTATAAAGCTCGGAATTCATTGATTTTAAACTTGCTCATATTTTATTTCCATCAACGTCAAATAGAATCATCTCAGCCTTGTACTACTTGCCTATCCCCGCAATAGTTGTGGTCCTGCAAGCAAGTATTAAAAGTAATTACCAGCCCATTATCATAGTTTTGCAATATCAAGATCACCGGGCGGCGCTTGGCGTGGTTTGGAGTATCGAAATCGAAGCCGAGTACAAAGGTCACGGCAGCGACGTGGGCGTGGGCATTAAGTTTCACTTGTCTCCACTGTTGAAATACCAGTGTTTGCAGTAAGTGCATAAAAATAAGTGTTTATTTAGTGCCTGTGTACGTATCATAAAAATGGAGCAAAAATTAGTCAAATTGCGCAACAAGCGTGGCACGCTGAAGGGCGTAATAACACGTGTGCAATCGTTTGTACGAGACACTATATCCTTGGCTGCAGCCAGCATTGATATGCTAGAGGCGCGCCGGGATAGATTGGCAGCCGCCTATAAGGAATACGAGGAATATCCACCTATAAGGAAGAAATATCGAGATTATCACTTTGGATGCCACGGACAAAAAGGAGGTAGAGGAAGTTGAAAGTCAATACTTCCAAACGATAGCGAAATTGAACCAAGTACTTCATAGATATGCTGAACAGGAGAAATACAATATTGCAAATTCCAAACTACTTAATATAGATATATACCAACATATGACGGGAGCAATTTTACCCAGTTTAAACCATTCTTCGACCTGTTTTGTGCCTTAATTGACAACAATGGGTCTTTATCTAGCATACAAAAGCTGTTCTACTTACGAAAATACCTCAGTAGGGATGCTTTACCAGTAATCATTGATTTACCATTAGTTAATAATCCTATCCAGAGGCCTTAAAGCGGAAAGCGGTACGAAAATCAAACTCGATTGATTTCAAATCATACCTTTTTTTTTAGATAGTCCTCAAATGCATTAGGCGGGCACTATCAGCTCCATCAGAGCATTTAGCTTCTTTAAAAAAAAATCATAGTACACTGAGTTAGATTTATTTTAAATATATAAAAATACAGTACTCGATTATGCATTTTATATATGAGCACTATATACTATTCAAAAACCTTAAAACAATAGTGATACAGTGTAGTACTTAATCCCACTGCCTCACAACAATGATAGAGTATGAGTCTTTTCTATGTTTCAATTGCTCTACAACAGTGAACCAACCAATAAGGTCTTTAAGTTATTTAATATAATATCAACCCATAAAGATCATTCTGTGCAATTTAGACTTATTATACTCATCACGCGTGTGCAAAACACTTAAGCGAGTTTACCACGTACACAATGTCTTTATAATTTTTGTTTGTCACATGACGGTCCCTACAGGGCCAAGAAATTTGCACAAACGTCAGGATCGCTTCACAAATTCGAAGTCGCTCAACGAGCCATAGAGCGTACGTACTACGCTCGGAGTCTCTCTTAGCTTCTGCTGCATCTGCGGTAATGTTAGTGTCATTGTCCCCAAATGCGTCTTATTCATAGCGTTAAAATATAATAAGCTATAACGCATTCACGATTAACTACATCAGTGAAGTTCGCTACAACCATCTATCATCTCAAATAACATATTAAAATCTTAGCTACATTGCGTTAAGTCTTTATTAGTGTGTTAGTTAAGGCATTAAGGCGCAGGTGTAGCACAGTCAGAACCAAGATAAAATTATTAACATAGCTCTTAAATTGCCAGGCTGAAATGGCATAAGCCAGTTACCTCTGCCGCAGGATTGATGGCCGATGGAGCAGACGAGTCCTGGATACAACACTGCGTCTTGGCGAGCGTAACATAGGACATCCTCCTGCCCACTGGACGGACGAGCTGCGCGGGGTCACCATCAGTTCCTGGATGAAAATAGCGGAGTACTGGGATATGTAAAGCAAATTTAGCTAGGCTTACGTCCAACAAAGGTCTGCGAGGCTAACAACGAGACTTGACGGCAACGATGCTCGTGATAATTATAATACAATAGCCATTTCTGGGATTAATATTTAAACCACTGTAATACCTCGCTATTCTCTTCTGTCAGAATTAAATTATTTTTTATCATTCTTGACACGAAGCCAAGGTATCGTGCTCCCTGATTACAATCCATGACGAAACCATCCACTGAACAATAAGCCCGACTTAAGACGCAATTCATATTATATATGAGGCTCGTAGTCCGGGCCTATTTGTTACCGAGACTCGACGACCCACATAATGGTTGCATTATGTTCTTACTCCAGACTTACGCATTTTAAACCATATTCTTTGGAAACTATAGTGAAAAGGTAAAAGTATATTATTTACTTTTGTATGTATATAATAATATAATATGTGTATTTATGTATGTATAGTTCTATATATATAATGTGTATTATAGTAAATAGATAATTACGTATTATTGTTTCATTAAATTATCATTATAATATTATAATTATTATATTATCTTATCTACTATTATTTATTAATTAATAAACTAAATTATTGTACTAGTGCTGGTTTAGCAACTACCATATTTTGTTGTCCTTCCTATATATACTCTATCCACAGGTTGTCTGGAAGAAATCCGTGCAGGAACGGAGAAAGAATACAATTTCCTGCGGCCGGGAGGCCTGTCCTAAGAGGCGACAAAACAACCCACAGCCAGGAGGTAGAGTATTTACTCGACTGGATGGCGTCCACCCCTGGTCTGGAGTATGCCGCCATAACAACCTTGTGTTGTGTTCCGGTATTAGTGTCCAGATTCCAGCCTCCTTAAGAGAGCAGCAGGTGATGGTAACCGCTTTCCATCAAGTGGGCCGTCTGCCTGTCTGCTGAACTCCTGCAATAAAAAAAAAACGCAATGGGCGATAAGGCTGCCAATTGTACTTGTATATGAATGTCCTTGATTTTACGTAGCATTTTTGTACAATAAAGTATATTCTATTCTGTTATAGTCTAATAGGGTTGTATCTACTTAATTACTTAAAATTAAAAAGTAATTACCTAAAATATAATTGTTCAATTAGAGTTTCAATTCAATAAACTAAAGACTAAAATTTTTGAAAATGTTTGGCAGCTACTCTGCAGTTATAGATTGACTATAAAATTTAAATTAATAATCAAATTGATATTAACTAAACTAACTTTAAAAAAATACAAACATTTATTAAAAATAAACTTCGTAACGCTGCAAGCTGCAATGTTTTCCAGCATCCCATATATTAAAATTCTGGTTTTTGTAACATCTTAGTATAAATAGATTTATTGAACAGTAGTACATTACAATTAATATAATTATAACAACACAATTGTAAATCTAAACAAGTAAAAGTAAATATTAAACTCTGATACGCTTTACTAGTGTTTATTTTTACCACAATAAATACACCGTCCTGCATAGAAACTTGCTCATAAAAATCAAATAACTTATTGACTCATAGCTGGGCATTAACTCGTTAATCCGTTAATCATTAATTAACGAAGTTAATATTTCGAATAACGGATTAACTTTTAAGTTAACTTAAAATATGTTAACGGACTCGTTAACTTCCGTTAAATTTCCCAAAGTCCATTAATCGTTAATCCAGCAACAAATCTCTAAAGAGCAAAGCTCAAAGTCTCGTCAAAATGTGGCTAGACATAAAGTCGAAAGACTCGTTAAAAGATGCGGCATTCCTCGGGGAACAGATATTCGCAAATCTGTTTATTAAATATAATACTGCTGTACCCCAAGCGCTGCGGTTGAACGTCTTTTCTCTACGGTCAAGGATAGGATTCTATAGCCGAAATGAACCTCGCTTTCAAACGAGAACTTCAACATATTAATGTTCATGAAGGGGGAATATTCATATTATACCAGATTACTAAATTGACAGATAAATTGGACGGGTTACTATCGTTTTGTCTAAGATGTAAATGGTTATGTAGCAATTCGTCTAAATAGCAATCGGTCATTGTATTACTATCAAATCGTCTTAAAATTAGTTCGTCTAATTAATGTTTCGTCCAGAACGCAACTAGTCTATCTTAATAAAATAAACTCTAAACCTTAATCCAAATGAATGAAAAAACACTGTCAATATGGTTATATTAAACATTCTAATAATTATACCCGTCTTTTTTTGTTTCTAACCTGTTAACTTCCAGAACCAACAGTTTTTACAAGAAGATGCAATTTTTATCACGTGTTAACGGATTAAAGATTAACGTTAACATGCGTTAAATTTTCTGAAATGTAACGATTTAACTTTTAACGAAGTTAACTTTTTCAGTAACGGATTAGCGATTAACGAAGTCAACTATTTGATTAATGGTGCCCAGCTATGCTTATTGTGTATTTCTGAGAAGTAGCGAAATTCGAATCAATTTATTCAATACATATATTTTTCCTTCCAAAAGTTCGAAAATAAATATTGTTTTCTTCATAAACAAAGCTTTGAAAAACGACTACAATGGCACAAAGTCAATAGAACTTTAGGATAAAAGCCTCTTGTTTATACATGAGTACATTCGTTATCTTTACAAAAAATAATGTCCAAAATGAATTAATATTATGTTGATTTATTAAATTGACTTGTTTACTTAGGTCCCGATTCTAGAACAATATTACCTATTAGTATGTTCTTAAATTTTCGCGCATACTACACATAATTTAAATGCCGCTCTTAAAACACATAAAATTAATTTAATGAAATATTACGAATTATAATATTTTTTGAATATATCTGTGCAGGAGTGGAGAAAGAATACTAATTACTTTGGCAGGGCTACCTGTCATATGAGGCGTTAAAAATGTGGTAGGGCATTTACCTGTCTGAATGGCTACCACTCCTGCTCTAGAGGCTCTCCATAACAACCTTAATTGTGATCCGATATTAGATACAAGGTTCCAATGCCCCTTAAAGGTCACCCTACACATTGGTAGTAGTATCTTTAGTGTTGCAAATTTTCATAGGCGGCGGTAACTTTTCCATCAGGTGGGCACTCACCCGTCTGCTGTGCTCCAGAAATAAAAAATATAATGTACTAGCATATGCCCGTGACTTCATCTACGCTTGATTTGATATTCCCGCGGGATTCCTGGAATTCGAAGTACCGCAGCATTTAAAAAAGAATGTAAGTTATCGTTTTAGTTAAACCTAGTTTTAAACCTGTGTCAGAATATTTTATGCACCCGAACAACTACAAACCGCTACAGAGAAAATTCCCACGAGATTCCCGGCATAAAAAACAGCACACATTTTATTACATAAAATTTGCTATAGATCAGAGAAAAAAAAACACATTTTAAGTCGATTAATCTAGCTATTTTAAATAAATGTTAGAAGAATTCCTGCGGAATTCCCAGGATAAAAAGTAAGGCAGGATTTCAGTCTAAGAATTCGCTGTCGATCAGCGAAAGCCGCATCGAAATCGGCCCAGTAGTTTTTACGTGAAACCCGAACTAACAGACAAATCAACAAAGAACAAACAGACAAAAAAATCTAAAATACTGCATCGTGTTCTCCGCCGTTTATATTGTGTATTCCTATCCGGAGCTCTTTATAATGAAGAAAACTACACATCTAAAGTAATGATGTGTGAAACCCGACAATCTGCCTTATGCAAACGTAACGGGAAGAGCGTCGCACATCGGTTCTACTAAAATACCTATTTAAATACAGCCTTATCGAAGAAAGGGTATAGAAACATTTTACATGGCTACTTTACATATAGACACGTAATTGCACCCGTTTAAACATACTTTCATTATATTATGTATCTTTTGCATAAATAATAAATATATCAATTTTATTTTATTAAAGGCCGATTTTTCAATCATCAGATAAAAGTTTTTCGTTGAATAAAATATAACCTGACTGAATGTAAAAGTGAAACAGATCAACTGTCTTATTCACGAAACGGTCATTATTAATTTGTTCACGATGTATTTTATTCGACGAATAACTTTTATCTGACGATTGAAAAATCGGCCCTAAGCTTAATTGACATCGCTCCTAAATCAGAATATTGTTGTAATTACTGGTGTTAAAATTTGAATTATTTTGCAGATAATAACTATACTAATGGTAGAAGAATGGTAGAAGTAGGTAGAATGTAATATCTAAACAGATCTAAATTCCGAATAACCTTTTGCGAACATCAAGTACACAAGCAGGCGTAGCGCGTAGCGGCGTAGATTCAAACGAATTAGGTGTACACCACTGAGGTAACAGAGCGAGACAACAGATGGTCGCATGAATAAAAGAGCAGAGGGCGCACTGAATATTTCAGCGAGGAAGCACGTGTTGCCCGCTGTCCGGACTGCTCTCACACAAACACAAACTGACTTATACACCACTTCTTATGTACTTGCTATTTTTATAGAAACATGTACAGAAACAAAGATTAGGTACACATAATGTGTTGTTGTAATTTGCTTTTTAGTATGTCTTCTTCATGTACGTCCGTCCGTCTGTCTATGTATAACAGTAATTTTTCTTAGAAACTACTGATTCCTCATGGGTGAAATTTGGCAGGGTTAGTTTATACAAAGAACGAAAGCAGTGATCATTTGTCACCTTTATGGAACATTTCATTTGCTCAATTTTTTATCTAAAACGTTGTTGATGTAATTTATTTACTTAAAGAAGGAAAGAAACATGGTTTGAATGTAGCGTTTAATTAGAATAGTTTTAACACATAATTACAAATCAATTTTTAAGTATAGGTTGTAGTTGGACTGAACCAATTATAGACTTTAATTTTTTTTTATTTAGTATCTAAGTTTCAGTTTTTTAGTTTATGTTGTTGTTAGACTGGAACAGTTATAGGTTGTAATTTAATATTAATATATTCATTCATGTATTCTATTTATATATAAGTTTTAGCTTTATACCTACGCAAACGCGAACCCCGTGTATACTACATAAAATTACGCACACAAGTTTTTAAATGCTTCATTTCGTTTGCCGCTTCTGTCCATATATATGGGCGTCGTTTATACTTTTGGTCATTCTTCTGAGGCTAACATTTAATATTTATTTTTCAATTTATATTTAATTTCGAGTCAGTAAAAAACAATAATTAATGTATGTTGTAATATAGCTATTAGCCGAATCGCCATCAGAACAGCAAACACTAGTCACAATGATGAAAGATGACTTTCAGGCGAGAGGCTTACATTTGAATGCGAAGAAAACAAAGGTTATGGTGTTTGAAAGAGAAGAAACCAGAACGAATGCAAGGATAATGGTCGATGATGCTATGCTGGAGCAAGTGAATGAGTTTGTATATCTTGGATGTGCTTTTAGCAGTGATAGAAGGTACACCGCTGATATAGAAAGAAGAGTGAATTTGGGGAATAGTGTGAATGGAGCGTTAGGTAAACTTCTAGGCGCTAAGAACCTCAGCCAGAAGGCCCAGCTCGCCGTACACAACGCGGTGCTGATACCTACGCTCACGTATGGAAGCGAGAGTTGGGTATGGAAGAGAGAGCATGAAAGTAGAGTAAACGCGGTCGAGATGCGAGCACTGCGCAAAATCTGCGGAGTGACGCTTGCGGACCGCGTTCGTAATACCGAAGTAAGAAAGAGAGTTGGTCTGAAAGAGCGTGTCGGGGTGTAGGTAAGGAAAGAAATGCTCCGGTGGTTCGGGCATGTGGAAAGAATGCATGATGAAAGAACGACTAAACAGATATACAATGCAGAAGTGGATGGATGCAGAAGTCGTGGAAGGCCACGACACACCTTCCATGATCAAATTGATCGTATACTAGGAGAAGGTTAAGTCAGGAGCCTTAAGAACAGACGAGCGTGCATGACAAGAGCTATGAATGTCAAAGAAGCGAGTGAGGTGTGTAAGAATAAGCCTGAATGGCGTTCTGTTATTCGTGCCTACCCCGCAAGGGAACTGGCGTGAAGCTATGTATATATGTATGTAATATATATAGTTGTCTCTTATCGCACTTTATTCTAAACGTTATAGCAAACATAAATAATAGTTTCATAGAAATTTCTCGATTGCTTTATTTAGTCTTTATTAATTCTTGTTACTTAACAAGTCAATTCAAAATTATTCAGAACATCGGTACTTGGAAAACTGAAGCGTGAATTTTCTAAAATTAATTTCGAGTTTTGTTTTACTTTAATTTAGAGAAGATCTAAAATAATACTTTCTGGGTTTACTTCTGTTATATTAACAGTTCATTCTTATCATGTCTCATATACGATACCAAAATTATTGACAGTTGCTAGGACTTTATATTGAGTCCAATTATTGGACTTCATCCTCATCATCCCGATGTTAAATAAAGTTGTCGAATATATTCGGAGTATTCGTCTTAAAAAGACTGGGGTCCGATTTCCTTTTTTTATTACTGAAATAAGCAGACAAGTCCATCTGATTGTAAGTGGTATCCGTTGCCTGTGGACATTTGCAACTCCAGAGGTGCTGCCTATATACTGCCGACTTCTGGGAACTGGAACCTCGCCACTGATTCTGGAACACAACTCAACGTTGTTATGGTGGCAGCACTCAACCAGGCCTGGTCATCATACGGATAGTAACCGCGTATGATGACCGTTCTAAGCCCGTTTGTGACGCCTATCGAAGAATTATATTTAAACATAGTACCTACAAACTGATCTAATAGAGAAAGACATTGAAAATACTATAATTTTCAGTGTGTTTTAATTGCATAATATTTTCATTAGTATATAACACATACATGCCGATATGACACGCGGATGATACGCGGACCATACGCGAACGCTGCCTGGATGCTATGGGTATATGGGTTGATAAGTTCTAGTGGGCATAGTAGACTGTATCTTATCTTTACTGTGCCTAATAGGTTCATAGCACGGTCATGATATGATACCGAGTAGCGGGCAGAAAGCGTTATAGTCAACAACAAGAAGTTCATTTACGAAATTTACCATGCCAGAAATAGAACTTGGAACCTTTGTGCTTCAGTGAGGTAGGCCGGCAAAGGCTTAGCCCACGCAACTACAGAGATCGTCAAAAATATACCTTGATAAAAAGTTCAATTTTAGTACTGAAATAATTATTTTAAAATTAATTATTTTAAAATTAATTATTTTAAAATTAATTAATTATTTTAAAATTGCAAATAGATTCGGTCAAGTTCACAGCTGCTATTTTAGAACGGCTTCTTAATGACAACGCTGACTGACCACACGAAGCATCATTAGAGTTTTGTAAACTATAAAAACTCTCAGTGATTTTCTTTTGCCTATTATCAATGGAAGGTGGGCTGTAGACAGTGAGTTACATATCGATCGCCGTTGCCGCCAGTCAGGCGCCCAAATCTTAGCACCACACATCCCTTTGTTTCTCGTTGCCAAATCGATCAGGCGCTAATCTCGAATAAGCTTAGATAGAACCACGATATTGTTTCTATATTTATCACACATTACTATGATAATCACTTCTCTAAGTTTTATACAGACAAAAACAGTGATAATAATGAAATTAAAAGGTCTAAGCTTCTTATCAAAACGGCAATAACAAATTGCGAACCGGTGTACACAGAGTAGGTGACGTAATTTATAATATTCACATTATTTTATGAACTTTAATTGTTTTTTTATCAGAACAGATTTAATAAAAGCTGTTGAATTTTTATTAGTGCCACAAATACGTGGTGTTATTTCAGAAATGTAGATATATATTTAACATTGGTAAACTAGGGTATTATTTGTTAACCTGAAGAATGAAATTTTGACTCTACAGTTTTATTTCAAAAAATATGATTATGTAAAAAATACACAGTTTTTAAGATAGAATTTAAATTTCAAGACCGTTTCATCAAGTCACAAAGATTCTAAAGAATTTTCACTTCAAAAATCATAAAAATATGTCCCCAAATTTTGGAAACTAACTCCCATTTTTCACCCGACGAAGAGAAAAGTGTTAATATTTTTGGGTGAAATGACATCTTATCCTTATACTGTCCTCTTTTAAAATAGTTCCGACACATTTTAATAGCACAGGATGGCATAATGATTTTTTTGCGAGAGCTCTAACTAGTAAAGTAGTCGAAACGACACTAACAGGCCTGAAGAGCAAGTGCACCAAATTTAGTGTACTTTTTTATGGCCGTTGTGTGCAATTCATGCGTTGTCTAGATGTTTATATGATCTAAGATTTGTATACACTTCCATTTACAAAAACAACTCTTATGATTATTCTGCATTATAGATATATTAAACCATTAAATTTAAGTGCCTTTATGAGGAAAATTTTAAGTGAAATACATATTTTTAAGTGATAATAAATACTTAAGAAATTTGACCATAATAATTTGTTGTGAAAGACTATACTTGTATAATCACAGATTTCGCCAAGGCTACACTGTTAATTTGAATTAACAATAAACAAAAGAGTATATATGCGTCGGTGTGTCAAGTACATGGTAGTGTGTGTAATGTTTTTTTTATTGATTTAATGTATTTCTTATGCATAATTTAAAAAAATATTAGCATACGTCGCTTCTTCTCTATATAAACTATAAGTGTGCGAAATTTCATACTCCTCCGTCCGCGCAATTTTCGTAAAAAGGGGTACAACATTTTTGCATCACGTATTGATATATAGATGTATGCCTCGTAACTTAAGTACGCGAAATCGAGTGGTAATATCGAGCAATCTGTAAAATCTAATAATAACAAACAAAACAGAATTATATTAAACTACTTCCGAGTTTAAACCATAACAGTTTTGTTAAAGTATGGAATGCTTTAAAAAACAGTTTAAAAAAATACAAGAACTATTTTGTGTTCTACATAGACCATAATATGCAATGCTATAAATCATAAATAAGTTGGGACTTGAGGGGATTTAATGTAACATTTTCAATGTTTTGACAAGGCTCTTTTACAATGCTATAATATAATAATTCTATAATGTACAAAAATATACGAAAGTAAATCCATACTGTCCCCTGTCAGCTATTCCATAATTCACATTGAAAAATAACAGCTGAGAAAGGATAAATAAGACCTTTAAAAATACACCCTGGGTAGTAGTTTCGGAGAATGTTTTCACTATAAAACATCTACCAATCATATGCAGGTGAAATAGGGTTATTCCTTAGAGCCATTTTTTTCCAATGTTTCTACTCTAGAGCAGGCGTCTACAAACTACAACCCGTCTCGCGACAGAATTATTGTTATTGTTGCTATGATAAGTTGGATTAAAAACACTTGCTAGGTAATGTTTAATGACATTTATATCACCGATAACAACTTAAGCTTAATAAATAAGTTTTTTTATTTTTATTGCAGGAGTTCAGCAGACAGGCAGACGGCCCACTTCATGGAAAGCGGTTACCATCGCCTATGGACATTTGCAACACCAAAGGTGCTACAAATGCGCTGCCGCTCTCTTAAGGGAGACTGGAACCTGGTCACTAATGCCGGAACACAACTCAAGGTTGTTATGGCGACATACTTTAGACCAGGAGTGGTAGCCATCCAGTCGGGCAAATGCCCTACCACCTGGCTGTGGGTTGTTAAGTCGCCTCTTACGACAGGCCGCCCGGCCGCAGGAAATTGTATTCTTTCTCCGTTCCTGCGCGGATAATATGAATTGAATGATAATAGAATAAAATGAATTCCACTAACTTTTGAAATTTATAAGATAATTTGTACATCTTCGTATTTGTCACCTATTTTGCGGGATAAAATACATACATGGTTTATACTCTGGTTACTAAGGAATACCTTACAAAATTACATATTAAGAGCGATTAATGTTTAGTACATCTTGAAATAATATAAAACCGAGTTGCTTTCATGTTTGATATGGATTTCGTTCATTCAAATTTGTCTGATTCCATTTGATGTTACACTCTGTATACTTCAGGCGTGATGTGCTAAGAGCACCCTACATTGCCAGTCGTCAAGCGTGAAATCCCTCTAAAAGTTTGTTTTAATTAGGGCCCGTCACACGGAGTGCTGTCATCGGCATGCATTTGGCGTAACGCCGTGATGTTCAACACACTCGCACCCGTATACTCGCTGTCACGCTTGATGGAGATTAACGCGTTTGATGCTGATGGTACCCTATAACAGCAGTGTTTATATTAAATACATATTTGTTATTCTTTTTATGTAATGAAATTAAAGGTTATTCACAAACAAATGGCGGTATGCTAGTCGCACTCGCACATTGAAGGTTTTTTTTTATTGCAGGAGTACAGCAGACAGGCAGACGGCCCACTTGATGGAAAGCGGTTTCCATGGCCTATGGACATTTGCAACACCAAAGGTGAGGGAGTCTCTTAAGGGAGACTGGAACCTGGTCACTAATGTCGGAACACAACTCAAGGTTGTTATGGCGACATACTTTAGACCAGGGGTGGTAGCCATCCTGTCGGCCAAGTGCCCTACCACCTGACTGTGGATTGTTTTGTCGCCTCTTACAACAAACCGCCCGGCCGCAGGAAATTGTATTCTTTTTCCGTTCCTGCACGGATAAAACGTTTTTTGTATAAAATACATTCAGTTTAACTTTCAACGGTTACGAGTCCGCTCTTAAACTCACCGGCCGCTGTCACTGCAGAGGCGTACACCAGTACTTGTGCCATTATGCATATTAAGAAATCATTGTCGAACACAGAATCGTGGTACAAAATGCTTTGTAATTTAATTTATCCTGAAAAAAATGAATGGACAGATTGAAATGTGTATGTACGTCCATCTATTTTACCTATTTAGACATATGAGTATTTGTAAAATGCTCTTAATTTTTAAAACTAATGATGTAGAAATTACTTTTCCATGTTTTGTTATCAAAAGTACAGTTACACATACAAATAAGACTTTGTAATACTGAAAAAAACGTCAAATCGAAATAGTATTGCGCTGCGTCCCGGATTTATACATTTTTCTAACATACTCTTATCTTAAATTTCATTAATATAGACCAAGTAATTTACCAGAACATTACTGTGACATATGGACAGAAGAAAATGTAAGACTTCTGTTTTTAGCAAGATAGCTACACAACCATAAAACGCAGCTAGCTAGGATAATTGCTTTTCTGAAAAATCCTAGTTTATCCCTTACAACGGTTAAAATTACAAGTATCAGTACAATGTGCTCTCTATACAGTGGATAACTGATTGATATTTTTAAACTGAAAAATGTTATAGTTACCTAGGAATACAGATTTGACATTGAAGCAAGCAAAACTACGGTTATGCACAGCATTACATAAGTAATGACATCATATTAACAGAGATTAACGGGTCCTTAACGTTGTTATGGTGAAACGTTGTCAAGTTGAAAACACATTAATTGCTATTCACTGAAGCTACAATTTAAGAGCCTCTTTCATTCCGCGTCGCTTTCATGGAAACGCTCTGATTGTTAACTGTACCGACAAATTTATTGTGAAATGTTTTCTATTATATTTGGTATTACATGTTACTGTTTTGACACTTTTAATAAAGAAAGAAGAAAGAAAGAATTTATTTGCTAGGAAAGCGACAATACATGGATGCAGAAATATTTATACATACATTTTTAATAATAAAATTTAATATATTGTACACCGCATTTCCTACAAATGAGGTCGGCAACTCAGCTTTATGCTGTGTTGGAGTTTCCTCCAGCACAGCGCTGATTTTCAGTGCCGACCCCGCCTCATTGATTTAAATATACATATTAAGACCACACCACAGTAAATCTGCACAAGTAACAGGAAATATAATAAGAATACACTTTATTACATTTATTGTTTTATTAAAAAACAAAATTGCCGCGGGATTCCCGAGACACAAGGTAACGCACCATTAATAAAAATTATGTGAGCTCTCGTTTATAGTGGAAAATGTGTCGGAATAAGCTAATTTTTATGCATCCGAACAATTTCAAAACGCTCCCAGGAAAATTCCTGCAGGATTTCCGGGATAAAAGTATCATACATTTTATTACATTAAATTTACTATCGATGAGTAAAAACATCACACTGGAATTCGAAACTGGTTTCCAATCTGGTCATTGTAACTAATTCCCAGAAAACATCCCGCGGGATTCACGGAATAAAAAGTAGCGCAGATTTTAGTTCTAAGAATTTGCTGTCGGAAATCGGCCCAGTAGTTCTTATTATACCCAAACAAACAGACAAGAAATCTAAAAAAAATGCATCATGTTCTCCATCGTTTATATAGCCTATTCTAGTTTTTTTTTTTAATATCTTCAATGTACAGACACGGCGTGCTTAGAATTTTATAATATTATAGATAACTTACTATGACGCTTCTGAACTCTAAATTTCAATTTAGGTACCACTGGGGACTGAGCTTTTTCAGGAAAACAGTATCCTATATTCATAGAAAGCTCAAATTTATTATACTTCTACATTAAACGACTAAATACGACTATGAAAATATGAATTTGTATGGGCAAGTAATATCTTCTTATGAATATAAAAAGTCTCGTGTCACGATGTATGTCGGGTATAAACGAAACTACTAAACCGATATTGATGACATTTTGTAACTATGTATAATTTAGTCCAACTTATAAGATTATAGTTTTTATATCGGTCATTAACCTCAATCATAAAATTATAATGTTAGTATGTCACTGAACTTCTTCTAAACACCTGGACCAATCTTTATGATTTTATTAGTATATTCGAGTTTGTGGGTCCCGTATGGTTTAGATTCACAATTGGACCTAGTAAGTGGCACTGCAATCGGGTTCTAAATTTTTTCAAGGCAGGACGTCTGCAGGGACCGCTAGTCACCAAGGAATCAATGGAAACGTTTTAAACGAATTCACAAGAGATTTAGTGTATATGTACTGTAGATAACAGTGATAATGAAAGCAAGACTTAATACAAAAATTGGTTAATCCAATAATTTCAATTAATTTATATTGTAACTAGCTGTGCCCACGACGTCGTCCCCGTGGAATTTGCTTTCGAAATCCTCCGATTTTAAAACATTCTTCATTGATGCACTGCTCCTATTGGTCTTAGTGTGCTGATATATAGCCTATAGACTTCATCGATAAATGGGCTATCCAACACTGAAAGATTTTTTTAAATCAAACCAGTAGTTCCTGAGATTAGCGCGTTCAATCAAACAATATTAGTATATTTGGCTACAACACTAATACTTACATTTTAAATATCGCGATATCTTTTGAATGAAACGTCCGAATTGAATAATTCAAAAAGTTCTAGAAAGGTGTTGAATTCATCTTGAATATGGAGTAATTTATTTTGATAAGGATTAATACCAATTTACAAAATAAAGAGTTTTTGAAGAGACGGCATTTTAATTATTTAAAAAAATAAAATAAAACACTTATTGTGAGATAACTACAATAGTTAGACATATGGTTACGTGATATTTTTTGTAGACAATTATATGTTCTGCAAAGTGGTAGTACATTATTTTGTTCTATAATCAATAGTTTTCGCAGCGCACGCCGTGTAAGGATTTTTCGGGTCATTTTTTTACACCTTGGGTTATATTATTGGACTTTTAGTAAGGATACCTAATTTTTTTTAAATATAATATAGCCTATAGCCTTCCTCGATAAATGTACTATTCAACACTGAAAGAATTTTTCAAATCGGACCAGCAGTTCCTGAGATTAGCGCGTTTAAACAAACAAACAAACTCTTCAGCTTTATAATATTAGTATAGATTTACATTTTATAAAATAGTGTATTTCAGTATATAAAGCAGAAGTTATAATGTATAATTTAATGCGATCCACGAGAATGTTGCCGACAAACTGCACTGATGTTTGGCAATGTAATTTACAAGTTTTTATTTATCTTGTTCGTGCCTACCCCGCAAGGGAACTGGCGTGAAGTTATGTATGTATGTATGTATGTATTTAACTTGCAATGGATGTAATGTTCGGGTGGAATCTTGCAAGTTAAATTTGACCAACTTCCAGCTTTCCGATTGGGCTGAAATTTTGCACGCATATGTATATCGCGTGACAATGCAATAATATGGTACCATGGAGCTGATCTGATTATAGAGTCGGAAGGTGGCCATAGGAACTACTGCACTAAACAAGATAGACCCGTAGTGTTCGTGCTCGTTTCACTTGTCTTGGCTAGCACTCTGCGGCTACGATATCCAGGATCTCAAAAGCTTGTATTTAAAAACCTTTTAAAAAAAACTTATTGTTGGTATGATCTTGTAACTTTTTATTGACATAAATTTAAAAAAAGTAACGCTAGTAACTATAAACGACAAAATATTATGATGA
The DNA here is from genome assembly GCA_019925095.2 of Dendrolimus kikuchii. Lineage (NCBI taxonomy): Eukaryota > Metazoa > Arthropoda > Insecta > Lepidoptera > Lasiocampidae > Dendrolimus > Dendrolimus kikuchii. The sequence continues at coordinate 6,462,996 of CM034396.1, read as the reverse complement.
GTTTTCTACCGCTGTTTACGCTTTGGTTCAATTTTAATAAACAAAACTTTGAGCACAATTAGTGTATTTAAATCGGAAGGACACAAAAGGAACTCACCGGATCTCTTTCAAATGTTTTTTACGGCACAGTTCTTCGATGTTATTATATCTTGTATATCTTATGGGAACTATTATTGAGTCTGATAAATGTTTAGCGTACTTGTATCACTACACAATTAGAGTATTTTTAATATTAATTTAAAGTTATTTCGAGTTACGCACAGAGCACAATTGGACTACCTCCTTTCTTTCCGTCGATTTCTTCTGACCCAGTGAGCAAGGTATATTTGGCTCAAATATAGGGAATTATGTAGGAAAGAAAGGGATGGACAAATACACGTCATGCACTCAAGCGATGTTATTTTAATTTAATAATGAGGCGAAGGTTTATTTATTATACTACCACAATTACACATATCGAATTTATTAATTGTGGATTTTACCTTTAATATTAATTTAGTTTGTGAATAATATAAATGGCGTTAACAACCGCAGTTTCAATCTCAAGCCTATCTCAGACAAAATTTTATATTATCACGATAAAAATAATTTCAATAACCGTTTAAACAATAATGAATATTAGCATATTCATTATTGTTTATTATGGAGTCATTTAAGTAATGACATCATAACTTGCATTGCTCGTATAAAATCTAGGAGGATTCAGCAGTTTTAAGATGATAAACAGTGTCTTAGTTGATTTTATTTTTGTTGCATGAAGTCAGCAGACAGGCAGACGGCCCACCTAAATCAGAGAGGGTTCCATCGCCTATGGACATTTGTAACACCACAGGTGCTGCTGCTCTCTAAAGGGAAACTGGAACCTGGCCACTAATGCTAGAACACAACTCAGGGTTGTTATGGCGGCATGCCTTATATTAGGGGTGGTAGTTTTCCAGACCGCCAGGTACCCTACCACCTGGCTGTGGGTTATTGCGTCACCTCTTACGACAGACCTCCCGGCTGAAGGAAATTGTTTTCTTTCTCCATTCCTGCACGGATGTAAATATTAACTTACTTAACTGTCAACCGTCGCATTTAGAATAAGTAATATTACTCCATAACGCTTAAGGGCATTACCCTAAGCCAAAGCAACTAGTGTCTGCTACTGAATAAAATTGGAGCACATCTAAATTTAATCAGACCGTGCCGGTGAGAGTAAATTTTATTAAAAAATTTATTCCGCTACTCCCGTAACCGTGCAAAGCCGTCGACTTCGTAAAAATTTCAAACCAATCTTGGCTACTAACGCTGTTGCCTCTCAATTATAATCCGGCTAATGTTTAAAAGGAATACTCAAGAGAAAGTATTATTTCCCAGAAGCTTCTTTTGGTACTTACTGTTATTATGCAATAATGAGTTACCTACAACATTACGAGCTATGTCTTAATGGGAATTGTTGTGTACTGAAATAATAATCGGCAGACAAACACACACATTGTATATCCCCAAATTAAGCAAGTTACGCTTGTGTTACGGGTAATATACAACGGATTACTCTGGGGCCGATCCCAGACACCCAGACCATAGTAAATAACGGAGAAAATACATTTCCGAAATTTACTATACCAGGAATCGAACCCGGAACCTCTGCGTTGCAGTGAGGAACGCCGGCAAAGGCTTAGCCCGCTCAACCACAGAGGCCGAAATGAAAACTACATTAAATTAATTTCAAAGTACGTGTAATTCAAAATGAGAATAACCTAAATCTAACGCTATGTAGAGGGGGCCAACCGACTTCAACTAACTTCTGTAGTTCAACGATTCAAATAGCATGTTCATTTCCAAACAATAACTTTCTGCTAGCTTCTCTCTGTTTCTGTGATGAGCTTGATATTCAATTGCGTTATTTACCTTTACCCGTGCTTTCATTGGTTAATTTTTGTAATCTGATCTGAAACATCTGATTTTTTTCTTTTAAATAATACGAATAGAAATGCACTTCGCCATTTCAGGAACACATGGAGCATAATCAATAATAGAATTAATAACCGCCCCAAAAACAGTTCTACTTACGTAATTCTGTTATCCGTACTCGGAGTAACCACTATTTAAATTAAATTACATTCAAATTCGAAAATAATTAATGTATACCAATAAATATCATGTGAATGGATTTAATAAGTACGATAGATGCGCTTTCTGATAGCTAATATGCGTTAGTAGTCCAGTATTGAATCAACTGTGCTCTCGGACATTTCATTCAGGTGAACGTTCGAACGGAACGTTCTCCATGCAAGTTTGCACTGTGAAATCTGTCGAAACAATCTTGATACTTTAATTTTATATGTTTTTTCTTGGTTCCATGGTCAGTGAAAGTGCTGAAATCTTGGGTAGGTAGACAGGTCACAATGCTTTCCTTTAACTCAGGTCGCCTGCAAGAGATTGCTATAAGCGATAAGGCCGCCTATTGTATTGTTTAGATAGAAAGGATTTATAAATATGGTATGCTATAAAGTTTTATCTATATATCTATCTACTTGAGTTTTAAATGCCGTCATAAACGTTTTAGATAAGGTGCCACGAACCGCAACAGTAAGTTAAGTGTTTCTATTGTTGGAGTACAATAAACAGACTTACAACCCACCTGATGGATGTTCCTACTTTTATTGTTTAATGTGACTACTGTAAATTGTTTATTTTATGTGTATGTAGTGAACAATAAAGTGATATTCTATTCTATTCTGATGGAAAGTGATGTAGTATATTCAGTAGACCTACAAGAACCCAACGGACTTCAGGTTGAGTATAGCGGATCAACTTTCAAATTATATTTGTACTTTATTTACCAAAAAGTTTTTACCCTATTGTTGGAAATACTCACAACTGGCGACAGGGATTTACCATCAAGTGAGTCGTCCACTCAGTATACCTCTTCTTACATTAAAAATATAGCCTTTACAAAAATTATAACTAAAGCAAGGAAAATTATTATGAAATGACCTTTATTATACCTGGAGAGTATATTATCCAGAAGGTCGGTAAATACAAGAGCGATACAGCTAGTTTTTATGATAACAAATACATCTGGTTAAATATTAGTACGTTCAATTAATGTTAACTATATCTATTTTATAATAATTCAAGTATACTATTTTAAAGTATTAAGAAATGTTGGTTGCACCATGAGGATTGCATCGATTTCGGTGATAGCAGATTATGGAGCTAGATACTCTAGATTCCTGGTAGGTTATGGAAATTCCATAATCCTATATATATGTGTCTGTGACTAGATTTAGTCGTCACTTTAGTTAGACCAATATGATATTGTGATCTTTTCGTGAATTAAGATATAATATTTTATTTCCAACCAAATTATTGTACTCTTAGCTACGAATTAAAACTAATAAACATTTCGTAAGAAAATAATTTCTTTGCACTTAAATCGAACTATTATTTAACCAGTAAAGGTAAATGATCCAATACATCTATAATCTAAATATTTATCTGTATATACGTGAAGCAAAAACTTTGTACCTCTTTTTACGAAAATTGCGCGGACGGAGGAGTATGAAATTTCGCACACTTATAGTTTATATAGAGAAGCGACGAATGCTATTTTTTTTTAATTATGCCTAAAAAATACATTAAATCAATAAAAAAAAACATTACACACAATATCATGTATTTGACACACACATGCATATATACTCTTTTGTTTATTGTTCAAGTCAAATTAACAGTGTAGCCTTGGCGAAATCTGTAATTGTAGAAGTATTACATATAGACTATATGTACTACACGGATAGAAGTATTAGTATTTGACATTAATTATTATGGTCGAATTTCGACCACGGGCGACCACTATTAAAAATAAATACATATTAAAACTTATAACATTTTACAATGCCAGGTGATAGGGTACCTATTTGCCCGTGTGGATGGCTGCTACCCCTGGTCTAGAGTACGCCGTCATAACAACCTTGAGTTGTGTTCCGGCATTAGTGGCCAGGTTCCAGTCTTCCTCTAAAGAGCGACAGCACATGGGTAGCATCTTTGGTGTCACTAATGTCCATAGGCGATGGTAACCGCTTTCCATCAGATGGGCCATCTGTCTGTCTGCTGAATACATGCTATAGAAAAATAATACATTAAATTATAAACTAGTACAATGAAGGACTTGTGACACAGTTATAAGTAGAAAACTGAGCCTAGGTCATCGAAGTCAATGGGTAAGGTTCCCAGAAGGCTAGCCATGTTACCTCGCTGGTTCGTATTATGTTTTTATTATAATTTGAAGATTTTGTATAGAAACCAAAATTTTAAAAAAATGTGTTTTTACGTGCAGTTCACACGCAGTAGAAGTGGAACAAAGTGTGACAAGGTGCGGGAGGAATTCTAAATTTCGTGACGTCACATTTCATATATTATATCGTTATAATACATGTAAGCATTAAAACACGAAATTTGTAGTATTAACGAAAATCTTCAAAACATTTCTAATTCTATCTGTATGAATATAGTGTTTAAATGATTAAATATATTGTTTTCTATCTCATTCTCTCGCAGGCTTAGTCCTATAGATTTCGAAAATCTTCAAAACATTTCTAATTCTATCTGTATGAATATAGTGTTTAAATGATTAAATATAATGTTTTCTATCTCATTCTCTCGCAGGCTTAGTCCTATAGATTTCGAAAATCTTCAAAACATTTCTAATTCTATCTGTATGAATATAGTGTTTAAATGATTAAATATATTGTTTTCTATCTCATTCTCTCGCAGGCTTAGTCCTATAGATTTCGAAAATCTTCAAAACATTTCTAATTCTATCTGTATGAATATAGTGTTTAAATGATTAAATATATTGTTTTCTATCTCATTCTCTCGCAGGCTTAGTCCTATAGATTTCGAAAATCTTCAAAACATTTCTAATTCTATCTGTATGAATATAGTGTTTAAATGATTAAATATATTGTTTTCTATCTCATTCTCTCGCAGGCTTAGTCCTATAGATTTCGAAAATCTTCAAAACATTTCTAATTCTATCTGTATGAATATAGTGTTTAAATGATTAAATATAATGTTTTCTATCTCATTCTCTCGCAGGCTTAGTCCTATAGATTTCGAAAATCTTCAAAACATTTCTAATTCTATCTGTATGAATATAGTGTTTAAATGATTAAATATATTGTTTTCTATCTCATTCTCTCGCAGGCTTAGTCCTATAGATTTCGAAAATCTTCAAAACATTTCTAATTCTATCTGTATGAATATAGTGTTTAAATGATTAAATATATTGTTTTCTATCTCATTCTCTCGCAGGCTTAGTCCTATAGATTTCGAAAATCTTCAAAACATTTCTAATTCTATCTGTATGAATATAGTGTTTAAATGATTAAATATAATGTTTTCTATCTCATTCTCTCGCAGGCTTAGTCCTATAGATTTCGAAAATCTTCAAAACATTTCTAATTCTATCTGTATGAATATAGTGTTTAAATGATTAAATATAATGTTTTCTATATCATTCTCTCGCAGGCTTAGTCCTATAGATTTCGAAAATCTTCAAAACAATTCTAATTCTATCTGTATGAATATAGTGTTTAAATGATTAAATATAATGTTTTCTATCTCATTCTCTCGCAGGCTTAGTCCTATAGATTTATGTGTTTATCTCTTTTTATTGTCGCTTTTTCGTTTCGTCGAATGTCAAATAACAACGATTCTAAAGAAGTTTCACTTCAAATAGGGATTTATTAGTTTTTACTTTTACACCCATTCATTTAAGCTCGATACGCTACGTTTCTTCATACACACACTACTCTAATTTCGCAAAGCTCATATGTATGCCATAAATTCTATCATCCTATATACTACAGGTAGTGTTTCACGTTTAAACAGCACAACAACAAAACCACACGATGATGAAATAGCTCTCCAGATCAAACAAATCGTATCCGACGTCGGGTAATCTCTCTTGCCGCTGAAATCCGGCATGCAGACGTGTACGAATTGCAATTAAATATTCACACGAAACAAACGAACTGCGCGTAAATCACCTTTAATTTTAATGCCTCACTTTTCTAAAAGTTTATTAGAATTTAGAACACATTACTGACAAGGTGATAATGGAATGCTAACAGCCGTGCAGGAACAAACAAGGAATACTACTACCTACAGTTGGGCAGCCTGTTGTAAAAGGCGAGTCACAGCCAGGTGGTAGGGCTATTTGCCCCCCTGGATGGCTACTACGCCTGGTCTAGAGTACGCCGCTATAGCAAACCAAAATTTTTATTTATTCATTAATTCAGCCCTGAGCTGTATTACGGTTTTAGTTTCTAGTTCCGACGAGGCCGACAGCACATTGGTAGCATCTTTGGTGTTGCAAATGCCTATAGACGACAATAGCCACTTTTCATCAGGTAGTCCGCTAGCCTGTCTGCTGTAATGCCTCTAAGTATCCAAATTTTACTTTAAAAAAAAATTTACCTTATGTACTTCTTCTGTTAAAGAATTTACGGCAAGTTTCTACCACTAGGGCGTAGCTGTTTTATGGAAACCAGATATAAGCTTTCATTCATTCTATTATTATCTACTAAAAAACACGGCCACTTTTTTAACACACAATTCAAGATAGAATTGTTTTGTAGTTACCTATAATAATGATAAAAAATGACGTATATTGAATTAAATCGAACCTATTACCCGAGAAAGCTTTCATTTTAATCCTTATTGTAATACTGTAATCAATAAATTAAATGTTTTCTAAATATTACCAAACGATCAGTCCATTTGGAGGCTATGAAGACGGAACCTAGTGATGGAGGAATTCTACAAAGAAGGTAGGTAGAAAGCGATATTATAAAATAGTCTAATAAAGTTGCTTTGTGTAGCATAATTGTTCATAATATAATTATTAGTACCAGTTTTCTAGAATTACTTATTAATGTCCAGGACAATAAATGATATAAAAGGCAATATCCCAGTTTGTATATAAAACATTAAATGTCTATTATATATTTAAAGCTTGCCTGTCGTGTGACCCAGTTTTTAAATTATTCTTTACGAAGAATATTGTCCGAAAGGCCTTTTCAAGTCTCAAAATAGGCAACATTTATCAAGCGAAAAATGTGATACAATGGCTAACAAAAGCGAGGGATTTTAAGAAGTCTGCAACAAAGGTCCATAGCAAATTGTTGGGCACACAAAAAACTGTGATAAACGGTGTGAAATAGATCTAAATTCAGGTTTAGTAGGTAACAAAATAGTGTTACAAATGGTTTTTCTGCGATTTACAATTTAAATGCGTATATAAATAATGATAAACAATTTCAAACTATTTACAACATCAAGAATTGTATATGCTCTGTTGTTCGTGCCTACCGCGCATGGGAACTGGCGTGAAGTTTGTATGTATGTATGTATGTAAGAATTGTATAAAACTTCTCTTATCACAAAAAAACGTCAAACAATCCTATTTGGAATGTTTTTAATATTTGGTTCAGTAGTTTTAAATCTTCGTTCATCCTACCTTCCATCTACTAAGGATTCAAAATCGTATAAATTAATATAATAAGTATAAATGGAATTTCGCTCGCGTGTTAATGCGATATTCATTGACATTGCAGGACAATATAGATCGTCAAAAATAGGAAAATTCAAAGTAAAAGGCGTACAAGGACCGCAATATTTCCAAACAGAAAGATATACTATTTTTAGGTCTCTTTGAACTTTATTCTGGTAGAAAAACAGGTTGACAGATAGACAAACAGATTGCTCATTATTTCGGTTACATCGATTCGGCGAAATTAAAATGAAAACCTAATTACATGTATTTTGTGGAATAAAATTCACAGACATCAAAGAACGCTATGAATTTATCACAAAATATTTTTGGAGATTCCTTTTATCACAATCTAAAAATACAAACCATAAAAAAATTATGAGTTCTGTGGGTATGATTACTTAGGATTGGTTGTGAGTTTTTGGCGCGAACTGAAAGGAGACGTTGTGCTGTGCAGTTTTATTTTCTAAAAATATGTAAAATGACTCTAAAATGAACAATAGTTGTAGGATATTGATAGTTAGTTTTTGAGTAGTAATTATGTGTTTTTGCGAGAAATGTGAACTATATAGCCAAATGTGGCCTTTCGAGTTTTCACAAGAACTCCGTTGAATTACGTCGATTGTAGCCTACAATACAACGGCGCCTGGCTTAAAGGCCTAGTTGCCAAGCCTTAAACATAAAAAATAAATAAAAAGGATTGGTTGTGGCATCAGAGGAAACAATGCCGCGTGAGTCGGATTAGTGCATATCATCGTATATGTAATTATTCTAATATTTTCATTTTTTTATAAATTTAATGTCATACATACTATATCTCAAAATATAAAACTCAGCTTCCGTAAATTTATGTCCTCAAAATTCGATAAGTAGTCCACAGGAAACACTTGCCTTGTAAAATAATATCACACTGATCTACAACGAAACATGGCTGAGTTTAGCCAGTAAAAGTAATTTTGAATTGCACTGGTAAAGATTTGATACATCACTTGATAATATTTATAATCTAATATTTAAAATGCTTTTTCTCAAATTTATTTTACTGTTTTATATAACAAAGGAAACTTGTAAATATGTTTGACCATTTATAAGATAAATCCTTCCACAATTTCCATATTGGCAATAATCATACATACTAATTACGAAAAAAGGTGTCGTGGACGGTAACTTGTGCAGAAACCATAAAGTTACAATTTCATTGACAAAAAATTGCAGTTAATATTGTTACAAGATCCCGACAAACACAAAACCCACCTGCATATCTGAAACAAAGCACATTTATTACCCGTCGGCATTTGAACTAATAACATTCAAATTCTTTTATGGTCGTCTTTTTTTGTTTACTTATTGGCATACGGCCTAGTGTTGTATTGTGGTCATTAGCCAGCTGTTACGGATTTAAAGTACAAGCTGATTCTACGAAATTCAGTCCACGCGGCCGGGCGGTCATATTGCATCTGTGCAGTATAAATCAATGGCCCGATTAAGGTAGTATTGAGTCGAGCGAGAACCACCAGCGAAACGAGACGTGTATAATACAATCGCGAATCTAATAGATGACGGACTTGGCGCGTTTCATTGAATTGTATGCGTGCAGGAACGGAGAAAGAATACAATTTCCTGCGGCCGGGCGGCCTGTCGTAAGAGGCGACAAAACAACCCACAGCCAGGTGGTAGGGCATTTGAACGACTGGATGGCAACCACCCCTGGTCTACAGTATGTCGCCATAACAACCTTGAGTTGTGTTCCGGCATTAGTGACCAGGTTCCAGTCTCCCTTAAGAGATCAGCAGCGCATTTGTAGCACCTTTGGTGTTGCAAATGTCCATAGGCGATGGTAACCGCTTTCCATCAAGTGGGCCGTCTACCTGTCTGCTGGACTCCTGCAATTAAAAAAAATTACGATCTGCATTACGTTTGGACTTGTTGTGTTCGGTTATATTTGTACCTGTGTTATACGTGTTTGTATAGTTCTAATAAACTCTATAGTAATTCTGACTGCATTTTAATTCGAGTCCCGCCACTCGTAACAATATGATTATGAGCAAGGGTATCGCACTGTAGAGGGCACTAGGGACGGCAAAATTTGAATAACCTACAGGCGGAAAATGTGTAAATTCACCACTGCTTCTACATATATGTATGTATGTGATACAGAAAAACTGGAATGATACCATATCGGTTCATTTTTAACCCGACTTCCAAAAGGGGAGGATCTCAATTTGTCCGTATGTTTTTTTTTGTACATTTGTTACGCGATTACTCCGTCAATTGTGGACTTATTTTCAATTTGATTTAATCGAAAGGATATACTCCCGAATTGATCTCATAAGCATCATGTATGTATTTGTATATTTGTTTCTTAAATTAGTTTGAGTATTTATGTATCTGTTGCCTTTTTCCTGCACCACCTACATCGCCTGTTTCAATTTTTTTTTTAGGTTGCCTGGAAGATATCGCATTGAGCGATAAGGCCGCCTATTGTATTGTCTAGAAAATATTGTAAATATGTTCTCATTTTGTAATTGTATATTTTGGTGTGCAATAGTTGTTGAAATTGTTATCTCTCTCTCTCTCTCTCCCTCACGTCAGGATCTGATGGTGTGGTCCCAAAGAAAATTGAGAGAAACCCTCAAAAATTATGTTTGTTACGCGATTTATTCATCAATTGTAGAGCGATTTTATTTATTTGAAAGTGTACTCCCGAGGTGGTCCCATGATCGCCAAGTCAGGATCCTATCAAGTAAAACATAAAAATTACCTATTATTTGCAAAATTTGTAGTTTTTTTTTATTTGCCACCGACTTTAAGATGTTGTAGAAATAAGTCGGTTAAATATTTATTTTTTGCTTCTTAGCTTGAAGTCAGTTTTATTTTTATTAAAATAAAAAATATTTTTTACATTTTAGTTGCGTAAATACAGTTACAATCCAATAGTAAAATTACAGACTTCCAAAAGGGTGAGAACATTATTTCGCTCAGCCTTCACCTCAATCGGCTCATTTCACTTCAATGTTTGGAACAAGGTTAATAAGATCCTAATTTTTATTGCGCCTAATTACGTGCAACTGGGAGCTCGACGTTCCGGAGGGAATTATTTAAATTAACCCCTTTCAGAGTTCAGGCCTTCCCAGAGTTTCCTTTTCCTCGATCTTGTAGTATAATATTCTTTTTGTCACGTGACTTTCATCCCTCCTCATTATATGTCCATACCAACTTAATCTTCTTCCTCTCAATTTTTCTGTCACAGGTGCAACTTTCAAAGATCCCCTTATGTACTCATTTCTCACCTTATCCATTCTTGTAACACTACACATCCATCTCAACATTCTCATCTCAGCTGAGTGGAGACGTTTGTAGTTTATCACTTTAGTGGCCCAACATTCCGACCCGTATAGCATAACTGGTCGTATGATAGATTTATATATTTGACCTTTTAGTTTCAGTGGCATTAGTTTGTCGCACGTCACACCGGTTACCTGTCTCCACTTCAGCCATGCTACATTTATTCTTCTCCTTACATCCCTCTCTATATCACAATTATTCTGCAGTAGTGAACCAAGGTATTTGAATTCGGGGTTACATGGTAGTGTGACTGATTGTAGTTTAAGAGTCACAGCACTAGAGGTCCCGCCGAAATCACAAAACAGGTATTCGGTTTTGGTTCTGCTGATTTTTAATTCAACGCCCTCTAGCGCTTGCCGCTACCTGTTTAGTTTGTTTTGAAGTGCTACCCCATCTTCATCCACCAGGACAATATCATCTGCGAAGAGCATGCACCAGGGGGTCTCATCCTGTACCTCTGCGGTTAGTGCATCCATGACCAGCAGAAACAGGTAAGGACTTAAAGCGGATCCCTGGTGCAAACCTACCCTCACAGGGAACTTGTTCGTGGTTCCTACTGCAGAGCGGACTTGTGTACTAACATAAAAATATGGCATCTGTTGTGCTACGACCAGGCATAAACCCGAACTGGGATAGCGTCACCTCCGTTTCCTTTCGTAGTCGGTCCTCAATCACTTTCTCCCATGCTTTCATAGTATGTGCCAGCAGCTTTATTCCTCTATAGTTATTACAGTCTTGGATGTCACCTTTTTGCTTGAATATGGGCACCAGATATGATTGGTGCCACTCCTGGGGTACAGTCTCTTCGATCATCAACTTATTAAAGAATAAAGCCAGCCACATCCTTCCATCCTCACCTAACATACTTCGATAGGGATACCATCTGGTCCCACTGCTTTACCATTCTTCATCTTTCGCACTAATACACTTCATCCATCATCCATATATATATATATATATATATATAATTATTCTAGTTCGCCCTTATTTTATATGTACAATGGAATCGAAGGTATTATACAACAAGGCGAGTAGTGTCTAGACTCTAAATACTACTATCTATTGCTCTTTGAGAAAAGGTGATGGATTACTGTAGTACTTTTATACTGTGTTTTTAACATTGAGCCACAAAAAGCTCTAGTTGGTCTCATTTAATAAGATCATACTGTGTTACCGGTATATACATTAGCCCTTTTTAGGCAAGTGGTGTATTTGTTCGGGTTTTCTTAATAAAAGGAGCATTATAAGGGATTTTGGAAAAGGGAGTGGCTGTAATAATGGTACATTAGCCCTTTAAAGGTTGCACCCCTCAGTCATTTAAGCAGATGTATAAAAAAAAGAAACGTTCGATAAAATTATATATACTTACTATGATATGCCCGCGACTTCGTCCAGGCGTGACTTGAAATTCCCGCACAACAGACACAAAATACCACAGCATTTACAAAAGAATATAATCTGTCATTTAGTGAAAACTGTGCCGGAAAAACTAATTTTTGTGCACACGAACAACTACAAACTGCTCCCGGGAAATAGCCCGCGGGATTCCCGGGATGAAATAATAACACATTTTATTACATTATATTGGCTATCGATCAGTGAAAAAACCACATTGGAATTCGATTTTTTTTTTAATCTGGCCATCTTAAATCATTCATCATTCTTGTCTTTTTTTCTGGATATTTCAAATCTATTACATATTACTACATGTATGTCTGTCAAAACCATGGGCCATAAAAATGGCCTGCATTTTTGGAGAACATGCGTAGGACCCTGGGAAAGCCAACACATACAGGACCCTTCGACAAATTTTATGTAAATGTGGCGACTGACCGACGATTATCTCTGTCTACGCCATATAAAAATGCACCCAAGGACAAGCCCCGGTTAGTTTTACTATTGTAGGAAATGAGAACAAAAGGTACGATGAACTACTAGTGAAAGTAGGGATGTGGGCTATGGGGACTATGGCGTCTACCCGTCGCAATGTTTGGTGAAAAAGGAAAAAAAGGGCAGACGGTGACGCCACACCCATCATGTGCTACAAAAAAGTACCATACAAGATAGGCGAGTGGCAACATGGGTATGAGTGGCTAAGGGGTGTGGAAAGGGGGGCCGCAGGTTCAGCGAAGCTACTGTCGACGTTAGGCCATTTATCACTTCCACCCCTTGTTAGGCATTAGAACATCTTTTGTATTGTTTATATTTACTTCTAAGTTCTAATATTGTGATTGACGTGACGCAGTAATAAAGAAACTATGTAAAGAGCACGCTTTGTTTAAATGGCTTATCCCAATAATTAATCAAGTTTTCATAGGTTTTGGGCCCAACTAAAGCTTGAGTCTTAGCTCTAGCGATCTCTCTACTCCGTGCCGTCTGGCTAAGACAAGCATGAAGGCGGAGGCCTTACCTTGGCCCCCCGGAATCGGGTACGAGGTGTCGCTACTCACCTAAGGGTTTGTACATATTATTTATTATTATTACATATTTCATAGTAAGAAACTATTTTTAGGAAACTCTTTATGAACACATTGTGCTACAATGACAGCCATTATCGATATTGGTAGCTTTTTAGTAAATGACAAAAAGAAACCTCCAAAAAATATTAAACACCAAAAATTATTCTGCTTATAGTTATTCTATCGGCTTCACTCGTGTGAATTCAAAATTTCTATCAGCCGAAAATTATCGAATTTTACGGGTAAACTCCACGCCTTCCTTGGATCGAATAAATAAGAACCATCTATTTATTTATACCAGCCATTGTAAAATAAAATGTATATCTGTTTACGACATTGAAAAAGCTTTTAAATCAAACAAACAACAAAACTGATTTACGTAATATCGCTGAAAGCTACTCAGCTCGGTATGGAACAAATTTTATACCGCGAAAACCATTAGTAAAATATAAAGTTTATTGTTTAACTTGTTTACACATGTGTATGTTCTCATCGTAACAACATTAGTCCAGGTTAATTCTGTAACGCCATTACGAACGCGTTTAAACGGGTAGGTCACGTTACCTGCTAAATGCCGGGAATTTCGACTATACAGTTTGGTGGGACTTTTGGGTAGAAAATGTCTACACTTGTATTTCCACCGTCGTCAGCTGATTACTACAGCTCACTGCTTAGAAAAAAAATACAAAGACCGTTTTCTAATATGTCGGTATAGCAGCGGTGCGGAATCGATATATGCAATGCCGAAAGCTTAATAAGAGCTATAGTGTGTGTAGTTGCTCCAATGTGTTATCTTGAAAATTTAAATTTAAGAAAAAAAACTTAAATTACTTTTTTTTATAATAACTTGAAGGTAAAAAAAATTTACCTTCAAAAATTAATTGTATGTGATCGAATAAGTTTTTTATGAAAATCTGCAATGTATTTTATAAGATACCACGTTATTCATTTCGATACAATTATTTTTTGATAGTCAAAATAACTTTTTTAATTTTATAACACCCTTCTTAAAAAACCCATGCCATAGCGCAATGGGAAAACCGCGACGGGAAGTTCAGGGAAGTTCCAGATCATTGTTGTAAGCGAAATAAAGCAATATTCTAGAGAACCGTTGCGTAGTTGAGCGTGGGAACTTAAAGGAAATGGGGGTGAATATCCCTTCGCTGGCGAGCGGTGCGGTTATAATAGTGATGTGTTGGCACCAGATCAAATGAATTAAACCGTTACAATCTGCATCACAATTTAGATATTCCTTTTAATTCATTTAAACTTTAAACAAGTGAACGAAAGAAATTGTTACCGGTCCCCTAATGAGCTTTCCAGTTCTTAAAAATAAAATTAAAAAACCATTTCGCATAATTAGTTACATTGTTAAGGCACTCGTGAATATTCAAATGTACTAAGTAACTTTGAAGATGATTCACTTTATAGTTATATTACTCTTTTTCTTTGTAGATTCATTTTTAAACGTATTTTTAGTTTGTATAAAGATACGTTCTTACAAAAGAAATGTTGCTGGAAAAGTAAAAATACATAGACAAAAAATAATTAATACATTTCAATGGTTAAATTCAAGATGTTATAAGCCGCATTTTTTCACGCTTTACTTCACTTTCAAATAAAAATAAAACTTGCCCACAATTACTGTATGGAATATAGGAAGGACACAACTGAATCTTGTTTAAATATTTAACATTACTACACACTGTTCTATGTTGTTGTATATTATTTGTATTATCGCCACTATTATTAACTCAGATAATTGATTATCATATTATTTGCATCACCACACAATTTAGTTTAAATAAATAAATATTCATTTCATTTGTAATTGCGCACAGAGTTCGATTGAACTACCTAGCTTCTTGCCAGGCGTCGGTTTATTCAGACCAGTAAGCGAAGTATATTGGCTCGAATACAGGATATTGTGTAGGGAAGAAAGGGATGGACAATTACACATCATGCTCTCTAAAGAGAAACTGGAACCTGGCCACTAATCCCGAAACATAAAAACATATTCTGAATCACGGGGTGGTAGCCATCCAGACGGGCAAACACCCTACCACTTGGCTGTGGGTTGTTTTGTCGTCTCTGACGACAGGCCGCTCGGAAAAAGGAAATTGAATTCTTTTTCCATTCCTGTGCGGATAAAATTAGAGGCAGGCCGGCAAAAGGAAATTGTATTCTTTTTCCATTCCTGTACGGATAAAATTAGAGGCCGGCCAGCATAAGGAAATTGTATTCTTTTTCCATTCCTGTACGCAGAGAATTAGATTAGGGAACAAACAGCCAGATAAAAAAATGCATTGAAAAATTAATATGAATAAATAACTTTATAGTCATTATATTCTTCATCCTACAAACGCAGATACTCTGTTCAAACAAACACAAAACCAGGATTTGTAAAGTTGTTCCGTATTCCGTTCTACTCCGGGTGATACCTTTGTTGTGAACTTCCTCAAACTCCGCTGACACGGATTTAAGATTAAATTGCTTCTATCCCGATTTTCGGACGGTATGTGCGGATTCCCTACATGTACCATGTCATACACGTAACGGCGCTTTGTCCGTACCATACATATGTACTTATAATAGATATGTTAGTACACTAAAACTAGGAGAACACAATACCCAACTTCGGATTTCAGTTCCGTATGTCTCGTACAAACGCTTGTGTAATTGAAAACTTGAGTGGATGAAAGGGACATGTTATAATTGGTACAAAATGGGTAACGAAATTTTTTTATTCTCACTTTGCTTTCTACATGACTCTTTTATCATTTTCTGTTTCTTTTCTTCCAACTAGATACATAAATCTTTTCAGTGTGATTAATGACTGTAAATTTTTGAGCAATTCCGCAGTATAGGATACACCGTTTATCCCGAGGATGTCGTTAGTATAATGTGCTGTTCTGTCCTTAGATCGTCGCGTCAGAGAACCACTATTTAGTTTTGCCCTCACTGTTATTGTCAACTAACGCAGCGCAGATTCACCTGTAACTTATATAGAACGAAGGATTTTTATACTACCCTCACATGCACTACACGTATGTAATTAGGTGTTTCACATGAGTTATAATAAATTTTAAAACAGTTTACTTAGTAATACTTAATACTTAGTATATACTTAGTAATTTCAATGGCTGTTTACACAATAATCAATCAGTTATTAGACTCCAAAACGCAAATTCAAGGCGAATGTGACGTTGTGTATAATATTGAAAAGTGTTCAATTGACTTGACTGTCAAGAATCAAATAATAGAAAACGTAAGATATATATGTTTACTATTATTTTATAGTGTTATTTGTTAGGTGTTTTTATTTGTATGTATTAATTTAATTTTAATTTGTGTATAGTATATTTATTTCTAGGATTTACTTACTTTATTTTAAGGGTTTATTTATAAAAGGAGTGACCCTACCGGTTGGAGGAGCGAGATGGAATACTCCTCCGTCTCAAAGGAAGATCTTCCAGCGAGGCCTATAGCTGTTCCTCGCAGGCCTAGGCCATCTGTTATATTTGAAATTTTGTATATATTCTTTGTATGTTTCGGGAAACGTGTGACAATAATTATTGCACAGCGCCATCTATTGGCTTGGGAGTGTTCCACTACATTTATTTCTACAGAATTTATTTTCAATTCGATTTAATTTTTTTCTAAATTCTATTAACAACAAATTAAGTACATAGGCTATGTCTTTACGAGTATTATGTATATTTAAACGTGATATAGTAATTTATCATGTATACAAAACAAAGGAAAAATCTATACATAGATTTCAGGTTGTATCACAGTTGAACGACCAGTCAACCGCCCCCTACTGTTAGGCAATACAGCTCTTAATGCCTGTCAATGGCCTCAACGACCTATTATGCAAATATATTGCGAATAAAAGGAAGTAATAACAATAACATGTAATGAAAAAACCTTTTGCATAATTACTGTATATCAACTAGAACTTGTAAGGGAGCGAATCGATTCTATTTCAATATTAATTTTACTATTTCAAATATTTGCCACGTTTTCAAATTCCATAACTTTCAAATGCTGGCCATAAAAGTGGGTAGGGGAAAGTCGGGTAACCCAGGACGGCGGATAATCGCGGACATTGCAATTTCTAAGAAACTAAACGGGTTGCGTAAATAAAGCGTGATTGTAAATGTGCATGCACTCTTTAGAATAGAAACAAATGCAGTTAGGTTGCGGCGTGGAGGGCGAGTAAGTTAGACGTGAGTAAGTGTTTTATCCTAACCAAAAAAAATTGTGACTTGTCAAATTTCATTGCGGGTTAACAAGTACAAAGGACATGTATTCTGCTCGCGGGCCGATACAATTATGTATTCTCTTGTTTTGAGAGGCATTCCTCGAGTTAAATTCAAAAGCTTTTTTAAAAAGGTTTTTAAATACAAGCTTTTGGAGATCCTGGATATCATGTAACAGCAAATTGCTATCCAACACAAGTAAAATGAGCCCAAACAGGCCTGGTCTATCTTGTTTAGTACAGGAGTTCCTATGGCCACCTTCATAGTACATCATCAGATCAGCTCCATGGTACCATATTATTGCATTGTCACGCGATATACATATGCGTGCAAAATTTCACCTCAATCGGAAACCGGGAAGTTGTTCAAATTTAACTTGCAAGATTCCACCCGAACTTACATACATACATACATAGGTACATCGATTGCAAGTTAAATAAAAGCTTGTAAAAACATTATATTTCTTAATATATTGTAACGACAAGGAGGTTAGTCGTCACAGTACGTAAGATCACAAAAAACATTGATACTTTTATAATAAAACAACGTTTTAACAGTTTTAAGCGCAGTAATTTATTCGATATTTATTATTCCGACGTTTGCCTGTTTTCAGTAACCGTGATCACGGAAAACAAAGATATTAAGTGTCAATGAGTATTGTTAAAGTTTTATTTTAAATTACCGCGCTTAAAACCGTTAAAACGTAATTTGATAGTTTTAATAAGTTTCTTTCCAACTTTTGACTGATCTGGTTTAAAAGAGTTTATTTTAAATATAAAAACGTCAAAAATGAAAATAATATGACCTAAGACCTTTTCTGAGTTACTTTCGTGTCTTAACAGTTGCTATTCCTAGCCTTTTCCCATGATAATTAATATATCCATCATCTTCGTCCTATTCCTTATGTAAGTAGTGATTGTGGGCAGCAGATTTCCTCTTTTTGCCATTGTCGTCATACAAACGCGGCTATGATGCAATAAGTCAGCGGGAACAAAAACAGCGCCGCCGTAGAAGCGCG
This sequence comes from Dendrolimus kikuchii, assembly GCA_019925095.2. Taxonomy (NCBI): domain Eukaryota; kingdom Metazoa; phylum Arthropoda; class Insecta; order Lepidoptera; family Lasiocampidae; genus Dendrolimus; species Dendrolimus kikuchii. The sequence goes on along the minus strand of CM034396.1, from coordinate 6,444,363 downwards.
ACGTAATGGACCATTGTAGAGATAAAGGGCATTTGCGCCGAATCCAAGCCACACGATTGACTTGGACCATTCACACACTAAATTTTATCACAGAATTAACAAATTCATGTTCTTATGCTAAATAAAGTTTTTCTTACAGATAGGCAATATTTTATTTTACACCAAATCATAGAGAAACAGAAATACAAAAATAGAATACAAAAGTTAGTACAACGGGCGGCCTTATCGCTAAAAACCGAGCTCTTCCAGGCAACCCTTCGCAGGGATTGATAGATTTTAATACTGACAGTGGTGTAGTTTATAAATAATGATAAATTATAAGTATACACAATACATATGAGTACAAAAACACAAGTTTCCTAGCGTAAACAAACCTGATACGAGTTTATAATGAAAATCTGTTATGTAGTAAACATACATTACATATATTCTATTTTTCAAACTAATCTATTTAAATATCTACTAAATATATAAATATTCTAAAGTTTTGTAGTGTATGTTCACATTTTAGTCCATGTTTATCTTTGAGAAAAAAACCATGGAAATTCATACCTTCAATGAGAACTGGATTGAACAAAATCTGTCCATGTATTTTTGGGATAGATATGAAGAATGTTCTATCAAATAATTATTAAGGGTTTCGTAGAGCAATAAGTCAATAACAGTGGATATTCCTCACCTCTATGGAACACTTCAATGTATATTTTCAACTGTGCATGAACTGATATGCATCTTGTAGATTCTTATTTAGACATCTTGCCTACACAATACTTTTTATTTCACCAAGGATACAATCGATATTCAAATCGACGGAAACAAGATATATCGAAACTACTTCATCTATCTCTTTGGGTAGAATTCTTAAAATATAGCACACAAAACAACCTTGTTTCAAAATTTCCTTGTTACAACAGTTGCTCGATTTAAGTCAAACATTCCGCTTGCGGAGCGGGTTCGTGCCGCCCCTGGATGAATTACTAGAGACAAAGGCGGCCCTCCTGACAAAATTGTTGTGATGTTATGCACAGAGATCTATCTACTCGTCAAGATTTCTCAAGATTGTTTTGGCACAAATAAAGGTCCGTTTTGTGATAATTTGCGCTAATAGAAATGCAAAATTGTTTTTTGATGTTATTTGTAATCATAAAGTCAGCGTTTTTTATAGTTTACGTATTAAAATAATAATAATAAATAAACGGACAAACGCGGTAGTTGCTTTATGGGTATATAATAAACAACTGACTCCTCTGGGGCTGATTCTAGACAAGTATAAAAAAGTTCGTTTACGACATTTATCTTGCCGGGAATCGAACCCGGCCCTCTTTATTCCAGTAAACTAGACCGGCCAACGCCGAATAGAACACAGAGCCCTTATAATTCAAATTATTTCGTACAATTCAAAATATTCAATATACCTTCTGTAGGAACGTTTAATTTCTATAATCATAGAGTGGATTTGAAAAAATTATATACGTACGTATCGTGCGTAGCGTCTGAAAAGTACAAAAGCATACACAACAGAAACCCAGAAAATCTCGATACCTTGAATACGTAATATTCAGAACATTATTTTATTATGTCATTTCGCTTTTGCTAAATTTTGTCTTAAAGTTCAGAGCGAAGCACTAAGTATCCTACTTATTTCATATTATACAACAAACTCGACATTAATAATACACACCTCGGCGAAATTATTAAGTACAGTATAACAATGAAAGCTATCTCTACATAGATACATTCTTGTACGTGATTGTACCAAGTACAGAATGCACAATCAAGGAGGTGGAGGCAAACGTTGATGGATAAGTTGCCATGTATTAAGCATCTTTCTTATACTTGCCGATTTTTGAAGATGCGTCTTACTTATGTACTTTCTTTCCGCAAACCAAAATCACAAAAATATCTATATACCTATACGTGAAGCAAAAACTTTGTACCCCTTTTTACGAAAATTGCGCGGACAGAGTATGAAATTTCGCACACTTATAGTTTATATAGAGAAGAAGCGACGAATGACAATTTTTTTTTTAAATTATGCATAAAAAATACGTTAAATCAATAAAAAAAACATTACACACACTACTATGTATTTGACACACACACGCATATATACTCTTTTGTTTATTGTTCAAGTCAAATGAACAGTGTTGCCTTGGCGAAATCTGTGATTATAGAAGTATATATAGTCTTTGAGGAGTTTTTGGCGGGAACTGAAAGGGGACGTTGTGCTGTGCAGTTTTATTTTCTAAAAATGTGTAAAATTACTCTAAAATGAACAATAGTTGTAGGATATCGATAGTTTTTGAGTAGTAATTATGTGTTTTTGTGAGAAATGTGAACTGTATAGTCAAATGTGGCCTTTCGAGTTTTCACAAGAACTCCGTTGAACGCTGTGGATTGTAGCCTACAATACAACTGCGCCTGGCTTAAAGGCCTAGTTGCCAAGCCTTAAACATAAAAAAATATAGTCTTTGACTTTAATTATTATGGTCGAATTTCGACCACGGGCGACCACTAGTACCTATAGGTGATCAGTTTAGGACATAATCTACTTATAGATAATTCAGTTTGGAATATAAAAAAATATTTGTTTTGTTCTTAGCGTTGCTTTAAGCGATCACCGAAAGTTAATTGACCTTTAATTTGAGTTGTTTTTTATTACGAACCAATTCCAATAAGATTATTATATAATATTTTCTTTAGTTTTCGCGAACTGTTAAAACTATGTTTTAACGGTTTTAAGCGCGGTAATTTATTTGGTTTTTATTATTTCAACCTTTCTTGCACCGCTTTTTCTCTTCAAGCCACATGTTGCGAAGCGGTGGTAAATTAGATTAGGCTCCCATAAACAAACAAATAACCACAAAAAAAATTAAAACTAAATAATTAAAATTAACAAGTTGGCGGTAGGCTAAATAAAACTTTAATAATACTCATTGACACGTGACACCTTTGTCTTCCGTGATTACGGGTACTAAATAGTGGCCGAAACGTCGGAATAATAAAAATCAAATAAATTACCGCGCTTAAAACCGTTAAAATGTAGTTTTATTAAGATTATTATAATTCTCGATGCAGAAACAAATGCTTACTATGATCCATCGTTACTTGTCTCTTTCACACGCGAACAAAAATATAGCTGTCGCTGTCGCAAGATGAAAGAGATATACGCTACATGAAAATGCCTGCAAATATGTGTTTTGACGAACACTATTTACGTAGCTCTCTTATAAGTCAAATACTACTTCGAACGTTGAGTTCCGTGTAATGAAAAAGGGTTTCTGATACGCTTAAAACTATTGCTCAGTATGTAATAATTTAGGGTTTCAGGTAAAATGAGTTCGTTTAACTTAGCATATATTTAAAAAAAATGACACTAATTTTTCATATATTCTTTTATCCTTTCACATCTATCTTGTAATGTTGTAGTATTAACTAAATTATTTAAATGCTTTTATACGGGTCGGAATGTTGGGCCACTAAAGTGATAAACTACAAACGTCTCCACTCAGCTGAGATGAGAATGTTGAGATGGATGTGTGGTGTTACAATAATGGATAAGGTGAGAAATGAGTACGTAAGGGGATCTTTGAAAGTTGCACCTGTGACAGAAAAATTGAGAGGAAGAAGATTAAGTTGGTATGGGCATATAATGAGGAGGGATGAAAGTCACGTGACAAAAAGAATGTTAAACTACAATATGGATGGGTACAAATTTAAAGGTAGACCAAAAAAAAGATGGATGAATTGTGTGAAGGATGATATGATGATATGCGGTGTGACAGAAGAGGTATGTCAGAATAGAAGAGTGTGGAAGGAAAAGACATTGTGCCGACCCCAAGTAATTGGGATATGGTGAAAGAAAAGAAGAAGAAGATATCCTGAATAAGCCCTTTTAGAGAACAAGAACCAGACCACTGTCAATCCTCAATATTTTACAATATCCATATTAAATAAGTCTTTTAATGGCTATATAGCAGCTATGCCCAGGCCACACTAATCCCGAAGTATGCGCGGTCACGCATCCTGTTGTACCAACACGTTCCTCGACAGTAAGTAAATTTACATACACTATACCTTAGCCTGCAGTATTCAGGCCCATGCATGCCGCTACACTGGGCAGTTTAGTGTCATGTCGGGGCATGGGTGTTTAATTAAGTCCGGGTCACATCGTAATACTTGTTAAGGTAGCATAAAGGAGATAGTAGTTTTAAAATACTTGTAAACGGAAAAAAATATTAACAAAGTAATTTTAAATTGTACATGACAAAAACATTGTATCTATACAGTAACATCTCTGTATTCCCAAACAATACTCTGATTTTTAATTACCTGGACTAAAATGACAACTGCGATTTACTTTTTATGATTGCATAAGTCAGTTGTGTGAGTTAAATCAACAAACTCACCACTGAGTTGGAATCCTACAGAATTTCTATAAAAATTCTATAGAATTCAACTCATAGTTGTGAGTTGCTCTAAGCTTGCAACATAAAAAAAAGATCTCTCGCAGCTGTCATTTCAGTCCAGGTAATTAAACATCACAGTATAAGCAAGTTGCACTCGTGAAATATTTGGGAACGATCCCAGACGTAGGTAACGAAAAATATATCGTAAGAACAAGTACTTAATTAATGTCAAATAATATTTATGTAATTTTTATTACCTATTACTATAAAAATATCACTCCTATAGTATTCTTTTTGGATGCTAATACATATAATAGAAATAGAGTTAATTTGAATTGATGGTAGTTTTATTCGCTCTCTACAGCCTTAAACTTGAAACTAATTCTGACAAGAAAATTTTAGTCTTGTCTCATTTCTTGGACCACATATATACATCTATAGATTTTGAAGAGATTATGAATAACGTGGCCGCCTATTAACTGTTATGCTAAGAAAGTATTCTAAGGGGCCAACCACAAATTACGTCACATAAATTTCATGATTTTTTGACCTCTCCCCCGACCTTGTCACAGCTGGTCACATTCGTGAGACTCTTCCCTCCCTAGTGTGACATCGCATATTTTGCATTTTTACATCTAAATCTTATTAGATTAAAACAACACTTCTGGAGTTAGTTTTCATACTAGCGGCCCGGCGCGGCTTCATCCGCGCTCTGTCCCGCTCCCATGGTGTATAGCGTCATGTTATATAGCCTATGATACTCCCTGTTAACGTAGCTTTCTAACAGTAAAAGAATTTTTAAAATCGGTTTAGTAGATCCAGAGATTACCCGCTACAACGTCACAAACTCACAAACTTTACCTCTTTATAATATTAAGTGTAGATAAGTTTTTTTTTTTAATACAGATAGTTGGAAATATTTTAAAAATTTTCCTTAAACGTTCAAATTTCGTGTTTAAAAACTTAAATATATTAGATTTTGTAATGTGACGTCACTCAATTTAGGACCCTTCCCCCCTTGTCACACTTCATCTACCCCTCAACGAGTGACGTAATTTAAAGATATCCCCTAACCAAGATTTTTATAACTGTTAATTTAATAAGCAACATTAATGTCTATCTGCCTACTTTCATGAAAAGTGAATAGCGTTAAAGATGAAAACACAATATTTTATTATGCAAAAAAAATGATAATTCCTGGAATATAAAGGACCAAAGTTTGATGAAATATAAAATAAATAATTTTACTTCAGAATAAAGAATATTACTTTTCTCAGAGTAAGATAATTTCATTCTGCATGAAGTACCGTGTAAGTCGGAAAGTGCAAATTCAATTAGTCCGCTCAGTGATTTTTGCCAGGTAACTGACGGAGATAGTTTCTAACCTAATTGGCTGGCTGCCTGTTTACTGTTTGACCTAATTAGGTCAGTAAACAAACAGCAGCTAGTAGTGCGAGTAAAAGTTATACAAATTACTTTTTTCTTGGATCTTTCACCCTTTAAATAATTAGTACCTTATTTGCTTCCAAGTAGTTGTCATCTTAACTCAAGTGCACTAGGTGTATAAATCCAGTTTTCATAAATAAATAACATGGAAAATTATTTTTTAATTGCTGAAGCACAGCAAACAGGTTGACGGGCCACCTGATAGAAAGTGTTTACCGCCGCCTTAAGGCTTGTCCACATCACCACGGCACGACGTGGTTAACGTGAACCGGTGCGGTGTCGCAGCGCGACACGTTGACGTGACGTGCAAATTTACGTTACCATGTCGTAAAAGTGATCTTCACGATTCCGCAACGTTACACGTTGTCTTGTAAAATTCCGGTACGTTTTTCACTTACGAACCTGTGAAATAGTAGTCTCTTTATAGATATGGAGCGCACAAGACGTATACTGCTCCTGCTCTTGTTAAGATATAATCAATAATTTCTGCACAACTAATAGCTAGGACAATGAAACGTCAATCTTGTATATACAATGTACTCTTTGAACTGAGCGAACGCATTAGGCACATATGGCTTTCGACGACGTCAGACGCGTCGTTCCGCGGCGACGTTGCCGTAGCGTGCATTAGCACGTCACGTCAATGCACCGCGCCGCGACACCGCACCGTTTCACGTTGGCGATGTCGTGACGTAATGATGTGGACAAGCCCTTATATGAACGTTTTGCAAGACCGAAAGTGGCCTGGGATGTCGTATGTTCCGACATGAGTATGATGACCATACCGGATAGATGGTAATGGAGAAAAAGGGAGTTTATAACTCTTTCTCGCTTTTTATTGAACGCCCCTTCTATAAAGGTACAAATGAAGGCTTTTTACTTTTCAATATAATACTACACAACAATACATATTTTTAATTTGTCGCCAAAAACTCAAAACACCCTCAAAACCATAGTTGGTTGATAGAAATCAAACTGGTTTTACAGAATAGTTATGTGAGGCGTACGGCTTGAGTCGTGAAGGACGCGTGGTGGTCACACGATACAGGATGCCAAAGACAGTGCGAAGTGGAGAAGCAGGAAAGCGAACTCTGGACTCCGAACTTCCCGGTTTCGTCTATACGCATTGTTAGATTTTTAATTGGATATTATAGATATACAGGATACACACATATTTACGGTCTTATTCATAGAGTTAGAGTAAGCTTAACAAAAAAGGTCGTGATTACATTATATATTTCATAGAACATAAAAACTTTCCACGCTAACAATAACATAACAATAATCTTATATACATAACCTTCGTACTATCATCCAGTACCAGCAGTCACAATAAGTAAGTACCGCTTGGCTATACTGAACAGGGCATTGGCTCTGTTCCACAGACGAACATAGAATGTCCCGTATTAAGCAATTTCGCCTCCTTTTATACTGTCGAACCAATAACACCCTCTTCACAGTTTAGCAATTCTATAATCTGAAACTTATTACAAAGTTTATAAAAAATCCTAAAAAGATTTATCAAGTACCTAACAATATAAATATTACCATCTAAATATGACTTAGTTTTTATTAACGTAAAACACATCACTTACTCAATAAATCAAATATTGGTATTTAAAGAAAAGCAAAAGTACCCTCAATTTAAAGTCACAATGTTTCTTTTCACGGTAAATATATAACTTCATTTATTAATTATTTCCATATAATCTATTACATCCAACTAAAATGCTAATGATAATAACAAAACAATTTTCAAAAACATACCAGTATTCTTTGCTACTGCAAAGAAGCTCTCGAGAATCGAAACGAAATTAATTTATGTATACACTCACCTACTATTACCGTTTTAGTATTAGTAAAGATTCTACACAAGAACCCCGGAACTCCCAAGATCGTCGTAATTTTGGTATATTACAGGTCTCCCGGGCGTAAAGGTACGGGGCACGTATGGACGTTACGTGTTATTTCAAAATGCGAGTAGTCTAAACCAATGGCCATAAAAGTACGAAAGGAAGCAAAGATACTTTTTTTTAACTCTTAAAATAAATTATTTATGTCCGGTTACTATATCTTACCGACCATTTATATGACTTACTATCGGATAGTGCCTAGTCGTGGAAGGCCACGACACACCTTCCATGATCAAATTGATCGTGTACTAGCAAAAGGTGATGTCAGGAGCCTTAAGAACAGACGAGCATGCATGACAAGAGTTATGAATGTCAAAAAAGCAAGTGAGGTGTGTAAGAATAAGCCTGAATGGCGCTCTGTTGTACGTGCCTACCCCGCAAGGAACTGGCGTGAAGTTATGTAAGTATGTATGTACTATCGGATAAAATTATACATTAGCTCCATACAAGTAATTTCAAAATAATAAAAATCTCTCCATTCAAAATCTCATTAATTAAGATAATGAGAACAAAACAATTCTAGTAGCCGTTGTGGTAATGCCGGCATTAAAGCAAGGAACAAACATTATAAGTGAAGCTTCAGGTTAGAACAAACTTCAGACATTATACCCTATTTAAAATATTATTCACGCTATTTTGGGAACGTTTAATAAGGATCTTATCGTACTCTGTATTTCTTCTTTACCAACGGTCTTATTCATATTGAGTTAGAATAAGTTTGAAGGCTACTTTATGGTTTTTAAAGAAGCCTTCAAACTTACTCAAATGCAATATGAATAAGACCGTAAATATATATTTGGATGATGAGTTTAAAATTATTTAAGCATATAAAAATAATCTTGGAATTAAATTAAAGTATTAGTTAGTATTATGAGTTTATTGCAAATTATTTATATGATATCTGAAGCACAACACATAACAAACTACGTTCAGAATTAAAAAAAAACAACTAACTTTTTATATGTAGCATTAAACACGCTGCCAAGTCTATGAATTATTTTTTTATTAATACAGAATGATGTTTATTTTAAAATAAGTGGATAAAATCGTGGTAACGTAATGGCAACCACGCGTCCCAGACTCAAAGGGTGCGGGTTCGATCCTGGCTGGAAGGCATGCACCACTTAGGCAGTTTTCTGACCCAACGTGCATATTGAGGGAAAACATCGTGATGCAACCTGCACATCGAGATAACCGATGTGTCAAACCTACCAAGCTGGACAAACGTGGCGGGTATACTGTCCGTTCCCCTATAATAGGAAGCTGAAGCCCAGCAGTGGGGGACATATTTTATCGGCTGTTATAATAATTGGATAAAATCATTTTTTTCTTGAAATTAATTTTTTAATGTTGTTCATTCCAAATAAATTTTATTTTGTAATTCGTTATAGTTAATAGTCTGCAAAACTCTCTGAGTATGGCACTAGTATGAAAGTTTACGTTTTAAGTAAAAAATACTTCAAAGTAGAATATTTAAAGTTGTTTCGCACTATAGCGGCTATAATGCAACGGATTGCATAAGTCGTTAGCTACTTCAAGTCAACTCCTTTCAAGAGATCCTCCATTAACGCCCTAGCTTAAAGCGAGAATTTACTCAAAAACACATTGGATTTCTTTCATTCCTAAGCTTCTTAATAGAATCCAGTTTATTATTGTCAAGATTTCACTCTGAAAGCTTAAATAATAAAACATTTATACATTAAATTCTACAAATGAAACAATAGAAAACCAACATATATATTAAACTAGATTATAAACATATCAGCCTCTGCTGTTGAGTGAGATAAGCCTTTGCCGGCCTATCGCACTGGTACGCAGAAACACAGAGTTCGAACGGGAATCGAACCCTAGACCGTACTCTGTACTGTCTATACTCTAGACCAGGGGTAGTCAGTGCCGTAAATAGCCTTTTATGCGCTCTATGCGAGCTTCTACAAATGCGCCCTTGGTTTTTTTTTTAGATATTATAGGTACCCTAGCTAGAACAATGCTATATATAAGGCCTACTTTATTTCATTCAGGGTGATAAAATAACGCACAAGGACCTTGGTGTTGGTGGACCAAATTTCTAATATTTTGTGGGTCCGTATGTGTTGGAATCGAGCACCAGGAGCGCACCGGGAACTTATTAGGAGCAAACCGAAAAAATAATAGTCCTGCCTAGTCTGGCCATTCTTGCGCCCCCCAAAGTCCACGCCCTGTGCCTGGGCACCAGTGGCACCGCCCTATTTACGGCACTGGGGGTAGTAGCTAACCAGACGTGCAAATACCATTTGACTGTCGGTTTTTTTTTTTGGAGCTGGACCCAGCTGAATAGCCGCAGATGGCTGTTTCAGCGATACCGGACTTTGGGGGCTTCCCGACTCCGTGGGAGCGAAGGCGTTCAGCCCGGAAGTAGCGCGTTCGAGGAGGCACCTCCTGTGAGGTTCGACCTCGGCTCGACCGCTGCGGGGGATTGACTCTATTAGCCGAATTAGCCGTAAAAGGCTGAATGAGCTAAGCCAACAGGCTGAAATGATTATTTGGGGACTAATTATCGACTCCGCCGGCGAAGCCGGTCCTAGTCTATCATTACTACCGCTTCGAAACGTGTTATAGCACGCCTAAGCTAATCTTGTATGGCTACTTGTGTCTGTAGTGAGTGAGTGAGATTGGTGGGTCTTACCTTTGTGTAAGAGGATCCGAGCCGGGTGCTCTCCGGCGTCTGTTTTGTCTGCGTCTGTTATGCCAGGCTGATGTTCTGAACCTCGGGGGGTTCATGATCGCGAGGAGACGGGTGATTTCATCGGGCTCGTCAATGAGTACATTGCGAGGTCGACGATTTCTCGTGGGAGCGTTCGGTGTGGGTTTGTAATTGACCGTTTCCGTCACCAGAGGGTTCGGGTGACAGGAAGCACAGTCAAAGAATCTGCGCGATAGGGTGGTTATATAGTCTTTGATGGAGGGAAGCTCCAGATCGCGATGCAGGTCAGCGAAATGCATATAGCGCGGGGCGTCGACTGCAGCACGCAGAAAGTGGTTCTGGACTCTTTGCAGTCTCCAGATGCTTGCATCGCTGGCGTGGCCGAAGACCACACTCGCATAGGTCATGATGGGGCGGATACAAGTTTTGTATAGAGTCACCTTATTTCTAAGGCTCATCTTACTCTTCTTGCATATCAACGGATAGATTCGGCCTAGGATCCAGTATGCTCTGTTCCCGACCGCTCTGGTGTGCTTGTGGAAGTACAAGCCTCTGTCTAAGGTATTTGACTGTCGGTTGTTTTGTCGCTTCTTATTTATACTACAGTCCGCCCGGCCACAGGAAATTGTATTCTTTCTCCGTTCATGCACGGATAGACTCAAGCGTAACTTAGCTTGGGAATATACAACGGGTGCGTTTATCTGCCCATTAAAAAAATAAACTACATACACTATACACCTAATAAAAGATAACAACAGCCATGTAAAATTATTTTCCTTTTTATAATGTATAAGAGTTGCTAAAGCATATATCGATTAGGTACAAAACCAATAAACTGTAACGTTCACTTACATTACAATAGTAACAAGCTCTTAAACTCTCGTAAAACGACCAAATAGGCGTAACACACGCGAACAGTCTGTACAAGCTTACCTTGTACTTCAAAGTTATATTATTCATGTACGTTACAAACCTGCAGACCCAAAGGACTTGCAAGTTTCATAAGGTTAAACGAATCACGTAACCGTGTGTAACACGATTGTACTTATTAACTTTATACTTGTCTGGAAATCAAGGTATATTTAAAAAATAATAATAATAATATAATAATAATCGGCAGACAAACACACTTATTGTAATATCCCCAAATTAAGCAAGTTACGCTTGTGTTATGAGTAATATACAACGTACTACTCTGGGGCCGATCCCAGACACCCAGACCATGGTAAATAAGGGAGAAAATACGTTTCCGAAATTTACTATACCCGGAATCGAACCCGGAACCTCTGCGTTGCAGTGAGGTACGCCGGCAAAGGCTTAGCCAGCTCAACCACAGAGGCCGTCGATATAAAAAATAATATTGAATGTGTGCTGGGACACATAGTAGAAGTGAAATTTCAACGGGCAAGTGGAAAAACGAATAGCAACGGACAAGTGGCAAAACGTATCGCAACAACATTTTAATTTGAAGTTTTACGGGCAGATTGTTAATGTACTTGTCCAATTTGAATACCTGTGCGTTTCGTTCCATTTACAATCTCCTTGTATCTCCAATATTTAAATCACCCTATCATTGAAAATCAATTTACAAGTTTGTGGACGCTAAAGTTTCAAACTTTAAAGGTCGGTCAAATTGAACGATCGTCGATTCGTAACCAAAACTTTGGTTATCTTAAACGCCTTAAAGAGTTACATTGGTCGATATCTATCTATCAAATATATACACAAGTAGTGATTGAGAAACAAGCTATTTAAGTCTCATTTCCTGCACCACCAACATGGATAGACCAGATCACAACACATACGCTGTACGCGGCATCCATATGTTAGGCGTCTGAGAGAGAAATGAATATGGCATTGTTATAATAAGCATTCGTCGGTAGCCACGCAGTGGGGTAGTGTGCTGGTATGCTCACTAAGCACCCTAGTGTTCTTCCTGACATCATATGCTAGGGCCACGAGAACAGGCCGTAGCCTGCGCTGCAGCCCTGGCTGACGTAAGCTCGCCCCTGACTAGTGATACGCCGGACACAACCTACGGCGTTTATACCAAGGCCAGACTACTGCCTTAGTTTTTAAATTTCAACGTCGCTCCTTCAATATACAAAATTATTATTATAATGTTCACACTATACACACGTAAAAATAAGTACATATACCCAAATCTGTAGCTAGAATAATTCTTGAGATAATCAGCTCAGTCAGACATCGGATTGTGTACCTAAGAGTTCATTTTTACAGTTAGACCTCAGAACCTTAAACGGCTTCAAATAGCACCCATCAGGAATGGAAAGTTATACAAAGGTTAAATAAATATAAACACGGGCAGTAACGGAAAAACTTCAGTTTAGCATTCTGTAAAAATGAACGAAAACCATCCCGAATTCCAAAAAGTTATTTAATGTAAATTATCCGTAAGGATTTTAGATAATATTTCATCATAATTTATACAAACCTTTCCTTATAAAATATTTTCATAAATAAAATCCCTTATTAAAATACTTTCCACTCTTCCCCAATTTCACAAAACCCTTCCTACTAAAAAGAGAAAAGTAACATTTACTCGCGGTTAACCAAACACATTTTAATCTGTAATTAAACTTTTGGCGGTTTGATGTAGATACGAATATTAAAATTGTTTCTACCAAAAGATTTACTTGAATGTATTTAGTATGTACTTTAATAATTACATCTTATGTGATATGAAATCGTACTTTTTAATCCCATTGATGTTTGTATCTCATTTCTTTTGCCTGATCAGCCCGTGTTTTTGACATGACCGCCCTCTCTTCTCTTCTTTTAATATGTATGAGGAAATCTTCGCTGGTATATTTTGTGGGCTGTATTGGTAGAGATATCTGAATTTGATCCTTAAATCTTATAGAAAAATAGAAGCTCCTCTATCCTTGAGATCCATTTTCGCCTAGCTTGTTTCCGGATGGCAGCTAGCAGAAGAACAGCACACGGTACCAATTCCAAATCACAGTTCAACTTTTCAATACCGTTACTACTCAGCCAATACAATCAAGTAGAATATCTCGCGAAAAGAGAGGGACCACGCACGGCCTATTTGATAGCATTCAAACGTTGACTGAACTATACTTTAAAGACGGCCGCCGTTTCTCTAATTCGCGTCGGCTGTAACTTCACACAAAAATGAGGTTAGATTGCAAAATTAGTGAAGCATTTTTTTACCAACCTAAGTTGGAGCTACATCTGGGATAAAGTTAAAGGTATATACCGTTTCACGCAGATGTGCCGACGGACGTAATGCGCAATTTGAGAGATAATATTCTTAATGACGCTAAATACGAGTATTGACAGATAATGTGTCTATGTATATACATTTATTTAGCTATGCGTTAACGACATTATGTTTTAAGACTAAATAACACGCATTCGGCCACAAGCTAAATCTTTAACACTAACGCAGATGAAGCCCCAACATTAGATAAAAGGTAGGTGAAACTTTGTTTAGAAAACAAGGATCGAACAATATTTCATACTTTCGCGCATTCATACCCAAATGTTGTATGTACCTCTCAATAAATTATTTGCCGAATATAAATACGGGAAATCGAAATAAACGTTAATGGGATACATTAACTTCGCCCGTTCGTTTTATTAAAAGACAAAATTAATTGTTTATACTCAATTACTCGCTGAAATTAAGCTAGACATATTATCGAATGGGTATGTACTGTACCTACAATGCATTGTCAGTTATAGGTATAACTTTAATGACTTTCAAATAAACTAATACTTATTTTTTAAAAACAACCCGAATATCTAAACTACTAAAGCTCTTCGCGACTTTCTAAATAGTGTACGATTTTAAGGTGTATCTTGTCATTGTAATTTTTCCTAAGCTATATATACTAAGGGTCCCTAAACATCCTAAACATAGATAATAGTTATATGTGAATATATGTTTTAGGAAGTCATTGGTACCTATTGTTACATTTAGTTTTATTACTTGCAGAGTAATGTTTCTTTTTAAGGTTAATCAATAATTAATAAAACTAAATATTAATTTTAAAAATAAATAAACTAAACTATAATGTAAATAAAGTTATACTTACAAAATAACATAAATCTATAAGTAAAAAATTGACTCCAAATCGCTGTAGGCTGGGAGCATGCCCAAAATGCTGTCCGCATTTCCGCGTTGGATAGCAATTATTTATTAATTATGTTACGTACCCTCTTATTTCTGAACGATATAAGTTATTTTCAAACATTTATTACTAAACGAAACAATGGACCATTTCCTTAATTGAAACAATATATTTCTAATATGATGTGATAATTGTGTAGATTATAATTGAAAATCTCTTAATCGAATATAGACGTATTCACTGCATATTATTTTCATGTTGGCAGAACTAATAGATTTTTGCTGTGTTTGATTTATGTTATAATAACATATGACACTTTAAATATAATATCTTATATAAAATATTATCTAAAATTTCCTAAAAATAATGTAACACATTCATGTCACTCATAATCTTTTAATTGAAATAGTTTGTCAATGAATTTAATCCGCTATCGGTCGTGCCAATTTGCTTAGTTTTCTTATACAGTAAAATTAATGGAGGGAAAATGTGATTTTAGTCGCGAGATGGAGGTTTTGTCGGGAATCGTAAGGGGACGGTTTATTTTCTAAAAATATGTAAAATCACTCTAAAATTAACGATAGTTAAAAGATATTGTTAGTTTTTGAGTATAAATTACGGGTTTTTCTAAGAAATGTGAATTGTATAGTCAAATGTGGTCTTTCGAGTTTTCACAAGAACACCGTTGAATGGCGTTAGTTGTAGCCTACAATACAACTGCGCTTATTGTAACGAACACTTATACATCAGAATTGACTGTATGAACTAAAGATTCCTTTGCCTGCCTTTCTGGCGAATTCTACTATTACTTAGTCGCGCGATGTTCTAAAAATGTATGTTCAGTGTGATAATTCAATGTTATATATAGTGTATTATCTGTTTCAATGCAACGAGAATTCCACTATATATCAGTGTATTAGTTATATTCACAGAGTACATTAATATAATAGAAGAGTTGTATTGGAGCTGTAAGGTTCTCTGATTATAATTATAAATATAGTAGTAACCAGATGCTGTTTTTCTATTACCGTAAACCGTTCTATGTAGTAGCAAGTGTTACAGTATATTATCTTTTATGATGTAAAGGCAGTTAATATCATAATGATCCAGAGATTCATCACCAGACATTTCTAAGAATATCTATGTGCCCTATATTAGTAGATTCAATAGCAAATAATCCATACAAAACTCACAATAGCATCCGTCAATGCCTGCAATGCAATATCAGGAGCCTCATTTTGTTCATCCTTATTACTACGAAATTTTATGTGTACCTCACATTTTTCCTCTTCCTTATAGTACAGTGATAGCACAATCGAATCAGCGGCGTGACAGTAGATAGGTGCAATTTACGCGGGTCACACCGGACGTAGCCGACCCCTCGCCAATCCCTAGAGGTGAATACGTGACTTCTATACATAAGTACAGAACTAAAGATTGTTAAAAGTACGAGTCATATCTATCTATAGAGAACTGTGGGAACCGAATTGATATCATACCGCTGCATTTATAGCCGGTCTCCACATCTTACCTACTATCCATTAATTTGGCTTACTGGTTAAGAATTGACATAAACTCCATAAAATATCAATTTGCTACCCATGGTCAAGTAACGAGATGGGTAGTAAGATAGAAAATCCCGGCTTTAGTCGCATATTCCAGGATTCTACTAAAATAAAAAATTGCATAATTTCGAATACATTATGGAAATGCACCTTTTAAATTTTTCTGATTCTAAGTGTAACGACACACCTGCCGAATATTGTGCGCTGAAAGTTCGGCGACTAAGGGATCGGTCTTAGTCATAGATACCTAATACTAAAGTTTTAGGTAGTATTCGGTTGGCATAACACACCAAACGCGCCGAATAGTCGGAATTACGCGACTTGTAGTTCAGTGCATTACGCGATGAAAAATAAATAGTACGGTATGTATCTTCTTCCCAAACATCTTATCTATAATATAAAATTTTAAAGATGCCATGTCTGTATATTTAAGCTATTTAAAAAAAACAACTATAATAGACTATATAAACGATGGAGAACACGATGCATTTTTTTTAGATTTCTTGTCTGTTCGGGATTGACGTAAAAACTACTGGGCGGATTTCGATGCGGTTTTCGCTGATCGACAGCAAATTCTTAGACTTCAAATTTGCCTGAGGAATCCCGCCGGATTTTTTCTGGGAATCAAATAAAATGGCCAAATTGAAAAAATAATTTAATTCCAATGCGATTTTTTGACCGATTGATAGCAAAGTTTAATAAATATATAATATGTGTTATCATTTTTATTCCGGAAATCCCGCGGGAGTTTTCCCGGGAGCGATTTTTAGTTTTTCAGGTACATAAAAATTTGTTTATAACGACAATTTCCACTAAAACGATAACTTACATAATTTTTTTAATGCTGCGGTACTTTTTGCACCAGGAATTTCAAGTCGAGCGCGGATAAAGTTGCCGTCATACCCTAGTTGTATTATATAAGCGTAGCTATTACTTTAAAGTATTAATTTTACCAGTGTTGGCAACATGAAGAGGTGAAATTACGAAGGAATTTCAGATCCGTAAAATTATCGGAGCATGTACGTAAATGGTTCAACTACGTTCGCCGAACTTTCGGTCGCGTAACGCGTCGCATGACGACTGTGTTGTTGCTATACGCCGAACGTCGTGTAATTTCCTCCGGTGTCATAGGTGTCGTATCCGAACGATGAATTTGATGTCAATATATCCAAACATTTAATTCACTCTCTAGCAAAGACAAAAAAGGTTATCTATGATCTCTTTCTGCCAAAAACTGTGACGAGTGTGCTAACGAAAACAATTAAAATATAAAATATATTAATTAATTATCTTTTTATTTAATACACAACAATAGGTTACTTGAAAAACAGTGCGATCGAATTTAATATAGATGTAACTTTTAGCGCCGTACGTTTGACAGGTGTCGTTACACTAACTCTATTTTAAGCTATCTCTCCATTGATGACTTAGGCTACGTTCCAGAAAGGACTCACAACGACCACGTTCACGACCGCGATTTTTCCCATTCCATTTGCTTGCAGATGTTACAATCATAAACTCTAGTGGAATGGTTATTCGACCCACCTCTTGACATGGGTCGTTGTGAGGGTTGCGTCATCAAAATTATGACGTTATTACTGACGTTTTCGCCACGACCACAACGACCGCGGTCGCCTTCTGAAATGGCCCACGGAGCATTTTGGGCGTTGAGAGCTACTAAAGGAACACGCTACTAGTGATGTCATGTTATTGAAAAATGATTAATAAAGCCTTAATTTTACGATCTATTAGGATTCTTCTTATGCCTCTGATAGCCAAGGTTTTAATGTATTATTTGATATGCAACATTGTTAAACGTTAAGTGATAACTTAGGTGGTGGTGATGAACTTCACTAATCGTTAACACATTCTAACGCGATAAATAAGTTGCATTTGGACACAGTCGCTAACAATAATATTAATGTAGGTGGAGCAAGAGCATCAACAGTATCATTAATAAAACTACCTTAATTTTTTGCATTATTTTTATATTAACATGAAAAACGTAACCATTTCATAAATAATATATACATTTATAGATTGATACATCAAATCTCAATATAGACATTATTTCAACATAATTTAATAATGAAGACATGAAAATATTAAATGATAGTAATAAGTTAGTCATGAATTGTAAGGTTTACAAAGGATTCGAGTTAAGATTTACAATTTTATTTATACATTTGACAAATGAGCCTACTCGTATTATTAATTAATTAAAATAAACTAACCGCCAAACTCAGAAACTTTAAGGAACAATTAACGTAATATGCATTTAAAATTTAATCTTAAATTTACATAATGAAGTAACTAACATTTTCGTTCAAGTGATTATTTATAATATTTATGGCGCGACTTCATCCGCGATAGTGTACGGATATAGGCCGTTTTACGCAGATATGGCGGTGGATTTTATTCGTGTTTGAAATGCGACATTGTTAATGACGTTAAATATTAACACATAACGTATGTATATACACTAAATGCGACTATGCCTTAACGGCGTTGTTTTTTAACGCTATAAATAAGACGCATTCGGCCAGTCTAAATTTTTAACACTAACGCAGATGAAGTTTAGAGTAAAATACAAATTTTAACAAAAGAGTAAATCTAAAAATTCAATCGTCGCTATTTAACGTTAACAAATCATTATCGAACTATGAGGGCGACAGTCAGTCTTATAGCCTTGTCATATGCATATAAAGAGATTGAATATAATTAATAGATGACGTTGTATTTCAAAACTTGTACAAAAAGTTCAAGTATTATTTAATGCTTAACAAAAATATAAGATTTGTAGCAAAATGTTCGCATTCCTGACTTAAAACCAGTAGTTTGTCAATTCGTCTATAAATATTTTTTTTACATGTCGAGGCTTTAGCGCCATTTTATCGGAAGCGACTTCTGTACTTAAATATATATTTTCTTGCAAAAGGTATTTTAAACTAATATTTTGTTATAAGATATTCAATTTTAGTTAAATTAGACCCTACTAAACCAAAAAATGTATGTCGTAAAACAAAATAATATAAATACTAAAATGATCATATGTTCGTGCCTACCCCGCAAGGGAACTGGCGTGAAGTTATGTATGCATGTATGTATCATATGCAACGAAAAAAGTATTTAAGTACAAAAGTCGCTTACGATAAAATGGCGGTAAAAGCTCGATATTACGTTCAACAATAAAGTCCGCGCCACGAAAGACATCCCACGGAAAATAAAGGAACCACAACTGGCGGCTCCGCTATTTGATAAAATTTTGTTCGTAAAATAGTTTAGTTAGAAACAAAAGTAAATTTACAGCTTTAATTATGTAATATTTTGTATTTATTATTCAGTAATAGATTTACGGATCCGCGAATAATTACTCTGGCAGAATCAAGTACGGCGATTGCAGCGCCGCGTCTGTGGGACTTCTTTTGCGGATTCTAGCTTCTTTGTTCATGGACCGATTTTTTCAATTTTTTAGATATGGTTTCACATGATTTGTCCTTTTAGACAGTGTTGAGTACTCAAATATTTACTTTGTTTATAATTAAAAATTAACTGTTAATCTATTTATTGACTACAACGCCATTTCACGTGATCACTGCAAATCAAGGAACCTATAGTATTTAACAAAAAAAAAACAATTTGAGACAGCACATTACAACAACAAATAAAAACACGCAGTATAAAATTATACATAGTATTCAAAAAATTTACAAAAATATGAAAACGTTTCGATTCCATTGTAACAATATGATGTTTTTAGTGAAGACTAAATTAGACATAAGAAATTATCTTTCGGTCATTTAAACATTATTCGTAAATTTAATATTATAAATTTTGTCCTAATCAAGATTGTTGATTCAGTACATTATTTTTAATCAATTAAAGTTTATAAAAATGTAATTTTCTTACAATCATTTCATTAAAGTCATTCGTGTATAACATGAAATACAGAACTTGTATCACACATGTACAGTGGATTTCGTTTATAACGACGACTCAGAAGTCGCTATAAACAACGGTAGAAAGAAAACTGTATTTATTGCTAGACAATACTTACGACCGCAAACGTCTACTTAATAATACTGATTTATAGATTTTACTTTACCTACTGAAAATTTATTTAAAAAAGTATTATAACAACTGCTCACCATTTGTGGATGTAAACAAGAGATAAGAAAACTATAAAACTATCAATGAATCTTTGTTGCTTGACTCGGGCCTTTTGTGTAGACTCGGTCGGAATATCTGCAAGGAAGTTCTAGGAAGTTGTTACAACTAATTCATAAAAACTAGTCGCTATACCTGAAATCGGTGTTACATACACAAAAAATTATGTCAAACAAATTTCATGATTTTTTGACCCCTCCCCGTTTTTGTCACAGCTGGTCACATTCGTGAGAGTCCTCCTTCCCTAGTGTAACACCACATATTTTGCAATTTTACATCAAGAAATTGTTAAATTAAAACAGCAGTTCCGTAATTAGTTTTATTTCCATTTAAATTATTTTAAACACTATGGTCATACAGATAAGAAGTCATTAAGAACAGACGAGCGTGCATGACAAGAGTTATGAATGTCAAAGAAGCAAGTGAGGTGTGTAAGAATAAGCCTAAATGGCGCTCTGTTGTTCGTGCCTACCCCGAAGGGAACTGGCGTCAAGTTATGTATGTATATATGTCATACAGATAGAGTTGGAAATATTTTGAAGATTTTCGTTAATAGTTGAAATTTCGACTTTCAAAGCTTAAATATTTTAGATTTTGAAACGTGACGTCACGGAAATTAGGACTTCTCCCACCCTTTGTCATGCAAATGTCAGACTTCGCCCGAACCCCACCCCCCTTCCCCTTTTTAACGCGTGACGTAATTTGTGGATGGCTCCTTACATCCGAAGTCGCTATATCCAAATTATTTTCCTTTAAAAGTCCTCTAAATTCAAGTGACTGAAGTTAACCAAAAAGTCGTTATAAGTAAAATCCACTGCATTTGCTTATTGCAAAATTATGACATTTATTTAATAATTAAAAAAATTGATAATCAGAAATTAAAAAATATTATTGTAAACGTTATCTCTGATTTGTACAATAGATACATTTGCACGCCAATTTGGCAAGAACATGTGTACGATTTCAACTAAAATGTCTTTATACAATCCATGTTTTAATGCAAATAAATGAATTCGATTCGAGAAAAGGAGACGGATACGCTGTCATACATTGTTGGGCCCAGATTATAAAAAGATGAGATTTAATTTTATTATGTTTTTATAATTGTAATGGGTTTAGTTATTTTGAATGAATTAATCGCGTGGTGTATGTGTAAATATTATTAACGGTTGAAATTCATTCACATAAATCGATTATGGTATTCTCTAACTTATTTTATTTGTGACCTTATTTTTAAGATTTCTCGTGTTCCAGATAGAATTTAGGGCTGTGTTTTCCATTTTGTAATAGAAAAATATAACACTTTTTTAAAACCATATCTCAACTTATTACATTTCTTTAGTCCAAAAGCCTCCGTCTACTTTATCAAGAATTACAAAAATATCATGATTATTAGAATATTATCATTATTAAAATATAATTTCATCATAATTCAAAATCCAATGCATATTTTAATTACATATTCATGCATATTTGCATGCTAGTCTTAGTATAGGCAATTTGACAGCCTTTCTTGTACCGAATTACAAACCGATAAGCTGATATTGATAGTACAAATAGTTCACACCGGACACTGTAACTATCATGGGTATAAACTCTAACGGCATTACTTATAATAATCTCGTTAAGAAACGATTAAGCATCTCTTAAGTAAGAGACTCAGAATCAGACCGTAATCAATTAGTATCTTTTTTTCACTTATAAACGTGTATTACCTGTTGTTTACCTAAGAGGAGCACAGATAAACGAAATTTGAATGATTAACGTAGGTGGTACTCAAAATATTCGACTAAAGAGGAGTTCATGGGTAAGATTTTCACTAATCAGTTGCTGAGAAGTTTCTTAAAATTTAACGAACGATTATACGTGATACGCCATATGATTTGAGTTAACAAACTTTTATATAAATCGTGTATACTAAGAATAACGTTGCATGTATAACAGCGTACCAACATTGGTTAGAACATCGTAATTTGTATGAAAGTTACGTATGTGTGGAACTCATAAATACATAATAAAAATAATTATACTCTGAATACATGAAGTTATTGAATCAAGAACTCATTTTCAAATATATTACGCACGTATTCTAGAACAATACAATACTTATACAGTACCAACATAGTTATAAGGTGTAGTATATATATGTAGGCTCATTAACAATAGTTAAAAAGGTGTTTAACAGAATGCGATTATGACAAACACTGTTTTTTACTTTTACGAGTCTATAAATCTCGTATAAGTTATGAATAAGGAGTTTGATACTTGAGATGACAACCCGTCCAAATTAGAAAGTCTTTACGAAAGTGCACAACGTTACAAATGGAAGTATTATCTTATGGATTGCCGGTTAGTATTGTTAATATTGTTCTAGAATATACCTATTATCTTACTATTAGTAGAAAAGCTTCTATTTGAAAATTATCGCACAGCCTCGCATTTGCCTTAGTTAAGATATAAGCATGATTAATACAATAAAGTTGAACACATGTTGAATATGAAGTCTATTCAAATTATTTAAAAACAGCTGCAACACATTGGAATATAACAACAGACATTTTCGAAGTAAAATTAACCAAGGCTTGGAACCGGTTTAAAATTAACTGGTTTTAGTCAACTATAACTAACAACTTAAAAAGACTTATATAAACCTGAACTAACCGGTTTATTCTGCGAGAAAAGGAAGTATCATTCTACCTCTCCCAACATGTCTGTTACTGCAAACTTGCTGTGCCCATTATGGCTGCGCTTTGAAGGTGTGCGGCAAAAACCGTTCGAAACCGTTTTTTTTTTCACTTTATTTATTTAGGACTTTTACCACATAGGCATGTCAGTCCCATCATCTCCTAACCATACAATAACTTATATATTATAATTTAAGTAATGAGCTGGTCAACGAATTAGCCTTTTTTGAGGCTGGCTCTGCCAAAATCTCTACAAAAATACCTATATCAAAAAGATTCAGTCCCAACTCCCTCATCGGTTGTTCTCTGCCATCTTTATTTTTGCTGCATTCCATTAAGAGATGTTGGACATCCTCACAAGTTCCACACAGGCTACGTTTGTTTAGACACTTACAACTACCACGTTCACGACCGCGATTTTTCTCGTTCCACTTGCTTGCCGGCGTTACAATCGTAAATCCAAGTAGAACGGTTACTCGACCCATCTCTTGACTGGGTTGTGTGATCGAAAATTATGACGTCGTTAGTGACGTTTTCGCCACGACCACAACGACCGCGGTCGCCTTGTGGAGCATTTTGGGCGTTGTGAGTT
This sequence comes from Dendrolimus kikuchii, assembly GCA_019925095.2. Taxonomy (NCBI): domain Eukaryota; kingdom Metazoa; phylum Arthropoda; class Insecta; order Lepidoptera; family Lasiocampidae; genus Dendrolimus; species Dendrolimus kikuchii. Next base: position 6,420,786 of record CM034396.1, on the reverse strand, counting down.
ACTAATGACAGTATAAAGTTGGATGAACCAACTTTGCCCATGAGTTAGCCAACACTTCTTGTCGGGAAAATTCGAATCCGGATTATTCAACAAAACCTATATAACGAAATTTTGTTTCCATAAACCGTTTGATTGAGATCAAAGTTCTTTAAAAAATTCTTTATACTGTAAGCGGTTTGACTTTTTTACCGGTTTCTAAGCCTTGATATTAACAATCATACTCGGAGCCAAATAACAGTAATGAAATATATATATCTTTATTGTTTTACTCTGTGTTTTATAACTTGGAGTCAGTATAAAATAATAATACCTGTCAAATTGTCTATGAACAATTTATTAATTAAATTTAAATGTTCCTAAGTTAATCGTCCTTTAAAATTTCTAAGTGTTGCTAATTGTGTTTTAAAGTGTGATCAACTTTTTGTACTAAAACTTTTGTGGTCTTAAGCCACCACAATTAAATAAGGAGCAGTATTTAAAAGAGCAATATTATTACCATAAATACCACATTCAAGTCGTTATAAAAAGCTACCATTATCATACTCAATTACAGTCCAAATATACGTAAATAAAATAATATTTCATTTTCACTAATGAAACAACATGCGGAGACGATGTATTTAATTTCTTCGTATTAACAACATGTAACTTGTTGTGGCAGTTTAATGACTTACAAAGTTAATTCCAAACATATTAAGAAAATTTAAAAAGTTTTATTAAAGGAAAATGTTACGTATATATGAGCAGATTATTCTCTAGACAACAGAGTCTCCCGATTGTATTTACGAAAATTCCCCATATTCGCTAGAAAATTTTCCCTAAACAATACTATTTCACAAACGTTTCACGAAAACATATTATTATTTCATATAAGCGCCAAACTTTCGTTATTTTTTTACCGGTTTCTAAAAAGAAGGAGGTTATAATTTGTTTACAGAACCAATAACCGTTACAATTATTGTATACAGACATGCTTGCATTTGACTTTGATTAGCAATTTCATGCTCTGCCGAATATCCCTAACCGCAAAATAACACCCCAAAATGCGGACAAAATCCCCTAAATCTGGAGACCCTGCTAAACAATCCAACCCCGTGTTTACGTTACGCCCACGTCCGCAGCAGGAAAGCGAAGCGAGAAAAGTGGGTAGCGCGAATATGTAAACATCACACTCGTCCTGCTATTTTCACCACCGCTACCTTAGCTTTCTGATTTATCGATGCCGAATCAGTATGCTCGGTACCAAATGTTCTATTTCTATGAGAGTTTCCTGATTTATTCACATGTGTGCAGGATTCGCCAGCGCCATTGCGTCGACAAATCGGAGAGCGGCCATATAAATATAGGCACTCGGTAAGCTTTCGGTACCGTTCGTACCTATTGCGCACCCCTGCTACCTACACATGTCAAAAAGTAACCCAACGCTTCCTCGTTGTCGTCTTTCGTATAGGAGTTAAAGAACGAGCAATGAGAGCACGATTCGGTGTTTATATACTGCTCTTATGCTCACTTAACACAGAGCGCACGAAGAAAACTTTCTTATTCATTTTAAATTTATTAATTAATATTAAATTTCTTTTTTATATTTGGACAATAATTCAAACACTCCTTACTTTAATTAAGATAAGCGTAATTTTATTTACAAGTTAAGAGACAGCATCTATACATTTTACGTTAAGCGTAGTTTCACTACAGTTTGCTAGTTTCACAAGGAATACTTTGTGAATGATATCTAGCACCTTTGTCGTTGAAAATACGGATACCTATATATTCTTTTTACAATTATTCTTTGGGAAGATTATGAATTATCGTATTATAAAAATTACTGTTATGAGATTGAGTTAAAATGTGTAGTTGGCATTTTGGTACAACGTTATGCAGCACTAAAAGAGACGATAAAGTCTCCTCCATTCCCGATGACTTAAAAGTTGAACCTATTTTTGAGTTTGATAAGTCTATAAGTCCATGGTTATATACTACCTTACTCATAAAACTTTCGCTAAACAATGTTTAACCACTTCTTATATAAGAAACTTATAACGCGTTTTTATTCACTTATAAATTTAAGTTGGCTATTGCTTATCTAAGAATGCCTACTGATAAACATAATTGTAACCAAACTATCAAGTAAAGAATGAAAACGAGCAACTATTGTTCTTAAAACTACGATATTTGAATATGGCTCTCGTGATTTTGAGAACTGACGTTCAGTATCGTGGTTTTTAGACAGCTATGGTAGACAATTCAGTGATTCAAATATAAACTGCTACCTTGCTTCTTAACCATAGCTTAAGCTAGATCTCGGCATTGTTTAACATTGACAGATATTTAAGGATTACTTAGCCACCTCATATTTAAGAGTCGTTTATAAGTGAAACTAATAATATTTATTACAAGAAGTTGTGATAGCTACTTATATAGTGGCTATGGCACTACTACTCTTATCTCGCATATTTTTTGTTTTTTAATTGCTTTCCAATAAACATTTTTATTTTATAGAGAAAATATAGAAATAATGACTATCATCTCATTCATATGAACATATGTTCGAATCCTGATCGAAGAGCATGTACCCCTGCTTTTCTGACATAATTTGCATATTATTACAATTTTAACGTGCTGGCGGCTAATACCAACACTGAAAAACTGGCATATCAAGATAATCGATATGCTAAACCTGCCAATCCCAAGACAAGCGTGGAGGATATACGCTCTCCTAAGACAGGGAGCTCCAGCCATGCAGTGAGACGTTTACGGTTTGACATTATAATAGTGTAGATGACACATGTTACAAAAATTCTGTAGTATTTAACCTTTAAGACGGAACCACCACAGATTTGTTGCCCGAACTGTCACACGCGGCTAATTGGGAAGCACCACAAATTTGTGGCCAAATACAGATAATTGAAACGAACGTTGAACTGATGCTTTCTCCCTCTAACTACAAAGAATTGGTATAAGAATAAAGGAGACGATACAATTTTCTCTTGGCTTTGGCGCGACAATTTTGATGGCAGCTGGCAGCTTGTGGAAAAAAATAATATTAATATTGGTCCCTCAAAAGGGTTAAACATAAAAAACAGACTTTTATATACCATCGTATTGTTTAACTTTTAAAATATCATGATTAAAATATTTTTATATTATAATTAGTGTGCTATTTGATTCCTTTTACTTGTACAAAATTGTGACGTCAAAACCTTGTACAAACACATAATGTATGAGGCCACAGCTTTTATTAAATGATAAAAAGTGTCTCAAATTATTTAACTGTCATCTACGCTATTGTTATATTAATTACAAACGTATCGTATTTCGGTTATGTAATGTTTAAAATTTATTCAAAAAGATATTATTAATAAGAAATATATATATAGCTTTAACTACTTAATTCTACGTAATTGTTGGCCGGTTCCTATATCGTACCATTTATTTGCCTTAACAGTAGGTATAAAATGAACATTACTTATATGAATTTTATGTCAAATTTTAACCAGTAAAGCAAATGAATGGTAAGTAAGATATAGAAGTCAGCCGAGTGTAAAATTAATTACTAACGCACCACTTTAACGTTTGTACCAACATGCTTAATACACGATGCATACTTGGTAATTTAAAATAAATAACATTCCTCGACGTAAAACTAATATTTTTATATGTACAAATACTTAATATCTAAAAACTACATAATAGCTAATAGTGTACAGTTATGACTGGATAACTCACTGTCGTCGCCGACAAAAATCACAAGCTTTTCATTATTTACTATAAATAAGTATGAAAGTCACTTTCTTTTCATACGTTTCCTTCTATGGCTCTTGTTATATTATGTGAACTCGTTAAACTGAGCCAGAGCGGTCTTCACTCTGAAAAGAATATGTATTTATTAGAATTTAAATATTCTGACAGAAATGAGAGGTAAGGAGAATCATCTCATATAGGAAAATAGTTGAAGTGTCCAGTTGTAAGCTGTAAAAAACAGTTCAAAAACCGTCCACAATGGCGCTGATGTAGACAAAGGGTATGGTATGAATGTGAATCGAAGTATGCGGGGTTAAAAAAATAATATCCTTGGCGACTAGAGTAGTTGGTGACAGTAGACTATTATAAAACGTCAACTATTTACGTAGTACAAAGTAATTTACTAAATATAACCTCAAAGAATTGTTATGTGAAAACGTGAATAGTGAATTTATTTCGTGAATTTTGAATAATACGCTTAGTGATTTTGTAATATTCTTTCATATACAGGATGGTTCTCCTTACCTATACCCTCCATAGCCTTAACCCTATATAGACATTTGTGAGGTAAGAAAAAGTAAAGATGCCAGGACTAGAGCAAGATGGAGATATATGATAAAATAAGTATTAGAGCGTGAGGGACGTCTTCGGAACAAAATCGAATACACACGTACACTTTTCTAGAGATAACTGACAAGGACGGAAAGGCTCGTTAGATAGGGCAGACGTATATTTGAATGGCGCAATACGATTATATTTCTGGAAAGTTGTACGGGTATATAAACACGATGAGTTGCGCACAGAGGCAGTGTCGTAAGGACCAGCGAAGCGGAACGAACTAGAAGAAAGCAGAGACAGAAAGGAGACCTTGCGTAAGGATGTTACAGCGGAGCGCCGAGACAACGAAACTTCGAGACAGCGGAATGTCGTGAACGCAAAGTTTTAGGACTTAAATTGAGTGACCGTTTCCCTATTTAGCAGTTTTCCAGAGTTAGTTTCGACATCGTCGATGCCGGCAGCAGTTTTGGCGTTGCAATCTCCATAGGCGACGGTTACCACTTTCCATCTGGTGGACTAGCAGCCTGACAATATAAAACAAAAAAACGTTTTCCTGGACCATTGTCACTTCTAGCATTTTTCTTCTTTTATGGTGTCAAGACAAGGAACAAATCAGCAACGGTGGTTACAGTTTTACACGACTAATAATTCCTCCCGATGTGCCTGCGCAGTAAAACAAATTTAGCAGTGTGCGAATCTTGTAAGCGGAACAGACATTAAGAATGCATAGCAAGCAACACTGCCATTTCCGCTTGCGAATAAAGTTGAATATAGATTATTTACATGTCGGAAAACTGTCTGCATTCTTGTGCGCAAGCGAAAATTGCCGATCGGAATGATGAGTCGTGTAATACTGCAGTGGCTTCGGCACTCACTTGTCGTGCAGGTGGGCGGCGTCGTGCCTCGCCCGCAGAAGCTTGAGCGCGCGCAGCACGCCGAGGTCGGCGAGCCGCGCCTGCCGCGCGTGCGCGCCGGGCTCCGCGCGCCACACCAGGTTGCACGCCACGAACAGCGCCGCCTCCTGCAGCTTGCTCTCGGGGTGCGCCTGCGCACGCACAATATCATCACTCTACACATATATGCAGGTGAGTGTGATGGTTGCAAATTGTTGGCTCGACACATCAAAACAAAAATTTTTTGATACAACACTTTAATCATTTTTTTAAATCACTTCAAAATACACCTTAATTAGACACACACTCACACCAACCACCATCTACACTCTTAACCAATGGTCTATCAACTGTTCATTCCAATTAAATCTTCAATCACACATCCTGTTCATTCCATATTTGAGTTCCGATACATGTTTTTTTTTTTTTTTTTATTGCAGGAGATCAGCAGACAGGCAGACGGCCGACTTGATGGAAAGCGGTTACCTTAGCCTATGGACATTTGCAACATCAAAGGTGCTACAAATGCGCTGCTGCTCTCTTAAGGGAGACTGGAACCTGGTCACTAATGCCGGAACACAACTCAAGGTTGTTATGGCGACATACTTTAGACCAAGGGTGGTAGCCATCCAGCTGGGCAAATGCCCTACCACCTGGCTGTGGGTTGTTAAGTCGTCTCTTACGACAGGCCGCCCGGCCGCAGGAAATCGTATTCTTTCTCCGTTCCTGCACGGATAACATGTGCCATTCATCTTCAATTTGTACATATAATTACTTGACCTCACTGACTGAAATATCAACGCACAATCAAAACTACACTTCTATAAGTTCTTTCTATATATTATAAGTTTCTTCTATACTGTAGGTACACGGTAAGTAAGGATTTTTGAACATTCAACCCCTAAGGGGGTGAACAGATGAAAGTTTGCGTAAACTATAACTGTTTTTAACCTACGCGAACGAAGTCGCGAGCAACAGCTAGTATAATATGATTATTTCTGAGATCAGAGAAGTTAACATATCCACTTTCGCCGATTAGTATAATGCCAATATGACAAATATCAAAAGAATGTAAAGCCTGATGCTGTATTGTATCAATTTCACAAAGCAATCGTTCTAAGGCCACAGTTCTAGCAATTGTTTACATACCATTTAATTTAGTATTCTTATTAAAAGCCACAAATAGCTGTAAGAGCATCCAGTTGCTGCTTTTGGCAACACGAAGCATACAGTAAGCTTAGTGTGTCTAAGTCAATTATACGAAAGTCGATATTTTAACCCAACTGATCACCTTAGCCTGGTCATTAGAATGAAGGAAATTAACTAGTAACAAAAGTGCAAAGTTAAAAAAGGGGTTCTAAAAATCTCCTACAACATATATACCTACCTATAGCCTAAAAAAGTAGTTTGAGATAAAATAAAAGAATATACCAAATTCCTGATTCGAAGTTATACTAACCAAGTAGTCAACAAGTTTTCTCAAAACATCTTCATTGGCCATAATAAGATCTTTTGCCTTTTCACCATCTCCTATATTGCCCAATATACATAGTGCTTGCTCCTTCACCTCAGCGGGGTAGGAACCTTCCAATACTACTATCACTGCCTAAAAAGAAAACATATATTACATGACAATTAATAGATACAGTGATTTGGTATCGAGAACAAAATTTATATAAATGCAATGTATCAGTTTCATTAAAATTAATATATGTAAATTTCTTTTCCCGCCTCGATTACAATTGAGAGAATGGTATAAGACGATGTTCAGTAGATTTAAACTGTTCCATCGACACTCAGTCGCCAAATAAAAAATGGATGCTGTTTTACCGACAAATGACTTGCAATCTGTCAACTGAACAAAAAACAACAATGTTCCGTATTTTAAACAAAGAAAACAGTTAAAAACTATTAATAATACTGACATAAAATTAAACAACGCCGAGACCTAGTTTAATCAATCGCTAAGAGACAAAATGGCGGTTTTTGTTTGATTCGGGAGATTTTCGCCGATAGGTTGTTAAAAATTTTAAATACTGAACGACAGCTGTCAAAATCATGAGATTCAAAAATTGTAGTTTTGACAACCATATTTGCTCTTTATCGGTCTTTTGTCGATTATTTTGGTTACAATTCTGTTTACGATTCAAATTTCATTTTACTGTATGCATCTTAGATAAGCAACAGCCAATTAAAAATTATGAGTCAAAAAAAAGATAAGCTTTATTAAGAACTTAAGAGCTCCTCAGTTACGAGGTGATTAAACATTACTTAGCAAAGTAAAACGAATTATAATTTCATTTTCCGGTGATTTAATTTGAATTAACAATTTTTATAAAACCCCATATGATAATGCTTTAGGAAAACCTCGGCTGATAACTTATTCCAAATATCCATTCCTAGATTTTTAATAACCTCTAATAATAAAATTTAGAACAAGAGTTATATGTTTTTACCAAATCTGTGTTACCTGCATAACCTGTGATGAATATTCGCCCATAATGGCATCGATGTGTTGCCTCGTCGACAATAGGTTCCTGAGCAGCCCCAGCGTCTTCATGATGACGCGGGTGTCGCTGTCGCCCAACAACCGGAACATTTGCTCCGTGCCCAAACAACATAGGATTCGTTGCTTCACTTTCTGCTCGGCCTGGGAAATCAACACATATTTTTAATTTACTAGTATACAATACAAAAAACAACTACATACTAAGTAATTCGTACGAAAGCCCTTCGTAAATAATAATAAATAAGGAATAATTCTAAGTTTTTGCAGTTTCTAGTCGATGAGTGGATTATTGTTTTTTAAAGTGGAAATGTATCTGGCAGTTGTCAATATCAGTCTGACACAATGCCGAGCGCTAGTGTGCGTTATATTATATAGAACAGACTGCGTTTGAGAAAAGAATCCGTGGTTGTATTCTCCTCGCTCGATTCCACTACGCCTTCGTATTTACGAAGTAGTGAAGCCTCCCGACTAGAATATGTCTACATACTAATACATACGTAATACCAGCCCATAAATGTCCCATAGCTATGGAACGACCTTCCTATTGCAGTGGTACATATATACACAGAAAACAGAGAGAGCTGACAAAGATTCGTATTGACCTTCAGATATCGACGCTCTTATAATAAACATATATTTCATTTTTAGTAAATATACAAAAATATTTGTCACTGAATTTTTAGTCCAGATTTTTAAGTGACATCTATTTATACATTGATATAAAAACTCTTTTTTCAATAGATTTTGATCCACGATAGGAATAAGAAATAAATATTATTTATATCTTATGAATTAAAGCCGTTGATATTTACTAACTTGAAATGCCATGTTCATCAGCGCCCATATTCCGTTCAACCTAAGTGCAGCCTCGGGCCTTTTTGTCAAATTGCACAGCATCTCCACGGCACCTATCGACAGGGTACATTTTTCACACCGTCATTCTTTACTTTGTAAATACCTACTACTTACACACGAATAATAATAGTAATTTTAATTTAGAAAAAACATAAAGTTCTTTAATTTTAAAAAACTATATTAAATACAGCATGCAGTTTCATTGCCAAACCAAAGTCGTGACAATTCTACGCATGTCCAATATTGAATTTTAAGGCTGTACTATAAATACATACAACAACAAAATGAGGTTATCAATTCGCTCGAACTCTCGGCGTCGGATTAGAAATCAAGTTATACATTACTAGTGTAAATCAACATACAATTTATTAGTGATTCATTTTGTAGTATGTATTTAAGTGGGCACATCGGAGCTTGCGCAAGTAAAAATTGTGTGCTGGGACACATAGTAGAAGTGAAACTTCAACGGACAAGTGGAAAAACGAATGGCAACGGGCAAGTGGAAAAACGAATCGCAACGGACAAGTGGAAAAACTTCAACTGACAAGTGACAAAATGAATCGCAACAAAATTTTAACTTGAAGTTTTACGGACAGGTTTAAAATTTTGTTGCGATTCATTTTGTCACTTGTCAGTAGAAGCTTTTCCACTTATCCGTTGCGATTCGTTTTCCACTTATCCGTTGCCATTCGTTTTTCCACTTGTCCGTTGAAGTTTCACTTCTACTATGTGTCCCAGCACACATTTTGATTTTTCGCAGGTTTACTGCAAATTATGATTTGGTTAAGTTAGGTACATTTTAATTAATACATTTTTTATTTAAACATATTTTATTTTATCAAACAAAAAACTGAATTCGATCCGGGACCAAAAAAACATCTATAGTCTACTCTAAAATTATTTATTAATATTTTTTTACACAGACCACAAATAGAGACAGTGATGCCCAGCCACGTGGAGAGCAGAGGTATAGTTCGATGCAAACTTAAGTTTGCCTCCATTAATGGCGGCTCGGAACATCGCACTTTCCGATGCGCAGAACGCGATTTTAGGTCTTAGAGGGACGAGGTCGTCGGAGGACGAGGTATATCCTCCCTCGCTCTCTCGCTCCCTTTCTCGTTTACGGGACTTCCCTGGCACTCGGCTCACCAGGGCAGCCAATTTAGCGCTTTCGGAGCTAGATATAGCGCTTTTTAGGGCAACCCAGCTCCCAATTTTATTAAACAACTTTCAGTGCAAAATCTTGCGCTTTTTATAATATGCAAATATCTAATTAATTTTATAATAAATATATATGAATGTCTATACTAATATTATAAAAAGGAAAGTTTAGATCGTTTGTTTGCATTGAACAGGCTCCGGAAATACTGAACCGATTTGAAAAATTCTTTCACTGTTGGCAAGCTACACTATCCCCAGGTGACCATAGGCTATATTATATTTACAAAAAAATTAGGGATCCTTACTAAAACTCCAATAATGTAACCCAAGGTGTAAAAAAATACCTAAAATCGCGTGCGCTGCGAAAACTATTGATGATAGAATAAAATAATGTACTACGACTTTGCAGAACACATCATTATTTACAAAAAGTGTCGCGACAGCATATGTCTAACTATTATAGTTATGCCACAATAAGTGTACTTTTATTTTAAATTTTTTATTAAAATGCCGCCGCTAGAGAAGGCTCTTTATTTGTATCTTGGTATTCATCCTTATCAAAATAAATTACTTCATATTCAAGACTGCTTCAATACCTTTATATAACTGTTTGAATTGTTCAATTCGGACATTCCATTCGAAAGATATCACGAGTTTAAAAATGTGTAAGTATTAGAACACGCGGCCGTGACGCTTTTTCATGACAGAAAAATCCTAAGACCCCGTCTATATAGAAGTTTCACTTCAAAAATATATTTTTCATCTTGCATGTTTATGTTTATTAGTGTCTACGACATTGTGACAGCTAAATACACATAATGTGCTTGTAATAAACACAACTACATATATCTTTATTTTAACTATTATATTTCTTTTATGTCTGCCCACATTTTATAAAACTACTAGGATATGCCCACAACTTCGTCCACACTTGACTTGAAATTCCCAGAGGATTCCCAGGACACAAAGTACTGCAGTTTTCGTTTCAGTGAAAACTATGTCGGAATATGCTAATTTTTATGCACCATAAAAACTAAAAACCGCTCCTATAAATATTCCCGCAGGATTCCCGGAATAAAAAGTAGCGCAGATTTTAAGTTTAAAAATTTGCTGTCGATCAGCGAAAACCGCATCGAAATCGGCGCAGTAGTTTCTATATAGTCAATTCCAGTTGGTTTTTTTTTAACAGCTTCAATGTAAAGACACGGCATGTTTAGAATTTTATAATTTGTTATCTGTGGAGGCTTATTAATAGCTTCTCTAAATCTATTTTATTTTTAGTTATTAATACTAATAATAATAATAATAAATAATATTATAGATATGATTGATTCTAGAACAAAAAATATTAACCCCAAAAAAATAATTATCAACACTAACCTTGATCTAACATTGGCTCTTTTGCTGGCGAAAATTCCAAAAGTAGATTGCAGAGTGTCGAAGAGCCTACTGTGAGGAGTTCAATGTCGGGGGAATCGGTCAAAAGCTGCATGAGCGGCCTCCAAACTGCGTGGTCCTATTACCAAATGGTCCCTTCATTCATAATATACATCACAGATATAGAAACAATCATAAACACATTAATATCAAAGAAGAGGAACACTAGAAATAACAGTAAAAAACTGGTTATCTATACTGAAGACATGATACATCAGACAAGGCTGTATGGATTAAGTTTCCTTGCCTGTCATTGTAGCGAATAAAACAACAGCAAAATTTAGCCGATAGTAAAATCGGAAGAAAATGGCGATCAATCCGTGGATTGTCAAACTGTCTTAAAAAAAACTTGACTAATGCTAATACCAGCAAAAAGTGTGTCAATAGATCATTAAAGCATTCAATTTCCAATATGTAAGTAGCCAGTAATTGATAAATTTGTATTGATGCATAATCGAATAACAACAATTTTAATATTTATTTCAAAAGTATATACATAAAAACACTTAAGGGTTTTATTAATTATCAAAGATTAGAACTAAAAAGTTCGAGTGCAATATAAACTATCCAAATGTTTGAGCGACATTACAGTTTAAGTCATTTACCTGAAATGTCGTTCGTAATTGTTGAACAGACCTTGAAAGAGAATGGAGACACCTCACGGCTGCTAGTCTTACCTGCGAATTATACATAAACAAATTACTATAACTCTGGCCTGTATGTCATTTGATTTATTCTGCGAAAACCCATATATATCGGATAAGTATCACTATTAAATCCCTATTAATATTATAAATGCGAAAGTAACTCTGTCTGTCTGTCTGTTGCTCTTTCACGGAAAAACTACGGGACCGACTTGGCTGAACTTAGTATGTATACATATACATTGCGAGAATGAACAGAGGATACTTTTTACCCCCAAAAATAAATATTTTCCGGGATAAAAATAGATTTGTCCTTCTGTTTGTTATGCTTTACGGAAAATCTATCTTACCGATTTGGCTGAAATTCGGTATATATATAATTTTATTATAGAGGGTGAACACTATAACACTAACATAAAATTCTTGTACAATATAACCTGTATTAAAGCCTACTCTTTAAACAAGAGGCACTAGAGATTGACCCTCGGCGAAGCTGCGGGATAAGGTCTAGTTTAATATAAAGTCAGCATTGGGAACTTTATCTGTAAGGAAACTTCATGTGTTGTAGTGGTATTCTACGTAATTTGCATCTCGATCGGTAAAACAGTATTGTGGTTCTAGTTCTATTTAAAGATCATAGATGTCACTAGAAGTCTTTTTATTCTTTTTAGAATAAAATTTGCAAACACATTTATTCATGTTTTGAGCTCGAAAGTTAAATATTAATATGGGAGTAATTTGTAAAAATAGAGACAGTAGCAGAATGCAAATATTATATTTAGAGCCTATTGCACAATTATTCAGTGTTAATCTTAATCAATGGGTAAGCTTCCAGTTAACTTATAGGCCAGTTCGAAAAGTAAATATACTTTGACTACTTTTTGGAGAACTATTGTTCTTGAAAAAGTTCCTATTTCGCTCGATTAATATTGACGCTTTTTCTCCGAGACATTGTCTTTTTTGTTATTATACGGAAAATACCCATAATAACAATAAAGTATTCAAATTTGTAAAATTAAAAAATTAAAAGCGTTGTTGTCACCTCATTTTATTTTAGTAGTATCTTTCGAATATCTACCGGCACACAAAAATAGAATAGAATATTGAGTTTTTGGCGGGAACTGAAAGGAGATGTTGTGCTGTGCAGTTTTATTTTCTAAAAATGTGTAAAATTACTCTAAAATGAACAATAGTTGTAGGATATTGATAGTTTTTGAGTAGTAATTATGTGTTTTGTGAGAAATGTGAACTGTATAGTCAAATGTGGCCTTTCGAGTTTTCACAAGAACTCCGTTGAATGGTGTGGATAGTAGCCTACAATACAACTGCGCCTGGCTAAAGGCCTAGTTGCCAATCCTTAAACATAAAAAAAGAATAGAATATTCTTTATTACACACAAGAATGCGTTATACTCAGAAATAACAATACTACGGGCGGTCTTACCGCTATTAGCGACTTATTCTAGACAACCTTCTGGAGATAATTAAATAAATTATAAATATGACGCCTATGAATACGAAACGCAAAAAAATGTAACAGGAAGCTTAATGTTAGGTTTATTTTACTTGTTCATTAACCACAGTCGTAGATTAAATATTTTTGTATTTGTTTTTATATTAATGCCCACTTGATGTGTTATAAGCGTTTTGATTAAGTAAATGCAATAAAATAGTTTTGAATCGAACATATGAAAAAAATAGGGTTTTATTTTATTAACTGCCATTTTATTATATATAATTATGGTTCGTTTGGATCCACATCAACTATACTCTGATTTTTAAATACTTGGACTAATATGACAGCTGCGATCGACCTTCTTTATGTTGCAAACTTGGAGCAACTTAGCACTGTGAATTGAATCCCATAGAATTTTTAAATGGAAATTCATTAGGATTCAACTAGCGGTGAGTTGTTGATTCAACCCGCACAACTCACACATGAATAAAAAAAAATCGATTGCAGCTGTCGTTTCAATCCCAGTAATTAAAAATCAGAGTATACTTTGCGCTTTACTAGCCAGTTTTTGAAACAGACCTTAGTCTGGCACAAAATTGGAACAGGTTCCACTTAAAGTCGTAAAATATTGAACCAGTTCTACAGACATGCTCTAATGAATACCACAACTCTATATGTAATACTCACATAAGCCTCGGGATTGTTCATTCCGTTGACGACGTGGACCATGAGGCCGTGCGTCTCGATGATCTTCTTGCGTATGTCTTCGTCGTTGGCGCCCAACGACGCGAAGCACTTGAACGCGCCCTGCTTCGCGGCAGCCGATGGGCAGTTCACTATGTCCGCCAGTGACGTCATCAGGTGGTTCGATATCGCCGCTAGCCTTTGTAACGATGTATCTACCTGATATGATAGAACAAATATTTACAGTGTTGGGTTGTACATCTATTTCTATTAGAACAATTCGAATTAATGCATAAAAATATTTTTAATCATGTCCATAAGTGCATTTAATTTCCTTAATGTGGTAAAGGAGATGGAATAGGGCGATGGGATAAGAAGAATGTATTAACGGGGTTAGAATAGAGGGATCAGACAGAAGTTTCGGTATACAGAGAATGGATTACAAGAATGAACTAGGAGGACCGCGACTTGAGCTTAGAACACAAAGGCCGACAACTTTTAGTCGTTTCTGATAGAAAGCAGAGTTTCTATCATTTAAGTAAATTTATAACTTACTAGAGTTTACCCCGCGGCTGCGCCGCGGGTCAACCTCTAGCGCGTGTCTCATGTTTAAAGAGCAAGTAGTACAGATTACATTGTATTAAATTTTTATGTATTTGCCCCCGAAAGATTCACGTCATTTTATATCGCACACTATACCACTACCGTCTATATGTAAACTACATAAATGACAAAAGATGACAAAATAGATAACATGGATCAAGTGGACCAAGTGGACCCAATGGACCCAGTGGACCAACTGGATCCAGTGGACAAAGTGGACCCAGTGGCCCCAACGGACCTAGTGGACCAAGTGGACCCAGTGGGTCCAGTGAACCCAGTGAGTCCAGTGGGCCCAGTGGACCCAGTTGACCCAGTAGGCTAAGTGTTCCAAATGGATCCAGTAAACTCAGTGGACCAAATGGACCCAGTAGACCAAGTGGACCCAGTGGACCAAGTGGACCCAGTGGACCAAGTGGACCCAGTGGACCAAGTGAACCCAGTTGACCAAGGGGACGAAGTGGACACAGTGGACCCAGTGGACCAAGTGGACCCAGTAGACCCAGTGGACCCAGTGGTTCAAGTGGACCCAGTGGTTCAAGTGGACCCAGGGGTTCATGTGGACTCAGTAGTCTAAGTGGACCCAGTGGACCAAGTGGACCCAGTGGTTCAAGTGGACCCAGGGGTTCAAGTGGACTCAGTAGTCTAAGTGGACCCAGTGGACCAAGTGGACCCAGTGGCCCAAGTTGACCCAGTGGACCAAGTGGACCCAGTTGACCAAGGGGACCAAGTGGACACAGTTGACCAAGGGGACCAAGTGGACACAGTGGTACAAGTGGTCCCAGTAGACCAAGTGGACCCAGTGGACCCAGTAGACCCAGTGGACGAAATGGACTCAATCACAAAACCAGTCCTAGTTTCCGGGATAAACTTTACATAAATCTATCCCAAAATGTATCCCATTATCCGGGATAAAAAGTATCCCTTGGCCACTCTCGGTATTCAAATTATATATGTACCGAGTTTCAGCCAAATCGGTCCAATAGTCTTTCCATAAAAGGATAACAAACAAAAAGACAAATATATTTTTATTCCGGAAACTATCCCATTTTTCGGGATAAAAAATATCCTATGTTCGTTCTCGGCATCGAAAATATATATATATATATATTGAGTTTCAGCCAAATCGGTCCAGTAGTTTTTCCGTGAAAACGGAACAAACAGACAGACAGACAGACAGACAGACAGAGTTACTTTCGCATATATAATATTAATAGGGATAATATACTCAACTTTAACGGTTTAAATCGCCTAATTAAATAATACTAAAACGCCCGATTTTAGCTTGACTTTTCGTTTTAATCTGAGGTATTTGCCAGTTTTCAGTCAAACATGAAGACAAAAATTTTAATCATACGTAACAAAGACCCATAAAATAAACTAATTTACGACAAATATTCTAATTACCTCTGCTAAATATGCTAATGTCTCGGCAGCTTTCGCTCTTATATCTTCGGGCATTTCCTTCGTGCAGAGACGGGCCAAGCATGGCAACGCGCCAAAAACTATCCTGCAACAACAAAAACAAGTAGTGAAGTTTATAAATATATATACATATACTCGTAAATGCATAAAAATGATTATTTAAATATCTGCTTGTTCCTCCTTAAATTCTGTAAGCCTTGTAAATTAATTTTCAATAAATAAATGTATGTATGTAAGTCGTGGTAGCGTAATGGCTAGCGCACCCGTCCCAGATCCAAAGGGCGCGGGTTTGATCCTGGCCGGAACGCATGCACCGCTTAGGCAGTTTTCTGACCTAATGTGCATATTGTTACGATTACCACGTGCTAATAACGGTGAAGGAAAACATCGTGATGCAACCTGCACATCGAGATAACCGATGTGTCAAACCTGCCAAGCCGCCTTGGACAAGCGTGGCGGGTATACTGTCTGTTCCCCTATAGTGGGAGGCCCGAGCCCAGCAGTGGGACATTTATGGGCTGCTATTATATAATATATTAAATAAATGTATTGTTGTAATTGTATAAATATGTATAGTATTTGGAAACATTAGTGTAGGGTTATAGCTTCAATACATTTCGTTACTGTAAGTATTTCCACGTCATGTAAATGAAAAAACATATTGGAAACTTTATATTATGTAATACCTATTCATGTACAACCCGCAAGAGTTAACTTGAGTTTGCACGGATGACGTAAGGGCGAGGTACTGACGCGTCGATGGCGAGAGCGCTAAGAAGGCGGGGGTCGGGAGGGGAGCGCGCATTCCGCTCAGGTCTCAAGTTAAATCTTACGGATAGTACCAATGTTTTTGCAAATAAAGATTGATTGTAATATTTTGATATTTACTTTTTATTTCATATTGTATTGTGCTAGTACGCGATCAAATTGATCGCGTACTAGCAGAAGGTGATGTCAGGAGCCTTAAGAACAGACGAGCGTGCATGACAAAAGTTATGAATGTCAAAGAAGCAAGTGAGGTGTGTAAGAATAAGCCTAAATGGCGCTCTGTTGTTCGTGCCTACCCCGCAAGGGAACTGGCGTGAACTTATGTATGTATGTATGTATTTCATAAAAAGATTTCACACAGTATAAGATTTCTAACAATACCAAACTAAGCCCTTCGATATTCTTTAGTGATTAGTGCAAATTTTTCAGATTTAGATTAAAGCATAGTAGTCATGCCATATGAAAACATCAAAACATTCCTATTTTATACAAGGAGGGTAATTCGAAAACTAGTCTAGATGAATTAACCAACAAGATGACTGTGTTTAAAATTAAATTCCATCCTCATAGCCAATTTTTATGAATTTAGAGCACTCACTAACTTGCCAGGTGCTCCATCCAGACTAGAACTGCTAGATAAATAATATAATGTAGACAAGATGCCACAGCATTTATTAATCTCCGTATATTGTTTACCTTTGTGTTGTTACCTTTTATCATCTGCAGGGAGCGCCCCAGCGCGGTGGATGAAGGTGAGGCACCGCGCCGCCCCCATCGCAACAGGGATGGGTTTCTCCCTCGACACCAGCGATGACAGCAACTCTGGTATCGTTTTGTCACCATGCCTACAATTCATATATCATTTGACTTTAAACTAGTTTTCAAAGAACACACTCAAAAACTGGTATGACTAAAACAGATGCATTCATGGATGTAGCTCACAAAACGTGGACACTTCAAGGAAGAGAAGGAAAACACACACATATATGAATATATGCACTAATATTATTTCACATACGTACATGAGAAAATTTAAACTGTTTGCACTGTTGTTGCATTGCATTCTTTTAGGAAGTGCAATATGGATAGTACTGTAGTCATATGTGGATTTTTTTTTCACAGAGCCCTAATTTTAAAAGTAGCCTAAGTTACTCCTGCAACATCAGCTATCTGCCAGTGAAAGTTCCTTCAAAATCAGTCCAGCCGTTTCAGAGATTAGCCGGAACATCCAGACAAATGGATTCTTGGTCCAAATTATCCCCAGGATCTTATTCACATTTTTATTTGGACATTACAAACAGACACCTCAATTTTATTTATATATATAGATAATAAATTAGCTAATTATACCCTATAAAGGTATGAATTTAAATGACTAATATTTATTACTCACAGTGGGTTAGCTATAGTATCTTTTGATAATAAGATAAAACTTCCAAACCTGGTATTGTAAGCGACCTGCGCCACATTAGGATTCTCGAAACACAAGGCCGTGAGTAAATCCAAGGCAGGACACGCGGGGCCCCCGCCGGAGAGGAGGGCGGCGGCGGCACCGCAGCCCCCCGCCGCCGCAAGCGCCGCCTGCTCACCACTGCCGCAGCACCATATCGACAAAACGCGGACCACACACGCGCGCGCTGTCGGCGTACCTTCGCGGGCTATCTCTGTACATATCATTCAACATAAGGGGTTGTGATAAGCATTAGCTCATCACAACCTTTACATACTGCGTGGAAATATCTAATTTGACTCTTTCTTATAGATTTTCTAAGATATAAATGTTTTCTTTTTAAATGACTAAAATAGAATGTCTATATTGTGCTATTCTTACTTAATTTATAATTTTATTTCGTTTTAATTTAATTTAAATTACTAGCTGTACCCGGCAGACGTGGTGTTACCCTTAAAAAATAAAAATCTAGAAACCGATTGCAGCGCCATCAACCGGGAGCTATTGTTAATGTAACCCATTCTCGAATCTACTTGAAAAGACACCAAAATTTCATCAAAATCGGTCCCACCGTTAAAAAGGTGTTCAGCGGCGCCACCTACCGGATCCAATTGTGAATCTAAACCATCCCGGGATCCACTTGAACACACACAAAAATAATTCAACTAAATCAGACAAACGAAAATGAGTTTAAATACAGTCACCATTGCCAATATCGGCCGGGAAAGATCACAACAAATGAATAGCTAGACTGATGTTGTGAATGATGTTTTTTATTGATGAATATCATATTTTAATACTTATTATCCTATTTCGGATGAAGACAATTCAAATTCAAAACACAAAAATCATAAAAAATTGTCCAGCCGTTCTTGAGTTATAAATGACGTAACTAACACGACTTTGTTTTATATAATAGATTAGGGAAAAAGTCTTTTCGCATATAGTATGTATGAACTTGTAATAAGATCTCTTTGGCTATACCATTTGTATCTGGCTGGTTTTGGTATCATTAAAAAGTTTTAATTTTAAAGAAGACAATTCCAAATTCAAATTAGGAAAATGTGTGATTTTCATTTGTTTTTCTTATTGTTAAAATGAGTGAATCTAATGAAGAAATTCGATACATTTAAAAAATTTACTACAAAAAAGGTAAAAATGCAACACAAGCCGCGAAAAAAAATTGTGATGTTTATCGACCTAATGCAGTATCTGTGAGAGTAGCGCAAATTTGGTTTAAGCGTTTTCAATCCAGAAATTTTGATATCAATGATGCACGTCGCTCTGGTCGCCCTGTTACAGACAAAAATGATGCCATTTTTGAAAAAGTGGAGTAAGATCGGCATATTAGTAGTTACGATGTAGCTGGAGAACTGGGAATTGACCACAAAACGGTTTTGGAGCATTTGAAAAAAACTGGGTACACAAAAAAGCTCGATATTTGGGTGCCTCATGAGCTCACTGAAAGAAACCTAATGGACCGTGTACTCATTTGTGATTCTTTATTACGACGTAATGAAACCGAACCATTTTTGAAGAAGCTGATGACTGATGATGAAAAGTGGATCACGTACGACAAGAACGTGCGAAAAAGATCGTGGTCAAAGGCCGGTCAGGCTTCACAGACTGTGGCGAAACCCGGGTTAACTCGCAACAAGGTGATGCTGTGTGTATGGTGGGATTGGAAGGGCATTATTCATTATGAGCTGTTACCGCCAGGCAGGACCATCGATTCTGAACTGTACTGCGAACAACTGATGAGATTAAAGCAAAAAGTTGAGAGAAAGCGGCCGGAATTAATCAACAGAAGGGATGAGGTTTTTCACCATGATAACGCTTGACCTCACACATCTTTAGCCACTCAGCAAAAATTACAAGTTTGGCTGGGAGGTGTTAATGCATCCGCCGTATAGTCCTGACCTTGCACCTTCAGATTTTCACCTGTTTCGGTCTCTGCCGAATTCCTTAGGCAGTTTCAGGTTAACATCACGAGAGGACTGCCAAAATCACTTGTCGCAGTTTTTTGATCAGAAGCCCCAAAATTTTTATACCAATGGGATTACGTCCCTACCTACAAGATGGCAAAAAGTTATCCAACAAAATGGTACCTACATACTTTAGTCAAATGTAAATAAACGTTATAAAACCTTTTGAATTTTTATATAAAATGCGAAGAAACTATTTCCCCAACCTAATACATAGAAGAGAAGATGTAAACATAAGTTGTTATGCGCATTATGTTTCATTATGCGCACTGCAAAGGAGTGGAACTCACTGCCGGAGTATGTTTTTCCCGAAACCTACAACCTGGGTGTCTTCAAGTCTCGTGTGAATAGGCACCTTCTATCTTATCTTCTATCTTAGACCATATCTCCGCTCAAATCGAGCGAGATAATAGTCAAATGCAAACCTATCCGTGATAAAAAAAGTTTGTTAAAAGTATCCCTCGGCCAGTTTACCTGGATGAGATTGCTTTAAGCAATAAGACTGCCATTTGTTTCGCTATAAAAGTATTGTGATTATTCTTTTTGTAATTATTTATTTTGGTGAATGATAAATTGTTATCTATCTATTTTTAAACAAATGTCATCTTAATAAAATTGTAACTAATGCATATTTAATTAATAAATATTAGGTTCGTTACTAAGCCATTAGAATTTAATTGAGGTGATACTTTCAATAAAAAATAATTGGTCTCATTATTCTTGAAAATATTTTTTTTATCAGCAATAGAAAAGCGGCTGTAGTAACTAAAATTACCTGTAAAAGCCCTCCCTTTTTGTAAAGTATAATGGATGTGAAACACACAGCCCTAGAACCTGCTTATACAAATTGATTCACTTTATGGCTAATATTTCGTTTATGGTTGCTACAATACAAGCTTGCAATCTAGTGCAACAACCACCTCTAAAAATTTGTAGCTTTAGATTAAACAAATAACAATAATGACACATTTTAAATATTAAAATGTGTCATTATAATGTTGTTTTTACAAGGGCTATTTTTTGAACAATAATTGCTTGGCAACAGTAATGAATCAATCTGGAGCAATTAAATGGAGCAATTGCAAAAAATGTGGCAATTGTTTCGAGAATATTGCTTCTAATTACTCCATATATTCCATAATTCTCAATGTCGCTGCACGAGTTGCCGAATATCCAATTGGTTTAGAAATTCTAGTCAATTTTCTTTCTATCCCATTTGCACTTTTGTATAACTACGTCTCGTTTTGTACGTATAACTACGTCTCGTTTTGTACGTATAACTACGTCTCGTTTTGTACGTATAACTACATCTCACTTTCGGGAGAGAAATAGGCTAAGGGTAGGGGCATGCCTAATTCTTTTAATTGCTCCATAATACATGACATTGTGTGGCCGTATCTCAGCAACAGCTTGCTACATATTGCCAATGCCCTAAATTGCTCGACGTAGTCATGACGTCATAGTTGATGAGAATTGACCGGGATTGAGCAATGTTAGTTGGACCTGGTGTAAAAGCACCTTTATAAAATTTGAATTAAACATTACATCTAACAAAATGTTGACATATGCAATTCAACCGTTATGCCTAGACTAGACTACCATTTCCTATTATCTTTACTTTGAAAATGTAACAAGAATTGGGCTTACGTGTAAGTCTGGTAAGTAGCCTCATATCAGTCGGCAATGCTGCTATAGGCGGTGAAGGGTGTAGAAACACACTTCTCAGTGCACAAAGACCTGCTTCAGCTAATTTTGTATTTATAGGCACTGCTTTTAAAAGTTCAACCAATGCTATAGCTGTGCCTTGTTCTACTAATGAAGTTACATTTTCTGGAGTTCCTTTTGCCAGTGAACCTAGAAAAAAATTGAATATAGTCTGATTATTTAAATTAATTACAATAGTTTTTCATTCATTATCCATGATAAATAGTATCATAGAACTGTTTAAAATTAAGAGAGTGATTCACTCTATAATGTATTCTATCCTTAAAATGGTATTATGTGGTCATCGGATGACCATGGTCGTAACATTATGGTATCGTTATTACGAACTTGGTCATTAGCTTATTTTAAAGATTAATTAATCCTCTATAAAAACGGTTTGAAGGATCATAATTGTATCTCCAATAGTTAACTTATATCTATTTATTGCTTCACTAATCAAGTAGCAGGTTGAACTTTGGTTTCATGTAATATTAAAAGTGTTATAAAAAATAGAAAACTTTTTTCTTACTTTGATATATATGGCTGCTTTTGTAATTTTTTTAGCTCTAGAAAAAATATAGGGACAATTAGAATTTGTTTATAATAAATTGTTAAAGTAACAAACAATGAAAATATTTATATATATATATATTTTTTTTTTAAACCTGTGAAGAAATGCCAATTATGATTTTTAAAAAGAAAATAATTCTTTAACTAATTATTTAAACAATTATAAACAATCGAAAATATTTATAATAATATATTTTTTTAAGTAGTAGACAGTACATGTTAAAAACAATATATTCTTTTTAATATTGAACTTATCTATTTGTTTAATATTGTAACAAACAATGTTAATTTTTTTTTGTGAATGTTACTTAATACCCTTTGTTAAATGCGAAAACAGCAATAATTTAACTTCTATAAATAAAAAATTAACAACATTTATAAGACCTTTTTTGTTAACTTAAAAAAATCTTATAAACAAAATAATAAACTTTTATCACGTAATCTTTTTAAGCATGTATATAAGAAGAGCTCCAGAAAGCCAAAATATAGGCTTAATATTTATAGGTTGGTGAATTAACAATAGTATAAATTTTTGAAAAATTACTTAATTCTTTTTTTCCAATGGGGATTTGTGCTTTCGAGTGCCTAGATGATACCATAATCCATTCAAATTTTTAATTTAATATTTGTTACTACAAAATTTTTTTATGTGGTACACTGTCTTCAGTGGCAGTGCCCCATGCCGTAACAGCTGGGCCGAGATCTATTTTCAGTGTTGAATTAAAATTATAAATAATGGAGGTAGAATTCCAGGAGCCGGGATTTTTCATCGAAAATTTCCTCCTGTTTAAGATTTTTTTTTTTAGTTATTATGGAAACACAATATGCCGTATTTTTTCATCTTAATTTGTTGATAACAATTGCAATTTTTTTATGTTCTAATACATCCTCAATATACATTTTTTCTAGACATCATTCTGAATTGAATGGGCTATGCTTATATTTTAGGGGCTTTATCAAGAATTAATACGTTTTTGAACTTGTTGACAAGCTTATAATTTAAAAGGCCTGAGGTAAACAAGCTTTATAAAGACATGCGTCACATGACCCAAAGCCTGATTTCTATGTCAAACAAAAAATTAATGTCACCATTCTTGACTTGACTTTTGGTCTTTGGAATTGATTTTCCAATTTCACCATAAATATGAAAAATGAAAGGTGAACTAGAAAGAACATTATGCAGTAAGACTTTCTTTATACCTTTAGACAGAAGCAAACACATACATGTTAACTACACAAAAGATATAATGTTAAATATATGTGGTTTTTGTTAGCCAGGGAAAGAAAGTTCAAATTGATATGGTAAGGAAGATGGTGGAAGGTGAACAGCAATAACCAAGGCTAAGATGGATTATTGCTGAAATGTCTTTTTTGGATAGCTTTCGATGATCAAAGAACTAAGGTTTTGGGCATAAGACCGGTTGAAGATTTCAATAATACATCCCAAAAATCTGCCGATAACATTGCCATCTATCATTGCAGGATTTGAACATTTGGGGTTTGGCCAGAGCACATAAGTCTTGGGGAAAGCATTTGTTATACTTGATGGATCCTGTATGGGCAGCTTCCTTGACCCAACAGTCAGCAATCTCATTGCCCCTGATGCCTGACCGACTTGGAATCCAAACTAAGATTATATCAAAACCAGAATGATGACAGCCAAAAAGAGCCTCTGTAATTTTAAGGGTAACTGAGAAATTGTCTTTAGCATGAAAGGGAAGTTTAGTCATATCTTAAAGACAACTCAGACAATCAGTGGCAAAATAGATTTTCTTATGCCATGTGACTCAATGTAAAGGATAGATTCCAAAACAGTGATTAATTTGCCTGTATACATAGAGCTGTACATGGGGATTGTAAAATTAAAACCATTTGTGAGAACAGAAGAAAAGAATAAATAAAAAGATTCAAACAATCTTGATTGTTGGAACTATAGGAAGATAAAATAGAATTTTCTGAAACAGCATACAAAATGCTATTAAAACTAATTTAACATGCAGTTTTTCCAATGCAAAGTTTAAATAACATATTTTGTAGTTTTACCATTCAATGAAGCAAGCAATCTTATGGGAACGTTTCCTATTGAAAGAGGTCTGTTACTAGAGTTTCTACAATCATTTTAATTAATATAAATAGTTTATTTTAAAAGTTTAATTTATTTTAAGATTTTTACCAAGATACATATGAGAATATGACAATACAAATGAATAATTCACTCTGATTAATATATAATTCATATGTATGGCTTACATTTCAAATACTTAAGTACCAGAGCAGGATAAGTTATATGACATAATTAACACATTTTGCCACAAAATTTATGGACTTTGTGTTTAGGCATTTTGTGTGGAGTGTGGTATATGTTACTTCATGACCATTTATATAAAACATCCATTGTACTAATTCCTATATAAGGTGTTGTAAGACAGATGATTGAAAACAGTTTGAAGTTGACTGTTATTAAATTGAACAATAAATGTAGTAAAATGTTATATACAGTGTTGTAACATACCAATTGTAATAGTGGCCTCCAGCCGTATATTGGTGTCCAAGGCCTCATCTGACATCAGCTGTAGGAGCCGGGGCACAACTCCCTGCTGAATCACTGATGTCTTCTGCCTATTACTACCAATTACAGAATTCTTCAAAGTCACTAATGCTTCCATAACCTTCACTAAGTCTGGAGAGTATAACTCATCAATATATGAACGTGAGCTTTCAATATCCTAACGATAGAATGTTTTAGGTTAGAATTCATGTTAAAAATTATTCAAGCACTGTTCCTAGTGAAAGTAACTTACCATGAATATCGTTAAATGTTGCATATTTTGTATGAAGATTTACGCAGTATTATATGTAAAAATAAACGTTCGAAATATATTTCGAGGCTGACTGAGCTGTCAGCCTGTCAAACAAAGCCACTTTATATTTTTGACTATTTTTCAACTGCCAATGCCAACTGTCTGCTCTGCGTCTGGCAGTCATGTAAATGATAGTGTGTTTTCTGTACAAAGCATGCCTGGCTACGAACTTGGGCTCGACGGTGACCGATGCGTAAAGGCGAGGCTCCAAGATCACAGAATAAAAATGACTATGACATACACACTAAGAGTGCGCGCACGATACGTCTGCGCTCGGCCGTGTTAATTGCTAACGGAACTAACTTAACACTTTATTTATATCTAGCTAATCTTTAATTACTTTTATTCTATAAAATGGAAAGTTAATTTTAATCAAACGGACATAAAAATTTAATAAACATATAAAAACGCCCTCAGTAGTGCGCAGACTTTCTTGCGAACAGTATATTATTAATTATTTTATTCTTTTTCAACTGTCTTTTCATTAATTATCTTTGACATTGGCAAATCAATGCCGTATGCGTTGAAGCCATATACCAAAAAAATACACATTTAAATTTAATTCATAAATGTCAATAATGTATTTGTCAGTGTCAGTGTGTCATATTAGTAGAATAATTAGAAAGTAAGAAACAGAAAAGGGACGATATTTAATTTTTTTCATGATATTTACCAATTCCATTATAACAGTTAAAACAGTGATGTTCGAATTTAGTTTTCAAAATTGAAATGCAATCTTTCTAAATACTAAATATGACGGATTCTGGTGTCGATACCAGTAACGAAAGCAGTGATAATCCCATTTTCGATCTATCTCACTGTGTTATTGAATTCAACCCTCCAGCAATACCAATCAATCAAGCTGGACAACCTATGCCCGTGGACTACTTAAACGAATCACATGACTACATTGGAAAAATCAAATGTTCCACAAAAGCTCGCCATTACCGTCTTGACAAATACGCTAGGTATGGTAGTTCAATAATTGCATCCAGAAATAAAAGATTACGATTCGCTGCTTCAATGAATAACATAGAACTCGTTGAAGAGCTTTTAATGGCGGGTGCAGATCCAAATTCTGCAGATGAACATAAAAGAAGTGCACTGCATTTCGCCGCTTGTCGCGGATACGTCGACGTTGTGAAATTATTGCTCAGACACGGTGCCAACCCGAATAACAAGGACACATTAGGTAACACACCACTTCATCTCGCTGCTTGTATAAATCATATACCTGTTGTTATAGAATTGCTGGATGCAGGAACTGATGTTAGTTCCAATGATAGGAATGGCCATAATCCAATACAATTAGCACAAAGCAAATTAAAATTGATAAAAATGAGGCCCAGCGGTGCAGGCAACTTTGAAGAAACTAAAGTACTTATAGGTGAGATTTGTTTAGTTGTAGAAATGATGGTTAAATATATGAAGATTCAAAAGGCTGATGCTGGGGACTTGGAGTGTGTTCGTCAAAGATTGGACAAGCTGAGCACTAGAGAACAAGTGGATTCTGAAGTACAAAACTTACTTGACAGTCTTGAAACATTACAATTAAGATAACTTAAACAAATCAATTATAAAGACTGTTTATAAAATTAGTCGAAGATTATATAAGATTTCTAAAATAATTTAAAATATCAGAAATATTTTGAATGGCAAGTTAATACTAAAGTAAAAATCACTTAGATTTTTAAATTCTATTTATCAAACATTAAAGCCCATGTGCCTGTGCTCTCATAAGTTTGGGATCAATATTCTGAAGGAAGCTGTACAATTTTCATCTGTAATTCGAACTTTTCATGGGTATGAAGTATTGTATTTATCTTCATTATTAGTGCTGGACCTTGTAACTTCATTTTTTTCATCAAAATCATTACATATTACATGTATACATCACAATTTTGAGGACAGAAATAATGTCACCAAAAATGTAGTTACATGGTTCTGCACTGAGGCCGACAATATGAAATATGGGTGTATGAGTACATACAAACATGTAAACAAAGTCACTAACATTTCTTTATAAGTATATATTATGTAAATGGATACATAAGTTTTATTACATTATTTATTATGTACTCTTCTTTTTCTTTTTAGTTGTGTTCAAAAATTGTCTGAATAAATGAAATGATTGCTAGTTTAAGTTAGGGATTTAATATATAAAATAAATAACTTTCTTATTATGTTACTGTTCCATCTGAGATAGTGTTAGTGTTCCATTAGGAGAAAGAATACATTTTCCTGCAGCTGGTCGGCCTGTTGTGAGAAGTGACAAAACTATCTACAGCCAGGTGGCAAGGTATTTATTTACCCGTTTAATCTACAATAGACCAGGTTCTAGAGAACATTATTACAACCTTAAGTTGTGTTATGGCATTAGTGGCCAGGTTCCAGTGTCCCTTTAGAGATTGGTAGCACCTATTGTCTTGTTACAAATGTCTATAGGTGATGGTAACAGCTTTCCATCAGATAGGCCATCTACTTGTCTGCTGAACTCATACAATAAAAAATTGATTGTTTTACACCAATGTAGCAATGGGTTAACACATTATTTGTTACCAGTTGTGTCCGCGGTTTCAACCGCATGGTGATGGAGAATCATTGTTTTGCATAATTCACACTATATCTTTATAAATTATAGCCTATGTGTTATTCTGATGTGTAAGCTATATTATTGTAAAGTTTCATCAAAGCCATTCAGTAGTTTTTGTGTGAAAGAGTAACAAACATATATCCGCATATACTTACAAACGTTTGCGTTCATAATATTAATAAGGATGCAATATTATTATTAATTTTTAATGGTAAATATTGAGAGATAATGTATGTATATACACTAACTAGAGTTCACCCTACATCTGCACTGCCGGTCAACCTCCTCTAGTGCTTGCTTCTTGTTTAAAGAGCAGGAGTTGTTAATACAGGTTACATTGTACTAAATTTTTATGTTAGTGCTATTTGCACCCGTAAGTTTAATTTCATTTTATATCACAAACTATCCCATCTCCTGGCATGAAAAGTATTTGTCCCTTTGCCCTTTTCGATATTAAAACTACATTTAAACAAAATTACAGCAAAACCGATAGACAGGCACAGTTACTTTTGCATTTATAATATTAATAGAGATATAGCTAATCACTAAAGAGGTTATTTTTAATGCTATAAACAAGACTCATATGGCCACAGTCACTAACTATAACATTATCCCAGATGGAGTCCCTGCTGCTTTTATAAGAATATTAATTCTGACATTAAACTAAATATTAAGGTTTTGGTTTTAACTGTAATTTTTATAATTTTATATATGTAACATTGTTTGAATAATAAAAATAATTTTTCATAAGAATTTGTTTTTTCATTCAATAATACAGTCCAAAAATCTGAAATAATTATTTATTGACAACAATTTCTTAACATTATATTAGTATTAAATAACTTTTCATATTGACCACTTCCAAATTTTATTAACATTTCTAATCTGAAACTTAACTTTATGTTAAAAACCCCTCCAAAATTATATAAACCTTAACAAATTTGGAATGTAAATTAAAAAAAGATGATATTTTGTGGACCCTTTATATATAACATGCTGTTTAGTTAATCTTAGTACATATTTAGATTATAAGAAACAGTGTTTAAAATATGCTGAATGAACATAAATTTTAAGATTTATTAACCTTTTTATAGGTATGTATTATGAAAACTAGAATTTTGACAAGGTTACAAGTTACCACCTATCCAGATTTGTACTAACTTTCAACATCAGTCTTGCTGTGCCTGGATTTTATAATTATTTTTAAGAATAAAATGTTTCGTTTTTTGTGAGGAATAATCAAATTATGGGTGGTATCCCCAGTTTTCCCGGTAACTTTACATAACCATAAAATCCAGCATCATGTTACCCAATAGGCACCTTTGTCAATATATTATTGAACATTGTTTTAAAATATAGATGTTACAAACCAATTTTCATGCACATTCTTGAGATATTTATTACATGCAAAATTTATAGTAGATCTGAAAATGCAAATTATTTCAGCAATGTATGACAATTTCAATTTTGTTAACTGTCAATTTATGGTTGTTTTGTTCTAGAATAAACCTGAATCTCTCCAAAAATGTTTATGTTCATGAATAGACCTGTTCTATGGTCCAAAGGCAGTTATTAAGAAATAGAAAATAAATATTTGTGCAAATTTATATAAAAATTGAAACGAATAAAAAAATTACAATATCATATTTTTATCTGATTTTGAGAACATACAGGAGTTCTTATAATTACAATTATACATACATACAACATGACATGTATTATAAACTTTAAAATACCATTATATATTGAGTTTAAAAAAGTACATCACAAAGAAACTTAGCTTAGTCCATTATTACTATTACAACTGGGGTTTAACCATTTAGTTGAACTGGAATCTTTAGTACTATGATCCAAAATGAAATAATGGCAGAATAATTATTATCACAGAAATTCAAAATAACATCTAAAATTACATTAATACTGCTAATAATATTAATTAAGTTATAAGGACAGTCCCAACCCATATGTTATAACACTTATACATTATTTATTAAATTATGATTTAAAATCAAAAATATTTTTGCTAAGGCAAGTTAAAAGCTTAGGTATCTTGTTGCTATTAGCAACATAATTATATAGTATGTAAATATATTATAGGTGCAATGAATCTCAATTGTCTTCAAAGGCGAAAGAAAGAAAAATTGAATAAAACAAGTAACTTCAAGATACACAATATGAAACATATGTATAGGGTAAACTATACCGTTGTTGTCACCCCCCTCAATTATTGGCACCCTTTTAATTTATACAGAACATTAAGAAATCTTAATATTTTTTGTTTTGTAGCCATACTATTTTATGACTACAAAATAACAAATAAGGAGAGTTCTTAATATCTTGAATAAATTGCAGAATACCAATAACTGAGGGGTGGCAACAATGGTGTAGTTTCCTCTTACATCACATGCACTTTACGCTGGAGCGCTATTTAATTAAAAATATAAAACTACAATGTACTTACTCCCTTTAAATAGGCCGAGACCCATTGCCGCTATTGTACAATATAAAATATGCTTAAACATGTGGTTTCAGTTCCTAACTAAACATCGCTATTAGGAATATTCTCAAAAAATTCGAACATACCTGTAGAAACATCTATCGTGAAATTCAATATTAGAAAAATTAAATAACACGCTTGCAATTATTACAAAATGGAGTTTTACTTTTGCTAGGAATAAAATTGTAATCAAAATTTCTAAGCTAGAATAGCAATATTTTAGATTGATTACAATGAAACATCACACATACAATATATGGTAAGTAGTTTGTTACCAAACAATATTAACTTCTTATTTGCAATATTTTGGCAAGTTACAAACAGAAAGAAAATTCAGCATGCTACATGCTTCTCAATCTTTAGTCAACTAGGCAAGAACAGTGCCACAGTTCTGCAGCATCCAACAGTTTTGCAACACCATAAATCAGTTACTTAGAAATTCTTATAGAACAAAATTTGTTCACTATATCCATATAATTGTACCAAAATAAGTTTATTATTAGTTGTCGCCGTTTTACAGTGCCATGAATGCGATTTTGGCTGTGTTCACTGACCTCTTATTAACACCACTGAACTGGATGACTCGATAACAAGCATATTTTGTTCTAATTTGAAGCGCCTCTTGCGTCCATTTCTGGAACGAGTACTGCAAATGGCGCCATAGTAAACAAATATTTTAAAGTGATTTTTGATTTTTATTAAATTTAAAATATGTTAATTTTTTTACTTGATTGCAATTGTCGCACTTAGCTCCTTTACTATCAGCGCCTATATGGCGCCAATCAAATAGGCACAAAAATAACACGACACAAGCCTGTCCAGTGGTGAGAATAGAGGTAAGACTAGGCCGCAGTACACATTAGACATGGGTCACAATAAATTACACTGCAATTGCGCTAAGTCATTTCACTGCTCCGCCACCAATGTGTTGATACATTTATTCTACTTCTATTGAAGCGTAACACCCTTCAGCGCAACCTCAATTCTTAATACAAAAGCTGTGTTAATGTTGCACTAAAATCAGCAGGTGCGGGTTTCGCGCACTTTGTGACTATCTCGGTGCTTACAATTTTCCTGCTAGCAATTTGAAAATATTTCAAAGCGTTGGCGCAGTGAACTGCGCCCTAACTAAAGAGTTGACCTAAAGAATTTTGTCAAGTTACCAATGTCTAGGCCACAGTTCTACGACCTTGAGTTAACCAAAATCATCAGGTTGTTTTCGTGGGTAATTCACAATCGACATGCGATCCCCACTACGCTACTATTTGTCCTCGACAAAAACAGGACATTTCTTACCTTGAATGTAATTAAACTATGGTAAACTAACAAAAGGCAACAAAAAATCACAAAGAATGTTGTTTTTGTACCATCTAAAGTATTTTACATTGACGCCAGGCAAAGGTTATATAAAGGTTAAAAACAACTTATTACTTTCTGTAAGAAGTTTTGAAATGCTTTTATAAAAAAGAACAGTCTATAATAACATTTTGTTCTGTATCGAAGAACAATATTACGAGGGCAAGTAATATTAACAAGTTTAATAAAAAAAAAATCAGTAATTAATATCAAATAAACACACTTATAACGATTCTTGAATAAAAGGTGACTTTTTTATATCGGAGATGATTTCCTGCTTTAATAGTTTGTCTAACTTCTAAGCCGCCTATTCAATATTTATAAAAAATAAACTTTGTAAATAAATTCAGGTCTACAACCAGAACCAATCTCCTGTGGACTTTTTAATATACTTTTATCAAATAAAATTTCTTTGTAACTAATAATTACAATATAAATAAAATTTACTCAAAATTAAAGTCTAGTTTAAGAACTTTAGTTAAATTAACATTAGCTTTAAGCTATTTTTGTTTCAAATGATTAAGTAGCAATAAAAGTCGCCCATTTTCGTTTTTGGGCAAACTCTTTTTTGTAACTACAATTTCATCATAAATAAGTGAAACTGTTTTAGATTAGAGTGCAGAAAATTTGGCACTATTTCATTATAAATGAAACATTTGACTAGTTGCTCAATTTTCATATCCATTAAACTTCGGTTTATTTACTTATAAAAATATTATCACATTTCTTAGTACCCAAACAAAATAAAAAACTGAATTAAATTAATCACAACATTCATGGAATGACCTAATTCATTGAAACTTTGGTAAATAATAATTCAGTTAGTTATAGACACAACCTCTGTTTTCACAAATTTCATCTCTCGGTAGGTACTGATATATTGTTTCATACTTCGGCTCGGCTATGATTCAAATATATACATAGTATAAATCAGTCATATTGTGAATGACCTAAATTCTCTCAGATAAACCACTTAACTCCTATGCTATTTAACATCTGGCACGAGAATATTGACTATGTTCGGGAATATCTCTGCCTGTATCGGGCCATACTCAACGAGTTCTCCGTCCACTGTAAGATATCCGTGAGACCCATCTGGGACTATTCTAAATGCGCTTACAGGGACCATCTTTATATACTCACTGTTGTTTTCCGCATGTGTACCTTGACCGATACCTAAAAGAAAGGATAATAGCTGCGACCTTGAAATACCAGCTTTGATAATCAACATCCACATAACACCGTCAGCAAGTTGCGATCGAGGCGCAAAAAGGAAATCCTCACCAATATGAGATTGGTAAGCGACATGAACCATGACAAATTCGCCTTCCTCGTGAATCCAATGCGATGGTAATTGAGAGACTAGCGAGGGCAAGTACGAGGCAGGGCCATGCATGCATGCGTGCACCGGTGACCGCATCTCAGAGTTGCTACTCGTCACGCTATGGTACTCCGAACCGCGCGTACTATAAAACGCACTCCGCCGCGAATTGACCGAGTACCACGAATCGACCCGCTGATGTTGTTTCCCGTTCACTGTACTCGTAAACACCTCCGAATGCTCATCGCAATCAATGAACGCTTCCGCATCTGGGGAGTCGAGCGCGCCGTCCTGGCTGATACTGTGACTGAGGATTAACGGTTGTTTTGGTTTGGGAAGATTGCTGACATCCTTAATTTTGACATAACTGACTACGCCTTTGTACCGGCGCAACCCTAATAACCTTGCAAGCGCCCAAACGGCGAATCTCTGTCCTCCAATGGCGCGTAGTCGTTCGCTTTCGATGTCGATGTCCGAGAGTAGGCCCCATCCGACCGATAAAAACGAGAACATTATCTGAAAATCAAAACCAATAAAGAGTATTAAAATAAATAATAATAATAAATGAACACCTATACAATACAATAGAGTTCCGTCCTACTACGCCGCTGGTATTAATTTCGGATTGATATCCCACGGAAACTATTATATATTGCAAGGAACAAAAAATAACTTTCCATGCTACATCATGGCTTATTTGGACCCATATACGACGGACACTAACACTATTTTCCAGTACAAAACGCATACTAAGTTCATCCCTGGTATCGACAGCATATTTAAATCAATTTTTTAATTAGTACGGATTTCATTACGAGCGGTCTTTCACTGAAGAATAAACAAACACACATTGACATTTATATATTAAGAAAGACACATTTCAATGTAACACAATGGGTTAGCGTTTCTCCTTGCTATGACTTTATGAGATAATGCGATGGATATCATCATTACAGCATTAGCGGCTTGAGGCTAATAATTGTATCCGCAAGCGGAGCACTCGTTGTTTTATGTGACGGACGTGCTCAATTGAATATTGTATCATGTGCACACTACAAATTCACCTGCAGTTTATGTATGCATCACGATTAACAACTAGCACAAACGAGTATTTCTAGAATAGTCAGTGCAAATGTTTTATTACCCGTAAAACTGGTTTTAGTGCGATTTTAATATAATTGTTTTTGAAATAAATTGCGCACTTGATAATTATGTTATTAACTTACGTTTTGGACAACGAAGTGTAATAATCGGCACCTTTTTACGACCGCTCTTAGCAATAGACGTCTGCGCAACACGTCTTTCTTTACATAACGTCAAATCTTGCGTAGCCTTCTGCAGACAATCTCTGGATAGGCCACCACAAAGTTGGGTGGCAATAAATGAACAAATATGATATTTAACTTACTTTAGTTTTGGTTTCGATTCTGACTACGTCCATAGGCGCAGTTTTGTTTCTCGCCAATGCCATTGACATACCGGTTAGATTCTGGGGAATGTATGGTTCGCTATAACAAACAAAAAAAACTATCAAATGAAGAAAGAATGGTAAAGTTAAATAGATCCAAAATCTATATAAAAATGAATCCCTATTTCAAGGGATCACGCATAAACAGCTGGACCGATTTCACTAATTCTTTTTTTGTTATTGTCAGGAGAAAGTTCTTATGAAAGAAAAAAATAAGAAAATTGTGCGGAAAATTAGAAAATTTAAGAATACTTAACCATATAAAATTATTTTTAATCTAACCTTAGCGCTTTGGACAATATAAACTTTTTTAATGTAACCTTATGACGTTAGACATAGAATTGACAGAATGCGTGCTGCAAATATCGTAATGTAAAAAAACTGAATATCGTTTAAAACAGATGCTTCGGTCGGAGTTATTATATTGATAAAACACATGTAAAATAATTCATTTAGTTGTAATCGGGTTCCAATATTTAGGTGAAATTATTTTTGTGTGTGTGTTCAACTGGATCTCGGGATGGTATAGATTCAAATTTGAACCAGGTAGATGGCGCTGCAATCCGGTTCTAGATTTTTATTTCTAAGGGCAGGACAACGTCTGCCGGGTGCAGCTAGTAACAAATAATATCTACCCATAATATGAATAAGACAGTTAATATATAAACCATTTCAGCAGGGGAATGTCTCAAAGAGAAACCACATCCTGAAAAAGACAAGGAGAATTCATCGGGGTGCCTCGCACTATACCACTGCAGGTCGCCAAGCAAAGCTACGTGCATATACTGTATTTCACCTCGAGTAATAAAGGTCTTTAAATATCAGGCAACAAACGGTATACCTGACACGCTTATATTATACAGAAAACTATCTGGTTTCCTATATCGCTAAGGTTAATCGACGCAAGTTTCTTTAGTATGTCTTCCTTCGGTGTCAAGAGTTGGTAATTGTAATAATATGCACGTTAAGTCAGTAACACTGCCTAAGTAGTGCATGCCTTCTGACTTTTGAGACTATCTTGCCTCCATATCTAGAACACGACACTATTGATAATATCTATAAAAACATGAAGCAAACTATTAAAATCGTCTTAGTAGCATAATTGTTCACTTTTACTTCAATATATACGAACTTATCTATAGTATTGACAAACGAATTAAAAAGGTAAAAAAATATATTATGTAATTGGAACCAAACAACAATTTTACGCCAAGATACAATATTTATTAGTAATTGGAGTAAGTTTATTGACTTTGTATGTATAATCTGCCCACGTTTGCAAATCCATTATTTTTAATTAGGCAACCGGATATCATAATAATGATGGAATATTTTAAAGTTGTTTAATAAGATAATGATTCATTGTGAAAGAATAAAATTTCATAATAGGAACCAAGAAAAGGACAACATTAGTTTGTTATATGAAACCGGTTTCCTAAATATGAAACTGTTGTGTGTAGATTAGGGTTTATGTCCATTGACTTTAGAACTCGGTTATGGGGTGCGAAAGATAGATAGATAAATCTTTACTGTACACCAGCACAACAATTTACAGAAAGTGCTATTATACTGTGCACAGGGACGTCTTATCGCTAAAGAGGGATCTCTTCCAGACAACCCCGTATTTCTAACCTAAGAGATTACTGTTTACTCATGCCACAGGGGCTAGGCCCGAATACGGAAACCGTGTTCATTAGTCGTCGAGGCCTGTCTGCAAGGTTCTACGGATGCTGCACCGCACATTTGGCAGTTGCTACAAAAAAAATAGCTCTAAATAGACCTGTGCGGGTTCCCGCATGCTTAATACTGATCGATTAATTTCATTGGTTGTTACATCACTTGTGGGGAATACCAGTCGACAGGGTAAAACCACATTATTATCGACTTTCATTAGTCGTTAGCCCGCCTGCTGGGACTCCTCGCATACAGTATATCAATCGAATATCGACCAATGAACAGGAAATATTTCTGTAATTCTAATAAGTAAAACATTTTTATTTTAAATATTTATTATCGCAGAATGAAATCTACAACGTAATTTTTACATGTTCTCAGCTTAGTTGCTAATTTCAATTAATAAAAACGTGTTAAATAAAATTGTAGTGTATGTTTGTAATGTCAAAATAACAGCTTTTTATTTAAATGTATATGAAAGTATATACATTATACGGTATTATATAAAAAAAAACAATTTTTAAAATTTTTGTCTGTCTGGATGTTCCGGCTAATCTCTGAAACGGCTGACGGGACTTTCACTGGCAGATGGCTGATGTTATAAGCAACTTAGACTACTTTTTTTAGGGTACCGCGAAATGAAACTCCACGCAGACGAAGTCGCAGCCACAGCTAATAGTTAATAAAAACTATCAAAAATACGCGGTAGGTATAGTCATTTTTCAGAGTAAACGTTAAGATTGTTAATAATGACACGTTTTACTGGGTGTTTTATAGCTTTTATAAAATCTCAATTTTGGAAACATCGTGATGCAACCTGCACATCGAGATAACCGATGTGTCCAACCTGCCAAGCCGCCTTGGACAAGCGTGGCGGGTATGCTGTCCGTTCCCCCTATTATAGGAGGCCTGAGCCCAGCAGTGGGACATTTATAAGCTGACATTTTATATATATATATATATATATATATATATATATATATATATATATATCGTCTAAGTAAAGGTATATTGTAGGTGTAAGTCGTTGGAATCTGATAACATTTTAAAATATGAATTTAGATGCTACTGTATATAAAATATTATATTTTATACCGTTACTAACTAATATAAGTAATATGTTAAAAATATAAAAACAATATAATTATATATATTTTCTATTAACCGACCTGAGCTGAGCCATCATTACTTGAAAATCGTTACCTAAATAATAACAGGGTTTTCATGGATAATAACGTACATAAAACGAATGGTAGGTAACCAGCTGACGGTCAACTGATTTGCGGTTGTTTAATGGCAACCGTAGCGAAATCAAGTATTTATTCATCTGAGAAAATCGCAGTGAAACGTAAATTTTGTATAAGTGCGTAGTTGTAAATTTCTTAACAGAATGTTATTTGCTAATATGTATACAGGAATCGAGTAGTGTATGTACACTATTATCAACTGGATTAGGGGCCATGCATATATATATATATATATATATATATATATATATATATATATATATATATATATATATATATATATATGCATGGCCCCTAATCCAGTTGAGATATATATATATATATATATATATATATATATATTTATAGCTGGAGTACAGCAGACAGGCAGACGTCCCACCTGATGGACGTTTGCAACACCAGAGGTGTCACCAACGGGCTGCCGGCCTCGAAGAAATTTTACAACACCCTTTTTAAAAAAAAATCATTACGTAGCGCTGTGGGAAAACCACGGCTGGGAGCTCATTCCAAATCCCCACGGTGCGCAAGAGAAACGTTCTAGAGAACCGTTGCGTACAAGAGCGAGCGGCTCTAGGAAGTGGGGATGAACGCCCAGCCGATGGCGTGCGGTGCCGTAGACTCATCGCCACATCTGCGGGAAACGGCCTATACGTTTAACTTTATCCCAGACTAGCTGTGTCCGCGTGGTCTTTTTTCGAGGTACCCTAAATAAAAGTAGCCGAAATAAGTCTTTATAACATCGGCTATCTGCCAGTAAAAGTCCCGTCAAAATCGGTCCATACGTTGCAGAGATTAGCGGGACATCTAGACAGACAAAAAATTAAAAATTGATTTTTTGTTATAAGTTCCGTATATTCTTTCCTATGCATTTAGTACATATTTGTGGCTTTTGGAGTTGAGACCCTGGGGCCGTCGCGCCCTGAAGCTCATTACCTCTATCGAGACCTCTCGACGCGTCTAATTGATGTCTCGCGTGACCAAAAGGCTGGCTTTCACCTAGGGCACCGCATCAGCGTTGCCAACCAACGTGGAAATGCGGCCAGCATTTTGAGTCTATTTTTTAATTATAAATTGTTTTTGGTAAGTATAGTTATACTTATAGTATAGTTTAATTTTAGTCTATATTAATTTATTTAGAACTTAGTTTATTTATCTGTATAGATATATCCGCACCATTGCAATATTCGGGACATAAAATTGTCATTTACTGACTTTTAGCTGGGATGGAAGGTACACCGCTGATATAGAAAGAAGAGTGAATTTGGGGAATAGTGTGAATGGAGCGTTAGGTAAACTTCTAGGCGCTAAGAACCTCAGCCAGAAGGCCCAGCTTGCCATACACAACGCGGTGCTGGTACCTACGCTCATGTATGGAAGAGAGAGCATGAAAGTAGAGTAAACGCGGTCGAGATGCGAGCACTGCGCAAAATCTGCGGAGTGACGCTCGCGGACCGCGTTCGTAATACCGAAGTAAGAAAGAGAGTTGGTCTGAAAGAGTCTCGAGGTGAAGGTAAGGAAAGGAATGTTCCGGTGGTTCGGGCATGTGGAAAGAATGCATGATGAAAGAATGACTAAACAGATATACAATGCAAAAGTGGATGGATGCAGAAGTCGTGGAAGGCCACGACACACCTTCCATGATCAAACTGATCGTGTACTAGCAAAAGGTGATGTCAGGAGCCTTAAGAACAGACGAGCGTGCATGACAAGAGCTATGAATGTCAAAGAAGCAAGTGAGGTGTGTAAGAATAAGCCTGAATGGCGCTCTGCTGTTCGTGCCTACCCCGCAAGGGAACTGGCGTGAAGTTATGTATGTATGTATAAAATTGTCATGTCAGTCCGCCTGTTATGTCACAGTCATTTTTCATTTTCATAGACAAAATTTTACACAGTTATGTTATAATTATATGCAGCTACACAATGATCCAGTAAAACTGCGTTAAAACTAGAGATTGGTGGTGGCTTTATAGATGTAACTGAGGTTTTGAAATTTTTTCAGTGTACACACAATAGTGTCGGAACATGTTATATCTCAATGGTCGGGGGTATCGTTTAATAATGTCAGTATTGTTTCATAAGTTTCTGATATACGGATATGAATTTTAGATTTTAGAGATGTACCTATATAGGATATTTTCTATCCCGGAAAATAGAATAGTTTCCCCGGGATAAAAATTTGAACATTATACAAGCAGCTCTTTTTGCTTTTTAATTATTTATAAGTGAGATTTTAATTAACGATCATATAATTATAAAAAAAACTGGTGTAATTTATGCAAATAATTTTATGTAAGTAATATATAATTTGCACGCCAGATGTGCAAAAAGCATGTGATTCTCAACTTATAACAAAGTTATTTTATCAGTTATGTACAAGTTTTAAACAGAGTAGCCCGTTGTATATTACCCGTAACACAAGCGTAACTTGCTTAATTTGAGGATTTATTTTATTGTATTTTGATAACTAACTTATTACGTCTAAATTTAATATGAACGAAGGCGTTAACCAAAGGCTAATAATATAACAATGTACAGTTTGTACACTTGCTTCTGCTACTGTTGGTAGCGGTGGATGCTGGCAGTAATTTGGAGGGCTGGTGCTTTCTTGTAGCAGTGCAAAGAATTACACCTTGTTGTTTCAGGGATATTATTCTTCCAGTGCTTAGATGCTGATCCCTGGAGTTGCAGATTCAACATAGTAGCAGTTGAACGTATGTTACGATTATTAGCAACTCGTGGCGACTTAACAGCAACTCGATCACAAAATATTTGTCAGTGTTATTTATAGTAATATTAAAGTAGCTTTAAGAAGGTCGCAGCGTCAGCAAAGCGCTGTATGTTGAACCGAATATAACATGTATAGAAATTAAAACCTAATTTTTTTCTGTCTTCATTATGTTGGCAACCTAAAATAGATGGCAGCTAATATGTATTTATAGATGTCATGAAAGTATAGTTGTAGTAATTAATCGTATAATAATGCCATAATTTATCTATACTAATAAGAATAAACTCAAAAACTACTGGACCGATTTCAAAAATACTTTCACCACTCGAATGCTTTTTTTTTAAGGCGTGGGAAATGCTATTTACGCTCAATAACAATCCTTTGCAAGGGATTAGACCATAGTTGATCATGAGGGCTTTCCCCTTTGACAAGGGGCAATCCGAACACTAATCAAGCCAGCTTGTGTGGAGACTCAGCGATGTTGCACGGGCAACAACCACTACCCACTAAAACCACCCTCCTCCCATGTGCCCCGCGCTTTTTATGAAGGAAAGGCTGAGACTTAGAACGTAGTTACGCCCAGTCCGATCCAGCGCAAAAAGTGCCTGAATGTGCCCCGGGAATCAGAACACATTCACTTCGTCAGCGGGGGTGATGAGTCCTTTGCTCCCTTGATAGCTAAAGGCCCCCCGAAGCGGTATTGTTCAGGGTGGGAAGTCATGCGCATACCTGCGTCTCCGGATGCCAACCAACCGCCGGCGTCCGCGAGTCGCATTAGTACGCGCAGTAATACTCCTCTTCCCTATCTCGTTCGGCGGCCTCTTTGAGAGACATTACCGTCTCACAAAAAGTAACCGCCGCCCCCCAGGTATCGCTGCTATGCAGCATGGCTTTCACCAGACTGCAGAGCGAGTCGATCGCTCCTACTTGTGTCTCGAGTTCGAAACGCTGCGGCGCCCATGCCGCGCACTCGACTAGCGTGTGAAACGCCGTGTCGGGTGCGCCGCACTGGCGGCATTCCGGGGAAGGCAAGCAGCCCACAATGCGACACAGATACTTATCGAAACACCCGTGTCCGGTAAGTATCTGTGTCATCCTGAAGGTCAGGGTTCCGCTTTCGCGGGTGACCCATTCCATCAGCTGCGGCCTGATTACCTCCACCGTGTAGCCGCCGGCCGCAGGGTTTTCCAACTCTTGAGACCAGATGGCGAGCATGGAGGCGGTTTCCCGCTTCCTGATCGCCTCGATTTCGACCTGGCAGAACACCAGGCCGCGAGCGAGAGGATCCTGTCGAGAGCGCCGCACTTTCGCCAGTACGTCCGCCTGGAGAGGCCAGGGCGGATCGCCTGCCAAAAGTGTCGACGCCGTCCACGACACTGTACGGTATCCTCGAACGGTCACCATTCGAATGCTACATTATCCCCGATTAATATAGGCTATATAAAAATTAGGGATCCCTACTAAAACTTCAATAATGTAATCCATCAACCTAAACAAAATACCGTGCGCTGGAATCAGGTTCTATCATTTTGATGAAATTTTATGTGCGTTTGAGTCGGTTCCGGCGTAGTTTACATTCACAATAGATCCGGTAGGTGGCGCTTGAATCGGATTCTACATTTTTATTTTTTTCAGAGCAGGATAACGTCTGCCGAGACCGCTAGTTAAATTACATGAAACTATGTAAATAATTGTATACGATGTATAACTTTGACAATTGTGAAAATAAGTAGTTGTGTTGTTATAAAAACCTTGTTCCCGCCAATTCGCTGTTTTAAGATGGCGCCATTTTAAATACCGAATGTTTACAGAAGTCGGTGGGTGGTGGTGTGGTTTTAACGCAAATATACAAAAACGGCTAGTGTTTGTTGGAAGCGATTTATCCGGCCGTGATTTGTGTACCTGTAAAGGTTAAAGTGTAGTGTATGTTCATTTAACATTATATAACTAAGAAAATTTATTATAAATATTTGTATGCTCCTATGTGAGCAAAACATGTGTACACTATAACATCTATGCCAACTGTTTTACCATGTTTTGAACAAATAAATTTGATTTGATTTGATAAAGTTCATGATTAAAATTTGTTTAAATATGAAAAGTGAAATAAAGTGTTGATATCGTGCATAGTATTTTTCTTAAGTTCGGTGTCCCACAATTGGCAATTTAAAACAAAGAACATTTTGCGTTGGTTCCATTGACTCATCGCTAAACGTCGTCAGAGATTCGTTGATTGCTTTGACTTCTAACCAGTGCGTAACCCTCTATTATCTACGAACGTCATAAACACAAACATGATTACATGACCTTACTCCACATAACATAAAACTGATAATAGTACTATAATATGCCAGGTGTTACAACCATTCCTGATCATTTATTCATTACGCTGTCTTTGCAGAGATACGATAATTGTTGTTACTAAGTACGTGATAATAAGTCAACATTAGCCTTTGGAAAAAAATACCACAATGAGTCGACGTTATAAACAACAGAACTGGTTTTATGCGGAAAAATTATTTTACCCGTGTCTACTATTAAATGCAAAAGCGATATAACTTATGATCAGCAGAAACTA
The DNA here is from genome assembly GCA_019925095.2 of Dendrolimus kikuchii. Classification (NCBI taxonomy): domain Eukaryota; kingdom Metazoa; phylum Arthropoda; class Insecta; order Lepidoptera; family Lasiocampidae; genus Dendrolimus; species Dendrolimus kikuchii. The sequence goes on along the minus strand of CM034396.1, from coordinate 6,378,024 downwards.
AGTACAAAGTTCTTGTTCAACTTGATGGCCTCTATGGTTGAGTTGCCTATATCTTTGCCGGACTAACTTGGAACGCTTGGTAAATTTCATGAACGAACTATTCATTATTTACTATGATGTGGGTGTCTGGGGTCGGTCCCAGTGTTCGATTGTATATCTATAATATTATAAAATACTATACATACCGAGTCTGTACATTGAAGCTATTTAAAAAAAATAACTGGAATACACTATATAAAAATATAAACGACGGAGAACACGATGCTTTTTTTTTGGATTACTTGTCTGTATTGTTCGGGATGCACGTAAAAACTACTGGGCTTATTCCGATGCGGTTTTCACTGATCGACAGTAAATTCTTAGACTTAAAATCTGCGCTACTTTTTATCCTGGGAACCCGGTCGGATATTTACTGGGAATTAAATAAAATGGCCAGATGAAAAAAATCCAATTCCAATACAATTCTTTACTGAACGATAGCAAATTTTATGTAATAAAATGTGTGATATTTTTTATCCCGGGAGCGGTTTGTAGTTGTTAGGGTGTATAAAAATTAGCTTATTCCGGCAGTTTTCACCATAGCTTACATTCGTTTTGAAAGGCTGTGCTATTTTGTGTCCCAGCGTGGACGAAGTCGCGGGCATATTCTTGTTACCCATAAAACTATCGTAACTTGCTTAGCTGGAGGATATACAATGTGTGTGTGTTTAAAAAATATATTCAATTCTATACACAGTGCTGCCGACATCGAAGGAGGGACTGGAACCTGGAACCACCTGGCTATGGATTGCTTTGTCCCCCCTACGACAGGTCGCCCGGTCGCAGGAATTTGCATTCTCACTCCTTTCCGCACGGATAAGTAGATGTCAGCTTTTTTTATTTTGTTCTACCTTTAATCTTAATAAGATGGTTTTTAACTAACTTTTGTTGAAGAAACCAGTTTTTGCCGCTCATCTTCAATGTGCAACCATGTGGAAGGATTATCATTTACTCATACACAGATTCCAGCTTATGCAGGTAGGTAAGGCAAACCTTTCGCAGAATAAACCGGTTAACGAATGTATAAATAAGATTTTTATAACATTACACTAAAATAGAATACGTATAAAAACCGGTTAATTTTAAGTCGGTCGCTGGACATGAATGTTTAGTTTCTTGCCGCTTTTTCTCCTTAACAGCAATAACACGTTGCGAAGCGGTGTACATAGAATAGGAAGTAAAATTAAATTTTAACTTATATGTATGACCTTCAAAAAGTGTCCTCCAGTGGTTCCACTGGAACTTTTGAATAAAAACTTTTCAATTTAAATATCGATTTACTTGTCCCTTTTTGCGGTTAATTGGCACTGACACAAAAAATACTCATACTTCATATACATTGTACATTATAATAGATACATTGTCAATATATAAACCTTTCTTTTTTTCCTGTTACGTTTTCCGCTGATATTGGTTACGTTTCATTAGAGACTCACAACGACCACGTTCACCTTCCACTTGCTTGCCGGCGTTACAATCGTAAATCCAAGTCGAACGGTTATTCGATCCATCTCTTAACATGGGTCGTTGTGAGTGTTGTGTGATCGAAAAAGATGATGTCATTAGTGACGTTTTCGCTACGACCACAACGACCGCGGTCGCCTTTGGCACACAGCTAACGAAGCATGTTGGGCGTTAAGCTACTAATGGAACGCGCTGCTTATTGACAGCATACATCACAAGTCACTATTCACTATAGGCATGTCCTTGCATTGTGTTACATACTAATATTATAAAGAGGTAAAGTTTGTGAGGTTGGATGTTCGGGATAATCTCCGGTACTACTGATCCGATATTGAAAATACTTTCACCAGTTAAAAGCTACATTATTTCTGAGTGACATCGGCTATATTTGATTGTTATTAATAAAACAAAAAAGTAAAAATGTTTTTCGCCTAGCGAAGTGGGCACAGGAATGCCTGCAAATATGTTACAGCATTAACGTTCCGCGCAAGAATTGCGTACATCCTCGTACGATGCACTGAGAGTGCTTTCCGTGTTTATAAACTAATTAAAACTTACAAAGCTTATTTAAACTTTGATATGGGTTCAGATTTCTTGTCTGTTTGTTCCGGATTCACGTAGAAACTACTGGACCGATTTCGATGCGGTTTTTGCTGATCGACAGCAAATTCTTAGACTTAAAATCTGCGCTGCTTTTTATCCCAGGAATCCCGCGGGAATTTTCCCCTGGAGCGGTTTGTAATTGTTCGGGTACATAAAAATTCGCTTATTCCGACATAGTTTTCACTAAAACGATAGCTTCGGTACTTTGTGTCCCGGGAATCCTGCGGGAAACTCAAGTCAAGGTGGACGAAGTCGCGGACATATCTTACTATATAATATGAAAATAGAAGATAAAATTCTTGTTTTAACCCTTAAAATTTTCATTGAAATACGTTGGGCCGTTTCTCGAAGTCAGACAGATAAACTAGAATTCTAACGTTCATTTACGATTACACATCATACAAATAGGTTTCCTCATAAATTCTGGCATTTAATTTGGAATCACAAGCCAAGAGTTCAATTTTCTTTACCGTGTATTAAATTCTTAAACTATAATAATACCATTTTCCGGAATGAAAAGTATCTTATGTCCAATCTCGGTATTGAAACTACACATACACTGAATTTCATCCAAATTGGTTCAGTAGGTACTTAATTCATAAAAGTGTAACAAATAGACAGAGTAACATTTTCATTTATAATATTAGTAATACGACTTTGAGTCTTTGTAATGCCTTCGCAAATATTTAAAAAATCACAACAAGGCACATGACAATAGTGTTAGTAGAATTATATAGTTGTACAACTATTTGTTAGTTTAACTACGAATGCAAAAACATATTCAAATAATCTTATAAAGCAATTTGCATGTTAAAAAGCATAGACAATGGCCTTGCGATCAGCGCGAAATCCTGTGTATAATTAACAAATAAATTATAAATAACAATAAAATAAAATATGTATGTTTATATTGTAATGTATGTAACATTTTCCTTTATATTTACGTATATATTTGTATATTATATCTATTGCATACCTACCACCATGCATACCGAGTTTCTGTCCATCCAAAGGTTGTCTGGAAGAAATCGCCCCCAGCGATAAGACCGCCCTTTGTACTTATCATTACGATTGTATGTACGAATTTATTTTGTAACATTGTGTGCAATAAAGTATATTCTATTCTATTGTAACGAAACGACCTAAGCGTTAATATTTACTTCTTTTCGTAACATTTCATTGATACATGACTGAAAATGCCTCCAGAAAGAATATAATTGTATTTGTATGCCGTTTTTTCTACTTGAAATGAAATTATATTAGAAATTTATATAGATGTTCTATGAATATACCATGAATACTACGTTAATTTACATAACATCCATGAATAACGCCGGGCTATCCAGTGTTCGTACACCGGAGCGCTACTTTAGCTGTATGAGAAAAATATTGATAAGGAATTCCCAATTACTAATTGAAATTTTCCCAAATCGATCTGTTCTGTTGAAAAAAATATATATTATGGTTTACTGGTAGTGACCATGAATAAGTTTGCAATGAAGTTGAACTTTGTATTCATAAAACATCTCCAGAACTCTGAAAGATATTGTTCCAAGCCGATACTAATCCTTTCCAGGTGTCTTATTACCACTGTGAATTTGAGTGATCTATTGTTTGGGCTAATCTCTTTGTTCACGACACCGTAAAACGTCATAAAATCTGTTTTCATCTGTTGGTATTTCATGCGAATTTATAGAATCCATTAAGCCGACCATTTAAGGATTTCAAGAACCAGTGGGCGGCACGTTGCTAGGAGGCTATGTATGTATTTACAAATGGATGAGTGTCGGTCAGTCGCGAAATACACCAGTTGTGTTCTGACTGCGAACGAAGCGTTACCTAGTGCACTTTCGGAGCGAGTATCTTATAACGACGAACTTTGCGCGATTTATGTGATAATGATTTTCTACCCTACGGTTTGGTTTTGTTGTATTCGGCTATAATTGTAAGAACTGTGAATTACGTGTGTGCACTTGTAATAAACTTTTTGATAATTCCAACGGCATTTTAGAATTTATAACCTACAAATCCCCTACATATTCGTAACAATATCATAATGAAACATACACAAAAATTTGAGATCAAAATCCTATTTAAATCCCTAGAATTTTCATTGAAATCCTTTAAACCATTTCAAAGCTCAACCAGAAATACTAAAAACAATCATTTACAATAACATATTATTGAGCATCGTGTAATTAGCAGTTTTCATTTAAATTTAGCGTTTATTTTCAAAACACCAAGCCATTAATTTTATTTCTTAGAACGTTCAAAATACAATATACTAATGAATATTAAAAAAATTAAAGCATTTAATGAATGGACTGGACTTTTTCATTGATGGATAGCAAATTTTATGTGATAAAATGTGTGATATTTTATCCCGAGAATCCCGCGGGAATTTTCCCGGGTGCGGTTTGTAGTTATTCGGGTGCATAAAAATTAGCTATTCCGATACATTTTTCTTCTTTTTTAAGTGCTGCGGTACTTTGTGTCTCAAGAATTTCAAGTCAAGCCTGGACAAAGTCGCGGGCATATCCTAGTATACCCATACATTTCTAATACAATAGCTAATATGATTGTTCACGTTTCTATTTTTCTCGGTAATGACAAATTGTGTGACAAAGTATTTTTAAAGTCATGACTTGCTTGAGGCTGGTTGGGTAAATTTATTGTTATTAGACAACAGACAATGTAAGTTGATATTTTTAATACAATCCGCTCAACTAGTCTCAGTTGAAGAATTTAAATTATTCATGCGTATAAACATAAATGTGGAAAATTTGGATGTTTCCTCGACTCCATCTCTTATCGCATCGTTCGTATAGTCTTCTCATAATAATAGATGGTTTAGAATCTTTCAGACCACCTGTAGGTACAATGTAAAATGTTCAGAGGAACTATTTGATCTGAGTTCAATGTTCCATTTTCTCAACTGCACTGTTACTATCGACGTGACGTCTCAATAGCTAAGTTTTTTCTCATTTAAATAAGTTACATTATTATGTATATTAATCAATTATTTAAGTTTGATTAAATTTACTAATTAACTTTGTATTCTACCTATAATCCCTTCCTTAATAGTATAAGTAGAGTCCGCGCCACAAAAGTCCCACGAAAAATAAAAGAACCACAACTGGCAGCTTCGCTATTTAATAGAATTTTGTTCATAAAGTAGCCAGGAAATAAATTTACAGCTTTAATTATGGAATATTTTGTATTTATTATTCAGTAAAGCGCGGACTCTAGAATACTCGTAGTAGTGATCGAAGTCAATGGATAAGATTTCCAAAAAAAGCTGCCTAGGTATGAGTACATATTGCATTTGATACCTCTAAAGGATTCATAAGCGAGGCTGACTGGCACTTGTCCATTTGTTTTTCATACTAAAACATGTGGACTTGAGAAATATGGGTAGTTAGAAAACACTACAAAAGAAGTACAAGGTGTAAAAGAAAACTTTATTACCGAGTTCAATTATGAAAGGCCAGATAAAAAGTTCATCGTGGATTTACAGTACACAATTAGGCTCGGTGATAACAAACACGTGTTGCGCATTATCACAACACTTATCAATTAGCTTTTTAACATTTCTATATTTGCTCTAAAGGCGAGTGACTGAGATTATTGATGATGAGGAGTGATGAGTTACAGAAATAAAATCATAGATATGTTGTATAATGTTTTTAAGTCAATATATAATATTTGCTTCTAAAAGTAATAACAATTGTTAAAAGTTTTATTTAGTTGGCGGTAGGCTTAATAAAACTTTAACAATACTCGTTGACACTCGACATCTTTGTCTTCCGTGATCACGGCCACTGAAAAGTGGCCGAAATGCCGGAATAACAAAAATCAAATAAATCACCGCGCTTAAAACCGTAATAACGTAGTTTTATTATGAATACAAGTCGCAAAGATTAAGAAAATATTAATTGTAATCCCTTTTTAATTTTTGAACTATGGAGTAAAAAATTAAAAGAACAAATTTTAAGTAATAGAATTAAAAGAGTATTGTCATTAAAAATTAATATGTATATATTTAATAGTAATTTTGGCGAAGATACAACATTTATATCATTGTCATATCTGTCTATGTATGTCACAGACATTTTTCTTGGGGACTGCTGATATGGCTAAAAATTATGGCCAAAAGATGTATTCTAGATGCCGCCACATAATAGTGTAAGTAATCACGAAAAATAGATAGTCATGATTGTGTAGTATTGTTAATCAGGTCTTCAAAGCCTGATTTGCATTGGCATCAGTTACATTTTCAGCTAACTTGTGAAACCGGAGAGTTAAGTCTTTATCATAGTTTGGACAGATATTTTCCTGTTAAGCAAAAAGTTGTTGATTAAGTAAAGGTCTGTCCAAACGATAAGGACTTGAAACAAGTTAGCTAATACAAATGTAAATTCTTAAATGTTGTTTCTCAATGCCTTTGCATTTTAATGCATATCATCGTTTTAATTTTTGCATGAAATGATGCAATTTAAAATGTTAAATGTAACCAGTCAGGTAAATAATTAAATATCAATTTGAGGGCAAATAGATAAGTAATAAGCATAATCTTATTTAACTACTAACAATTATTTATTATTGATGCAATAACTGTACTTAGCAGAGGGTCACTGATAATTGACATTAAAATTAAGTAGGTTAAAAAATTAATTATGAATTAGATAAATTTTAATCCTATAGATATATACAAAATATTATAAATTTCTAAGCATGCAGTGTCTGTACATTGAAGATATTAAAAAAGAAACAACTGGAATAGACTATATAAACGATAGAGAACACGATGCTTTCTTTTTTTTAACTTGTGTTTTTCAGTTTGTTTATTTGTACGGGATTTACGTGAAAATTACTGGGCCGATTTCAATGCGGTTTTCGCTAATCGACAGCAAATTCTGACACTTAAAATTTGCGCTACTTTTAATCCTGGGAATCTCGCAGGTTTTTTTCAGGGAATTATATAAAATGACCAGATTAAAAAAAAACTAATTCCAATGACATTGTTTCACTTATTGATAGCAAATTTTATTTAATAAAACACACAAAAACTGTGATATTGTTTATTTTTGCTACCTACCCGCTTTTTACGTACTAAAACATATGAATGAATATATGACACCCAGGAATCCTGCAGGAATTTTCCCGGGAGCGGTTTGAAGTTGTTTGGGTGCATAAAAATTTGCTTATTATTGTCAAAATGAGATCGCGTAACCTTGGCACTGGCACCTCAGAAGTCATGTACTAATTTTTTTGACACCATGTGTTTGATTCTCTTCTCATCTGTCCTCATCTGTCATTCTTTCTTCTGTCCTCTCATGTGTCACTTTTTCAATTGTGTATTACAAATATGTACATTATATAATAGTACTAGCGGCCCCGGCAGACGTTGTCCTGCCTTTAAAAAATAAAATTCTAAAACCCGATTCCAGCGCCACCTACCGGGTCCAAATGTTAGCTATCCTATCTTTCAAGTCGGATCAAACTGCACACGGTGTGCAAATTTGATTAAAATCGGTCAAGTAGTTTAGGAGTCCATTGAGGACAAACATTGTGACACGAGATTTATATATATTAAGATATTAATATCCTTGATTGTGCTTATCTCAATAGTGAAAACAGACCACTGCTGATCCTAATTTATCTACAATTATGACACAGTTACAGTCACTAAAACAATATCTTACATCGTTTTTTTTAAATGCTGCAATGTGTAATACTTTGTGTCCCCAGGAACCTTGCGGGTATTACAAGTTAAGCATGGACAAAGTCGCGGGCATATCCTAGAATGTAATAAAGCTGCAAATATGTTTAAATTTAGAATACTACTACTAATACATAGATGTGATAAACATCTACTGTTTTTGTCATTTGATTTGACATACATACATACATACATAACTTCACGCCAGTTCCCTTGCGGGGTAGGCACGAACAACAGAGCGCCATTTAGGCCCATTCTTACACACCTCACTTGCTTCTTTGACATTCATAACTCTTGTCATGCACACTCGTCTGTTCTTAAGGCTCCTGACATCACCCTCCGCTAGTACACGATCAATTTGATATTTTGTCAAATCATTTGATTTGACAAAATATTTAATTGTAAATAACCCACAGAAAGAAAGTTAGATTACCCAAGATCCTTTGGGTAGTTTTATGATATAAAGTATTTTCAATTAATTCTTAAGGTTCAATAAGAAACAAGCAAAAACAGGAAAGGTTTATCACCTCAGTGGAATCCCATAAAGTGTGTGGATGGCATGCATTTTGTTGGTTTAATTTAATAAGTTATAATAATACTGCTAGAAAATTAAACAAAAACATAGTTCTCATTCTACTGTATCCACCATTCTTTAGAATTGTATATAAATTAATCAAATTTAAAATACAATTATATCCTTAGTATTAATTAAGAATTTTAATGTCTCTAATTTTTGATATATCTGTTAAAATATGATAGTAATTATTTCAGGAAGAAAATGATTTAAATACAATGGAGCAATGCAAATCATTAACACAAAAAAAGAACACTGATGTCAAGTCAAGATTCATGAAATATTATAATTAAACAAAAATTAACAATCTAACCCATTTCATTCTTTCTTGATGCTTGGTGAACTCGCTATTTCTGGGGTCTGCCTTCTCAATTATTATACTCCAGACTGAACTACCTTCAACAATCTTCTTGTCATTGGTATTAATATCTGACTACTTACTGGACCATTTAATTGTTTGTTATGTTATCAGAACTGAAGGGACAAATGGATTTTAATCAAAAAAATTAAAGACTTTATCTAAAGACTAAAGATTGTATTTTGGGAATCACTATAGGCTATCCTACATCTCAAAATACATCTTGAAGGTGGTGAAATATGAAATAAGAATTTGTTTTGATAATCAATTTAATATGGTCATAGTTGCTAATAACAGTAAAATATATCAGAATAGAAGAGTATATACAGATAATTTAAGAATGTCCTTTGAGTCAGGTTGCCTGGAAGAGATTGCTTTTAGAGCTCCTTTAAATAACTTGCTCACAGGATCAGTAAAAGGCTCAGATTCCGTCAATATTGTAGATGGCACTCTCGAAGCTTTTAAGAAATGTAAGCAAAGTCTTTGCAATGCCACAATGCCACTTTTCTAGCCTACCCTCATATTCAAGCAAGACTGTCTTTAGTAACAGATGCTTCAGATTTTGCTATTTGCGTAGTTCTCCAACAGCACAAAGACAACATGTGGCAACCCTTAGCATTCTTTTCCAAGAAGTTAAGCCCATCACAAAAAATGTACTCACATTATGACAGAAAATTACTAGCCATATACCAAAGTATCAAGTTCTTCCGTCACATGCTTGAAGCTAGACATTTTACTGTTTTCACAGATCACAAACCAATCATCTTCGCCTTTGAAACCAGAAAAGATAATTGTACTCCTACACAATTTAGATATCTAGATTACAAATCCAGATTTATTATAGATTTACAGCACATATCAGGCAAAGATAATGTAGTAGCGGATACCCTATCGCGAGTAACAGTCGATGCATTGGCATAACCTGTAGATTTAATAACCATCACTGAATTGCAGACTACGGATCCAGAACTATCCCAACTTCTTACAAATACTTCATTAAAATTAATAAAGACGCCTATTCCTGGTTCAACAGCAGATTTCTACTGTGATTACACCACCAATGTCGCACATCCCTACGTTTCGCGAGAATTAAGAAAGAGAATTTTCGACAGTCTCCATTCAGTCAGCCATCCTGGAACAAATGCTACAGCTAAGTTAATATCTAAACGCTATGTATGCAGAAAGATAGTCGCGAATGGACAAGATCGTGTCATGTCTGTCAGATTTCGAAGATAACTGACACGTATCTTCACCTGTTGGCTCGTTTAAAATCCCTTGCGCTAGGTTGTTACACGTACACATAAATCTCGTTAGTCAATTACCAATTTCAGAAGGATTCCGCTACTGTCTAACTGCAGTAGACAGGTTTACCAGATGGCCTGAAGCCATACCTCTGATTAATATAACTGCAGAGACAGTCTGTAAAGCTTTCCTATCTGGATGGATTGCACGATTTGGATGTCCCCTCAGAAAATATAACCGACAGAGGTGCTCAATTTGAGTCTGCTCTTCTCAGATTCCTATCTAAATTTGCTGATTATAAGCACAGAACTATCACTGCCTACCATCCGGCATGCAAAGGATTGGTAGAGCGTTTCTATAGGCAACTGAAATCCGCCATTGTTTGCCACAACAATAGTTCATGGACCGAAATTATACCTCTAATTCTTCTGGGCATTTGAAATACAATAAAAGAAGACCTCCAAACATTGCCAGCTGAATTAGTTTAGAGCGAAACTCTCAGATTACCTGGAGAGTTCTTTGAAGCCAGGTCATGTACTACAACGGACATAACAGACTTTGCAGCTAGATTGAGAAAATTCGCAGCAACAATCTATCCCCATTGTGCTTCAAGGCATAGCCACAAGCCTATATTCATTTTCAAAGATCTGACAACTTCATCACATGTTTACCTGAGAGACAATTCCTTGCATGGTGCCTTGCAACCAGTGTATACAGGCCCACATAGTTTTGAGCAGGAATGACAAAACCTTTAAAATTTTGGTCAACAATAAAGAAAAGATTGTATCAATAGACAGACTGAAGCCAGCATATCTGCTAACTGAATTGCGTCCCAATATTGTTCAGAGTCCTAAACAACCTGACAAGACTCCCAGTGTAACAGCTACACCTAACTCGCCGCCCATTGAGGAGAAGAGGACAAAATGTGGAAGAAGAGTTAGACTTCCACTACACCTTCGCCCATAGCACAGTCTCTGGAGGGGAGTGATGTGGCCTTGGTCACAACTAATATTATAAGAATATTAATAAAATAATAGCACTTGATTTTGTCATTACTTTTCAACAATCAACTGGAGTTTTATTTAATTCTAATTAATAATTTATTTTTAGTGGGTCTATCCTTGCCCACAAGACCGCCTTTTGTTTTACCAAGTAACTATTGTTTTGTTGTGTTTTTGTAATTTTTGTTTTGGTGAACAACAAAGTGTTGCCTATGTCTATGTCTAACGGTATGGAAAGAAGCCAGCAATATTTTGACGACCCCAAATAATTAGGAAAAAATGAAAACAGTTGCTAGTAACAACTATTACTATATAATTAACTAGGGGCCTGTCCCAGCTTCAGACAGGTGGTTTATGGACAATTTTTTTACACCTTGGGTTACATTATAGAAGGTTTATTAGGGATCCTTAATTGTTTTCTTGTAATCAATATAGTCTATGTTTCTCAGGGATAATATAGCATTCTAAAAGTAAAAGAATTTTTAAAATTGGTCCAGTAGTTTTTGAGTTTATTCATTACAAAAATACAATCTTTCCTCTTTAGAAAATTAGTATAGATAAAACTTTGTGAGTTTGTTGAGCCAATTCTTCTCTTTAACAGTAACTAAAATTGCTTTACAAATGATGGTAGACTTGTCACTTTCAATAAGTAATTTTATAAGACTCCATTTTGAAATAGATACATACAGTTTCAAAAAATTTCTACATAATTAGTAATATAACTCTAAAATTACCAAACTTTAAGAAATAATTTATAATCAATTACTTAAGAGCAACTTTTTCTATAAAAGCCAAATGCACATGTTTGGTATTGAATTTTCTATTCCAGTAATAATGTATGCAAAGATTTTAAAACATATCTAATCTTGCTTAAAACACAGCCATCATCATGTACTGTTTGATTTCTTTAAAGACCACTGGCCATGAAAATATATAGAGAAAGAATAAAAGGTTATAAAAATATTGGTTGCCACAAATAAAATGACTTATTGCTGCTGTATTTTGTAAATAATATTATTAAGCTAATTTCAAATTTTAGTATTTAAGTTTTATGCATGAAGCAATTTACTTAAGCATGAGCCTTAGTATATTGCTGAATGCATAAAACTATGCATTCAGCAGTAAAACATTGATCTAATATCGGTAAATTTGCATAAACGCGGAACCTGAAAATTATGCGTTTTTTGTATTTAAAGACTATAAATATGGTTTGCTATGGTATAATAAGGATACTAAAATTATCGGAAACCCGTCATTTAGGTAAAAAATTAAAAAAGAATACAATTAATTACGTTAAAAACCTGCATCATATAAATAAAAATAATGTTCAATTTTAGCGTCACGACTCACCTAGTTGTGATAAAAACACAATCACTTATTTAATTTCGGGATTAATCTGCAAATGTAACATATATGACATGACCAAAATAATTAATCATTATAAAATCAACTATTACGGCATTGCTAAAAAAACCACCATATTTTGTAATTGGTAGGTGAAACCTCAGATTAATAATATTAAGAGACAAAGTTTTTACTTCACTTTGCTACTTGTTAGGCAAAGACACTAAATCCATACAGCATGAATATCAATATTATTCAATCAATCTGAAGATCATTGAATGACATGAAAGTATGGAATTTTAGATTTTTCACATTATTGTAACTAAGATAATTAATATATTTTTCTAGTTTGTATATATAAATACCGACTACATGCAATACCAATGTAAGCAGAACAAAGTATAGGTGTAAAGGGTGGTCGAAGGTGTAACCAGTGACAAAGACAGTGGGTTAGGTTAGGTTATCTTTAGACCAAAGCCCACGAGCCGAGCGAGCGAAGCGAGCGTGCCGCGGTAGCGGCCGGCGAGTGGCAGAACCAACTGGTTTCCATTTATTCGTTGATAATTGTGATAAAGGTTAAAGGCGGTTCTGCCACTCGCCGGCCGATACCGCGGCACGCTCGCTTCGCTCGCTCGGCTCGTGGGCTTTGGTCTAAAGATAACCTAACCTAACCCACTGTCCTTGCTATAACCTGCGAACACCCCTCACACCTATATATTGTTTGTCTAACATTAGTATTGCATGTTGTCGTTAATTATATATACAAACTACAAAAATATAATAATGATCTTAATCACAATAATGTGAAAAATCTAAAATTCCGTATTTTTATGTCATTCAAAGATGTTCAGTTTGATTGAATAATATTGATATTCATGCTGTACGGATTTAGTTCCTTTGCCTGACATTTAGCAAAGTGAGGTAAAAACTTTGTCTCTCAATATTATTAATCTGAAGTTTTACTTACATATTACAAAATGTCGTGATTTTTTAGCAATGCCGTAATATTTGATTTTATAATTATTAATTATTTTGATCATGTCATACATGTTACATTTGCAGATTAATCCCAAAATTAAAGTAATTGTGTTTTTATTATAATTAGTAGGTAAGTCGTCACGCTAAAATTGAACATTATTTCTATCGATATAATGCACGTATTTCGTAATTAATTGTAATGTGTATTAATTTTTTGTCTAAATGATGGCTTACCAATGATTTTAGTGTCGTTATTAAACCATAGCAAACCATATGTAAAGTCTTTGAATACAAAAAAATGCGTAATTTTCAGGTTCCGCGTTTATGCAAATTTACCCTAATATCTATGAACCATATTTATATATAACATAGCAATAAAATTGTTTAGAACATCTAATCATTTTATTTATAAATTACTAATGGAAAGATAATGATCACCTGGCAAAGATTAACACAATATTGGAAGATATGTGATGGCTAAAGGTTGTAAAACTTTATTGTTTATCTTTAAAGAAGAGATGTAAACACCTGTCTGTTAAAAATATATCAAAAGGAACTTACTTGTACAGGTGACAGATGGATTTGGCTAAACCATTGCCTGAGCCACATGGCATAATGGCTAATGGCACCTCGGCTAGTGCCTGCTGCCAATCTAAGCGCTCAAACATTCCATTTAAGACCTCAAAGAGAACACCATCGCCGCCAACCGCCACGATTCCGCGCCATCCGTATACGTTGCGAGTGCGGACAAATTCTCGTGCATACTGAGCATATTTGGTGACATGAAGATCATAGGGTACCTCAGCCTCCTGTAGTATCGGAGCAACCTTCGTTTGAAACAGCTCTCTCGCTTTCCCCGGCCCTGATTTAGGATTCAAGAGTATAAGCAACTTCTTATCATTCGTTGGCGGCATATACGTAATAGGCTGCTCGGCTACCAAACACTTTATAGTCGTTCGCCACTTCTGCGCTTCTCTGTTGTTATCCTCATATTTATCGAACGATCTAAACCGCAGTGTTATCGTGGTCCTCTCTCTTTTCAAGGTGCGACGACTACGTTTTAAGATGTAAGCGTAAATGTAAAGATAAGCACTGATATCATTCTCGTCAAGATCGCCACTGTTTTCATCAACGACTTTCAACTGCTGGTTTCCCACCAGGGAACTGCACACACAAGAACTGGCTCCAGGGCGCCGTCTCTTACTTCTCATACATTTGCTGCCGATGATATCGCGCAACAATATTGTCTGTTCTTTAGAGCTACCTTCTGTCTCTTTTGTTAGTGACAATCCTCTAGCTGTGAGTCGAACGCGGAACACCGAGTTCTTCTTAGAAAGTATATAAAAGGTTTCCTCTAAATATATTTGTTCTTTAGATAGGGATCCTCCATCAGCGACATTTTGAACATCCTTCCGCGACTTGACATCCGCCATGACTGTATTTTTAGTTGTTACTTTTTTAATGAAAATTGTTTTGTGATGTAACAGTGACAACTAGTAAGTGACACCTGACAGTTTCTGCGTTTAACATTTTTTTCTTATGTTCAGATGAAGTTTTAACTATACAGTTCACATTTCTCACAAAAACACAAAATTACTACTCAAAAACTACCAATATCCAACAAAACTATTTTTCATTATAGAGTGACATTAGACATTTTTAGAAAATAAAATAGCCCAGCACAATGTCCCCTATCATTTCTGACCATAGATAACACTTTACGTTTACTATCATGGAGTAAAGTAAACTTGGTCTGAAAGAGAGTGTCGGGGTGAAGGTAAGGAAGTCGTGGAAGGCCACGACACACCTTCCATGATCAAATTGATCGTGTACTAGCAGAAGGTGATGTCAGGAGCCTTAAGAACAGACGAGCTTGCATGACAAGAGTTATGAATGTCAAAGAGGCAAGTGAGGTGTGTAAGAATAAGCCTAAATGGCACTCTGTTGTTCGTGCCTACCCCGCGAGGGAACTGGCGTGAAGTTATGTATGTATGTATGTATGTATGTATGTATCATGGAGTAAAAACTCAGTCATTATACGTCAGTATCCAAGAAGCTTACACACAAGTGTGTAAGCTTCTTGGTAGTATCCATACAAGGCGTTCCAGCAATAGCTCACAACGTCTAAAATGCTCCGTTAGTTGTTACACAGGGCGATCGTGGTCGTTGTGGTCGTGGCGAAAACGTCACTAATGACGTTGTGGGCAAGGATAGGCCCACCAAAAAATAATTTATTAATTAAAATTTAATAAAACTGCAATTGATTGTTGAAAAGCAATGATAATGTCAAGGTCAATTTTTTATTAATATTTTAAGAATATTCGCTGTAGCCAGCGCCACAACGTCATCATTTTCGATCACACAACGCTCACAACGATCCATGTGAAGAGGTGGGTCGAATAGCCGTTCTACTTGGGTTTACGATTGTAACGCCGGCAAGCAAGAGGAACGGAGAAAGAATACAATTTCCTGCGGCCTGGCGGCCTGTCGTAAGAGGCGACTAAATAACCCACAGCCAGGTGGTACGGATTTGCCCGACTGGATGGCTGCCACCCCTGGTCTAGAGCATGCCGCCATAACAACTTTGAGTTGTGTTCCGGTATTAGTGACCAGGTTCCAGACTCACATAAGAGAGCAGCAGCGCATTTGTAGCACCTTTGGTGTTGCAAATGTCCATAGGCGATGGTAACCGCTTTCCATCTAGTGGGCCGTCTGCCTGTCTGCTGAACTCCTGCAATGGGGATTGTTCACTTTTTTTCAATTTAGCTATTTGAAAAACCATTTCGAGGAATAGTCTTCCTAATCATTTCTGTCTAGTTAAAATTCAAATAAACGTACAATCCTCTTGTATTTTGAAAGAAATGTGTTTGACCTTTGTTTGACCTTACTAAATCCTATGACGTCATTAGTATCTGGTAAAATGCATATGAATACCGTAGCCATTCAGTTTTAAAACACAAAACGACCGACATTTTCCTTTTTATGTCATTGTTATGTCATACAACATAACATAAACAAACATTTCATTCGACGTATTCCAGAATAAAATTATGTAAATTAGCTCTTCAGACCAATATTTAGCAAATATCTGTATACTAAATACCTAAATATGATCTTAAACTAAAAGTCAAAGAAAAGTGCATTATGTAAACGAGCGTTTTCGTGAACTGCGGTTGGAACGATGTCGAAACCTTTTCAAGAGATACGATCCAAAAGTAATCTGTTTACCAATAAGAAGATCATCATAGTGGAAGAAAAGTTTAATACGGTAATACGCCTTACGCCAGAAGTTAATGCGTTCAGCCTTCTGTACACAATGTCCACCACATTCATCATCAGGAAGTGTAATGGTTTGATGAGGTGTTTCCTACGAGGAGGTCACTTCAAGACGCAACATTTCCAAAATCACATATAGGAAGCAACGATTTAACCATTAAGTGATACTCTATTCCCTGGATAGCAGTGGATTTTCCAACAGGACTCTGCACCCTCCCATAAAGCTAAGTCTATCTAAAATTGGTTGCAAACCAATTTGCCGGGCTTTGTTCGGAGCGAAGATTGGCCATTGTTGAACTCTGACTTGAATTCTTTGGATTATTCTTTATAAACTGTATTAGAGCTAATGGCATACAGAAAATTTACTAGAACCTGAATTTATCTCAAGCGAGCCCATACCAATAAATCAAAAATTATTCCTATTGAAATGATTTGAACCACCACAGAAGAATGGCCCACACCTTTAAAGCTTATTAATTAATTAATTGAAAACAAGGATGGCTATTTTGAATAATTTAATTTTATATATACATAAATCTAGATGTTAGTAGTTATAATCCATGTAAAAAATTATGAATATTTAACATTCCTCCATAAAATATTTCAGTTTTATTTTGCCTGAAGACTTATGAACATACATAGAAGGTAATGACTATATAGCTTAAGAGTTCACATTAAGAGTTATAAGAATTCGATGATTTTCTATACTGTATACAAACTATTGTGAGTTATAAATATGTGAGTGCCATATATTTATATATGAATTGATTGATATATCTTTTGACTTGTTATTTTGTAAGATGAAATATTAAATAACTTTTAGCAGTTGAACTTGTTTATTTACTTAAAACACTTATTAATAATAATTTAGGACATATAATCTTTTCAGAAATATTCGGTTTTATCCATTTCTTTTTTCTGCAGGCTAGTATTTGGTATTTTCTAATGCTCGAATAATGAGTATTTGGTATTTTCTCTATGTTTTTAAAATTTTCATGTAAACTGCAGCGCATAACTCATATAAAGTTCTACGTTCAAGCATAACCCTTGCTTGTACAGAAAAGTTGTTGTTACTAGTTCTTTCCGGATGACCTGAAAAAACAATTGATATAAATTGTCTGTTTAATGATTTGCATAGTCATTATTTCACTCATAAATCTACATATTAGTAACTATGTTACACATCAAGATTATTAAGATAGATAAGATATTATTAACAGATTTACAATGAATAAGGTGTTTGTCACAAATGTTCATATTCCATGAAATCCTTCAAGCTTTAGAAGATGTGCTCGATTAGCCACTTTTTAAGCTGTATGTGTTAGTGAATATATTTAAAACTACAAGAGAGTTTAATATTTTCCGGTAAGTTGTTGTATATTGTCAGACCTATAAGATACCTTAGAAATCAAACACACTATACAATGGTCAGGACAGTGGTGCAATCCTATGTCTGTTCCTTTATTTGTATGAATTTATATGAGATACTTTACTTGTATTATAAATTAATCAGAAAGTAATATAGGTTGTTAGTTATTTGATTGTACCATATTATCAAATAAGTAATTAATATTATATTAATCGTTTTCTAATAATCGGTCAGTTTCTAATTAATTAGTGACATTTTTGAATAAAGCAGGTGCACATTTTAGACGAATTTCGACTCCAACACAAAATATACATCTATCATCATCTATCAGTTAAACAAGTAATTAATATTACTGGTTTTATTACATGGATGAAATTTATAGACAGTAATAGTAATAAAATACACAAGTTCTAAAAGGAAGTAGCGGCGTCTGATGAAATCTTGATATGGACGAACAGGATGAATTTAGACACGTTCGCAAAACTACTTACATCAGGATTTTAACTCTTATTTCTCCAATATTATGTACTGGAAGCTATGTACTCTAATAACATTACATTGTCAACTTTAGGTAGGTTTTGCGAATCAGCTTTTACAAAGTTGACACTCGTATGCGAAGATCCGGCCATGTTGACAAAGAAAATATTTCATATATTTTCAATAATAAAACACTTCACTTTTTTGTTGCATGATTCCAAAATTATTTTCTAAGGACGAAATGAATTGTAATTAATAATATTAGCATTCAGAAATGTCGCATTAACCGCTGACCTGAATCCGATATACCCAATGTTGCCAGGTTGCTAATAGTGAAATCACAAAAATTTTGAATTTTTGTAGATAGACACACGTGTGTATATGATACTAACTCCCAACGCATTGACTGAAAAAAGGCTTTATCGAACGTCGCAATGATTTTTGAAGTTAAAAACTTCTGTGGGCACTTTTGGGGTGGGGAAAATGCACTGAATTCCAGTGACCGTCACTCTGAGATACTAAGTTTTTACCTCTGAAGTGCCGTCCCAACATCTGAGAGATTTTTAAGTCTTACTAACGACACACCCCCCTCCTTCCCTTAATTGAAACTGACAATACAACCTTTTTATTCTAACTGTATTGACAACATCATTGGCTAATGAATCATGTATAGGCCAGAGATTAAAAATGATAACCTAAATGTGATACCAAATCAAAGTATTTTAATGGTCGACTGTTTTAATTGCGAAAAGAATACTTTATTACAAATAAAGAAGGTAATGTCATTACGATGTCTAATAGAATAACTGGAATTTTTGCCTGGTGATCAATGAATTACAACATTACTTCGTAATACCGAAGTAAGAAAGAGAGTTGGTCTGAAAGAGAGTGTCGGGGTGAAGGTAAGGAAAGGAATGCTCCGGTGGTTCGGCCATGTAGCAAGAATGCATGATGAAAGAATGACTAAACAGATATACAATGCAAAAGTGGATGGATGCAGAAGTCGTGGAAGGCCACGACACACCTTCCATGACCAAATTGATCGTATACTAGCAGACCCCAATGACGTCATCGGAGAATTTTTTTAAATATCGAATTTAAAAAAAACTAACTCTTAAAACACAAAAATATTCAAATTAGTATCTTAAAATACCCTATTTTACATAATAAAAATATAAAATCAGAGGGTAATTTTTTTTGAATACAGACTCTAAAATAGCAGGAGAAATAATTGCTGCTGTAGACATTAATACTGTTGCCAATGAAGTATACAAATACAATTTTCCTAACACAAATGTGTTAAACAGAAATATTCAGACTTTACCTATAAATGAAATAGAGAAATTGGGTGTTAATACAATATTGATGTCCCCCCCATGTCAACCTTTCACACGAAATGGCAATTTCTTAGATGAAAATGATCCCAGAACGGTCTCATTTTTGTATATAATTAATATTTTGGACAAGTTGAACAGTATTCAGTACATTTTGATGGAGAATGTGAAAGGCTTTGAATGTTCAACTGTCAGAAATCTTTTTATTCAAAGGTTGGAAGAATGTCAGTTTATTTACCAAGAATTTCTACTGTGCCCTTCAAGCATTGGGATCCCAAATTCAAGGTTGAGGTACTATTGCATAGCTAGAAAACAACCAAAATGGAATTTTAAGAGAAAAGATGAAGTTGTAAGTAGTATCTGTATACAATATGTTTTCCTTGGAATACTTGCCTAAATATAATAAACTTTCTTATTTATTCATTAAATGTTGTCATATTAATATTAATGTTCTTAACATCATAGCCTTTGATTAACTGAACCACATCTGCCAAAGTCATATAGTGTCCCATGGTGTCAGGTCACATTCAGTCAGTGGAGGACCACTGGTTCTGAGTCCTATTTGTCTTGAGCAGCAGTGTTAGTGTTACCCCCCCCCCCCATATATTAAAAAAAAAATCTTGCAGTATGAGAGGCATTGATGACTTATAATACAAGTTTTATTTAGTTCTAGTTTAGACACCAGTCTAGCAAAGATCTTGTAGATAAATTTAGTATGGTGACAAGTATAAGTTTTATATTAGAGGCTTTTTGGTGACATCTTCAAGGGAATATTTTATCATTTTGTTTTTAAATAAATGTACAATATTGGTAAATACTGAACAACCCTTTAGGATTTGTTGAAAATCTTTATTGTTTAGTGAAATATGCCTATTGAAATTGTCACATGAACTCCTTCATTCATCCACTTCATTTCGGTGTCAGTCAAAGAACTACAATTTGGTTATGGTTTTTGTTTGAATCCTATTCAAAACATGAATGTTCATGGATACTTGCTAGACAAACAAATCATGCAGAGCCAATTTTAAACATGAGTTTTATAAGAACACTGGCCAATTTGCTATTAAAAGTAAAAATAGTTTTTTTTTTCTAGATGACTAGTCTTCCACACAATTATAAATCTCCTTACCTCTTAGAAACAATTATAGAGAAGAATACATCAGACAAGTATCTTCTCACAGACAAATTGCTAAAGAGAGCAAACTTATTAGATATTTGCTATAAAGATTCAAATAGATCCTGTTGTTTTACAAAAGCTTATTCTCATTATGTAGAAGGTACAGGATCTGTGTACACTGATGCAAATCTTGAGGAGGTGAAGAAATGTTTTGAAGAGGCTAATACCTATAAAGTAGGAAGTGATGATTTTGTTGCAACAGTGAAGAAGTTACATTTAAGATTTTTTACACCTAAAGAAGTGTCAGCATTAATGGCCTTCCCGAAAGACTATACTTTCCCTCCAACTATAACAATGAAGCAGTGTTATAGATTATTAGGGAACAGTGTTAATGTAAAAGTGATAAGTGAATTATTAAAAATACTTTTTGATGAATAAATTATTTATTTACACAATAATTTACTTTTCATTTGTCTTGTAGAATTTACATTTAGTGGCATGTTGAGAGATTATCAAGATATTTTAAAATTGACAGAATTCTTAATTTTTGTTGTGAAATATATATAACTAGCAGCCCCGGCAGACATTGCCTTGCTCTGAAAAAAATCTAGGACTCGATCCCAGCGCCACTTACCGGTTTCAATTGTGGATTTAAAGTAATTTAAACCATCTGGGGACACACTCAAACACACAAAAACAAAATCACCAAAGTCGGTCAAGGTGATTAGGAGGATTCTAGTACCTGATCTCAGCGCCACCTACTGGTTCCAACAGGACGAAAAGTATCCTATGTCTGTCTCCTGGTTCTAAGCTCCTCCCCACCAATTTTCAGCCAAATCGTTACTGCCTTTCTTGAGTTATAAATAGTGTAACTAACATGTTTTTCTTTTATATATATAGATAGATGTTATTGACAATTTCTTTTAATGAAAAAGAATGAATACTTCTGACAATGTGTTCCACATTTTCCCAAGAATGTGGAGGGCCCTTTATGCTTAAGAAGGTTCAAACCACACATATGTTTATTATGTGTTAGCTTATGTACAAAATCATAACATTTTATTCATTTAAAATTTATTTTGCAATAAAAAAAAAATTAACAACCTTTTATATTGATGTACCAATTTTAAATCCTTATAAAGTTATTGTGTCATTTAAACCACATATTTATATATTGAATTTACTACTTGTAATGCTAAACGGTTTAAACAAGATCCATTGAGTAGTTTTTAAGATGTCATATTTTTTATGATTGCTGTTATGCCAGCAAACTGGCAAAACAGGGATCTTCATTAACACTCTTGTAGATGGCACCACTGGCGCGACGCCCCCGCCACAAGTGTCATAGATCATAGTATGTGGTTATCAGCAGCAGTATTAAGACTTTTTCGTGGTATAAATCTGGTTATTTAAGTTATATAGATCCATTACTCAATACTTGTCGTGCTCGTATCTTGGCCCTATGATTCAAGACCCTCAGTCTTAACATAACAACCATAGATGATGCTGCTCCAATAACAAAGCTCCATATGGTAAACTTCCAAAATGCCCTTTCTTCAAGATATGCTACTCTATCACAGCTGAAATGATAAAAAATGTTAAATCAAAAAATAATGTACAGTCATATCCTCCTATGTAATCAGTTATCATATACTTAAGCATTATTTAGCCTTTAAAGGTAAATTTTATAGTAATTAGAAGTTTAATAAATATTTTTTTAAACAGATACAAAACTGACTTCACACAAAAAACCAAAGAAGAAATATTTAACTAAGTTCTTTCTACATCTTGAAGTCAGTGCCAAGTAAAACATAAAAGAACAAAAACAAAATATAGCAATTTTTATATTTCCTTGACACGGACTTTAAGATGTTGTAGAAAGAAGTCAAAGTCAAAGTTCAATATTTATTTTTTGGTTTTTATTATGAAGGCGGTTTTGTTTTTAAATAGTTATTTTTTCTTTATAATTGCGCAAATACTTCAATAGTTTTAGAAATAATGTATCAAGCACCTGTAGAAATTGTACAACTGGCACATATATACAAATTTACCATCTCACTCTTTGGTGAATATGCGCTTCAATAAGGGTTGTTCTCGATTTTCTTACAATCCACTAATCAGATCCTGACTTGGTGACCATAGGTCGACCTCAGGATTATATACTTACAAATAAAGAAGAAATGTCATAATCTATTCACAAGTAACAAATCGCGTAACATGCATACAAAAATAGTATGTAGCGACTGTAAAAATTGTAATACTGGCACGCATATACAAGCTTTTTTTGGAAAAATGTACACTCAGCTTTTTTAATAAGAGTTCCTGTCGATTTCTCTGGGATCCATTTATCAGATCCTGACTTGGTGATCATGAGAATATCTAAGAAGTATATTCTTTCAATTAAAAAAAGAATTTGAAAATTTAATGTACAATTGATGGTGAAATTGCATAACATGCATATA
Organism: Dendrolimus kikuchii; assembly: GCA_019925095.2. NCBI lineage: Eukaryota > Metazoa > Arthropoda > Insecta > Lepidoptera > Lasiocampidae > Dendrolimus > Dendrolimus kikuchii. The sequence goes on along the minus strand of CM034396.1, from coordinate 6,354,664 downwards.
AAAAAGATTAAGCGCCTGTAATACATTTAATACCTACATGCATATACAATATTTTTTATCCAAGAATTTAGGCATACAGTGTTTTTTGAATTAAGGTTATTCTCGATTTCCCTAGGATTCACTCATCAGATCCTGACTTGGTGACCATGGGGCTACCTGAGGACTATATACTTACGAGTAATGAAATAACCTTGAAATTGGTTTACAATTGACAGAGATATCATGTCATTCCGAATTTTTGTGGATTTCTCTAATTCCTTGGAACCCACTGATCTAATCCTGACATGGTGATAATGGGACCAATTTGGGAGTATAACCTTTCGATTAAAAAAACAATTTTGAAAATCGGTCCACAATTGACAGAGAAATCAGATCAGATGAATTGAGAACCTCCTCCTTTTGGAAATTGGTTAACAATTCACCATAAAACAATTAAGATCAGAATGAGTCTCACTTTTTTTTATTTTTTTTTTATTGCAGGAGTTCAGCAGACAGGCAGACGGCTCACTTGATGGAAAGCGGTTACCATCGCCTATGGACATTTGCAACACCAAAGGTGCTACTAAACATTCCACTAACTCAGTGGTTGGCAAAGTGCGGCTCCAGAGCTGCATGTGGCTCTTTGACTCCATAAGTGCAGCTCTGGCACAAATATCCACAGAAGGCTCAATAATAAATCTTATCGATGAGAACTTGAATGATGCCTAAAATTAAAAACAACAACATACAAACCTCACTTACTCAAATTTTCCAAAGAGATGCAAGCACATAGTTCGCATTAATAAATATTTGTTAAGTATGAAATTTAGTTTTATTTAGTGTACTACTTATTTAGTTTCATAAAAGTTTACTAAAGAAGCAGATTAGGCTCTCAATTTTTTTTTAAATTGTTGTAATGTTCATATTTGGCTCTTTGGCTAATAAGTTTGCAGACCACTGTATTAACTAAACACAGTATACTGACCTTAAATAATTGGGAATTGAAAACAAAAATTAACTTCTCCTAAATTGTTGAATCTCCTAAATACCATTTTCCACAACTATGTTTTTTAAACTTGTGCTAGATCATTCATTTTTAGCTACAATAACACTAATTCTGCTTATTCTTGATGAGTAAGGCACTTGAAATACAAAAAATTTTAAGAATATATTTTATAGGATTTTAAAAAGAACCTCATTGTGGCTAATAACACTCTTAGTAGATTCAATCATATATCAAGTAACAGTCATAATTTTGTTACTGTTAACTTATGAAATATAAAATTTATACCTTCGTGTTACTGTTTCACCATTTTGGCACTTGAGAATTTCTTTGAAACTTGTGTGAATGCATACTCCTATACTCTTACTTCGTATCTCGAAATCTAAAAAACATGAAGATTGACATCTCTATTCATTATGAAATTACTATTGAATTATCAATAAAGCCATAAAATAAGAATACTACAATAGGAATGGTGAACCCAGTAATTAATATATTTTGTTGCTGGTTTTTTTCTACATCATTGGGTAGATCAGCTAGCTTGAAAAAGCCGAAAAGTTGCTATTATAAAATATCTTAGTTTTAGGGAGATTATGATTGTATATAATCTTATTGATTTCGTTTTGTATGACCACAGTCAGTCACAATGCAAAATTGCAATTATAGTGTAAAGAACAGCTATTCATGTAAGCCGAACATTGACAGTCACAAATAAGTGCTAATACAATATTGTTGTTTCCTTTCTCTGCAAATGACACCCTGAGCCATTTAACCACCTTAACTCTTTAGCTCACTAATAGCACATAAGTGTCCGCGATGAGAGTGCAGATCATTTGTGCGTGTGATCGTTAATTGTGTTATTGTCTCACTCTGTTTATATAGGATTTGTATGAAATGGGTATATTTTCTTGGTATATTACGAGATAGAGATAGTGTTAGTCTTGCGGCTTTTGGGTATATCAAAAAGTATATTGATAATAGTCTTAAGGGTTAAACTATTCAGCAGCTATAGTTGTTTGGTTTGGGGTATATTTATATGGCACTTTTATGTATTATTAATGGATCTGAATCTTTTTAATATAGGTTAGAAGGCTAAGCCATGAGCTCTACTTCGCTTCACTCCAGCAATAGCCTATTTTTAACACTTTTAATTTGTCAATGGTTTAAATAATAAGCCATAGGTTAAAACTTTGTGTTTTTTTATATCAAAGCAAGAGGCCGATGACTTGTAGCACACTGAGCTACAGTAGAGACATAGATCTTATAAGCTTTTACAGAATTATGGGGTGGGGTATAGTTATAGGGTACATTTATTTATTATGAACAGATCTGAACTTTTTTTATATAGGTTCATGGTTTTTTTGTAACCACCCAAAGTTAATTTTGTTACTCAATAAATAAATATGCCCTATAACTATACCACACCCGAATTATGTTTTGTACTGGTAATTTTCATTCCTAGTATTCTTTTTCTAGAGTAGAAATAAAATATTGTTTCTCAGCATAGATACTGTCCAATTCTATACGAAAAACAATGATTTATAACAATATGAAATCTGACTATGTTAGTTTAATATCCATACCAGAACAAGGGTGGCATTCATTGATTATTGTATATGGCTGGTGCATCCAACAGGTCGAATTATTTTCCGTAGGAAACGTTTTATTTTTCATTCTCTGACTTCCAGAGAGTGTTTCCGCTAAATGTGACTCCAATATGAGCACTGCTATAGTTAAGCTAAAAGACAAAACGATTATTATGATTTGTGTATTGGGCTTTTTTTTTATTAAATAATACATGTTTACTTACACTCCCAAACACACAGTGCCTAATAGCATACATCTTTTAGAACAAGTTTCAATCATTTTGAAGAGGATTTAACGAACTTTGAAAACGTACATATTGCACGAGAGTATTTTATGCAGTAGACTGTCGGTTATTGTGTTTATAATGATATAATCACAATTTACGTGGACTTTTTCAATAATGCATTCACAATTACAAACTACTATGGATACTACGTGTTTCACAATTTCACATTTCAACGAATAGTAATCACAGCCAAAGACCCACAAACTACTATGGATACTACCAAGAAGCTTACACACAAGCTTCTTGGATACTACGTACGTATAGTTCGATGTTTTTTTTTAAGTTTAAAGCTTGGCAACTAGGCCTTTAAGCCAGGCGCCGTAGTATTGTAGGCTACAATCGACGTCATTCAACGGAGTTCTTGTGAAAACTCGAAAGGCTATAGTTCGATGTTTTCGTTATAATCACAGAGTACTTTTATATAGAAAAGTTATAATGATGCATACAGTTTGTTTCTTCTTTTTCTAAAAAACATCCAACTATCAAACAAAAATCCTTTACTTTCAGGGCGTCCCACTTGTATCTCACAACGCCCAAAATGCTCCGTTAGCCGTTCCACAAGGCGGCCACGGTCGTTGTGGTCGTGGCGAAAACGTCACTAATGACGTCATCATTTTCGATCACACAACGCTCACAACGACCCATGTCAATAGGTGGGACGAATAGCCATTCCACTTGGGTTTACGATTGTAACGCCGGCGAGCAAGTGCAACGGCAAAAATCGCGGTCGTGAACGTGGTCGTTGTGAGTCCCTAGTCGAACTTAGTCTTTATGTTGCTTTATTGTATTTTTTTAAACAAAGCAAAGAACACATACCGTAACATCCATCCCATATTAAATATACTCTTTTAATTTTTGAGAATATTAAATAAAATAACTCATAATTTATTAAACCATTTATTTTTCAATTTGTTTGTAACTTTTACAAAAGCTATATTTTGCATTTCTGATAGTTGAAGTGCTCTTTAATACTTTGTCAACCAAAATATTTAATATGAAGTAATAGGTCTTATTATAAATATCCTAACAATCAAACCTTGAAATAAATGTTATCCTAAAAAGGTATATAGTTACCTATACATACAACTTAAAATAAAACTAATACATCTAAATCAAAATACCTAACATGTACACTAAAACTAAAATCGCTCCAGGTCGACCAAATCGCTGTCGTAGGGCAATGTACCTAGAACTTATCAGTTATTAGTGAATAAAGAACGATTTGAAATAGCATATTTTCACAAAACTTCACAAACACGACACACGTAGTTTACTATGTAAGATGCAAAATAAATACTGAGCATATGAATATGAATTTAATAAAGTCAAGAAATTAAGCAAACAATAACTGCATTCGATGAACACAGCATTTAGGTATTTATAATGATTAATATAAAATATAGTCAGCCATCTCATAGCTATATCTGCTATCTATTTACCATACAATTACTGACAATAACAATCAGCGACAGCGACAGCCTATTTAGTATTTAGATATTACTACCGCTACGTTCCACAAGAGGCTTTAACGATCACGTTCACGACCGCGGTTTTCCCGTTCTACTTCCTTGGGTACCGACGTTGCCCCGGAGATGCAGGTATGCGCAAAATCTCCTCCCGTAATACCACTGCAGGGGCTCTCCAGCAATTAGGGAGCGCAAAATTCATCCCCCTGTTGACGAAGTGAGTTTATCCAGGGCACTCTCAAGCACTGATGCGCAGGATCAGCGAGGGCGTAACCACGTGCTAAGTCTCATGCTCTTCCTACCATAAGCGCGGGGCACATGAGAGGAGGGTGGTTTTAGTGGAGTATTTGTCCCTTGCTGAGTCTCCACACATGCCGGCGATCGACTCTGGTAGCTGCGCTATCTTTAGTGGCTAACTCTCATTGCTTTGGTCTAATCCCTAGCAAAGGACCCGGTAGTTTGCGAAATGCATTTCCTCGCCTCAAAAAAAAAAAGTGTTGAGAAGATCTATTGAGTTGGAGTGATGACAGAACTCATCGGTCACTGTCACTGAATTAGGCTCTGAACTCTGAAGTCTATGCATAGTATTCTAGGACAGGAGAGGCGCCATGTTTGTTGAAAACGTAAACGGAAAGGAAAGCGGTGCCTTTTTTACTAAGAAAGTACGACGTGTTTTATAAGTGTATCTAATGAGAGTTATGTGAGTTTTTATTGTCTTTTGTGGTTAATTTCGCATTAGTACTGCCTCGTGTTTAACAAATGGCTTTACCGTCCGAAATTCCGAGATCGTTTGGTCTTTATGTGACCCATGTTGACGGTGAGGGTCATTTTTTGAGATTAAGTGGACAGCTTGACCACCAAGCATCGCTTATGATCGAGACTTTGTTTAATACAGCGCGAAATGACTTAGAGAGTGGTGTTGGCACTCCAACTCCAGGAGCCATACATGAAGGCGTGATTTGTGCCGCCAAATACAAAGATGGGACCTATTATAGAGCTAAAATAATAAACACTGCAAGATTAGCAACTGGTCTTGTTGGGGTTCACTTTATCGATTTTGGTAATAAAGACAATATATCATTGAGTGCTATCCGTTTTCTGGACAACTACGATCCTTTGTTCCTAAAACTGCGAGGCCAAGCAGCGGACTACTATCTTTCACGAGTGATGAATCCTTCTGGCAACTGGGAAGAACGTCTTATTTTAAAACTTCAGAGCTTACTTTGCTACTCAGAATATCCAGCTACAGTAGATGCTCAAACTCCCACACTACCTTTAATTTCTCTAGTATTCAATGGGAATGATCTTTCGACACATTTAGTCGCGATCAGGCTAGGCATAGCTATAGCACTGGCCAAACAGGAGGCAATGCTACTTCAAATGGCAGGTGATAACCAGCAGGTGGTAAATTTGCATCCAAATTTCAGTTTGGAATCTACCTCATATACAGAACATGTACCTTTTTTAATCAATCAGAACTTTCCATCTAACCCTGCTTCAGTGATGAGGCAACATGTAGCTGTTCCATTTAATGGTAGTATACCACCTCCTTCTTTTGTAAGTCATAGATTGCAAACCAACAGAGTATCGAGAAATCCAGTCAATTTAAAACCAGCAAGGCAGCCTCAATTGGCTGTTGCTGCATCTGTATCTCCACCAATAGCAACACCTAAACAGAATAATGCATCAACTAAACCTGCATCACCAAAAAAATTAATAACTTACAAAAGTCGTCTGCTTGAAGTGAATTCTGAACACAAAGTGTTTGTGTCCTATGCTGAAGAGGGCCCAGAACTATTTGCAGCACAGTTGGTGGCAGATGCTAATAAATTCCAAGACATGATGGATGAGATTAACAGAAGACCCCACAGCAGTCTCACTGAGCCACCAATGATTGGCACAGTGTGCTTAGGTCGCATGTCAGGTGATAGAATTATTTGCAGAGCTATTGTCATGAATCTCTCTGGATCTCAATGCAAATTGTTCTTTGTCGACTTTGGGGATACAGAAATGGTATCATACTATGATATATTTGACATCCCAGAAGAGTTTGTGAAGCCTAATGTGTTTGCCATGAGGTTCTGCCTGTCTGGAGTTAAGAAGTTAGAGAAAGGTCCACATTTGAACGAGACATTCAAACAGCTGGCTAGTGGGAAAGTGTTGACTTTAAAAGTTGTATCACCAGAGGGACCTCCTTTGATACAGTATGGAGAACTATATTTAGATGATAAGAATGTATTAGATTTATTACTGGCCAATATGAAGGATAAATTACAATTTAAGTGGATGGAAATGCTACCTCTTGGTACAAAGCAATCTGTACTTGTATCATATGTGGATAGTTGCATAAAATTCTATGTTCAGCTGTCGGATAAAATTGATGAATTAAATGCTGTAATGGATGCTGTGAAACTTCACTGTGAGAAAACATCATCCCCTGGTGAGTTGCCTGTGGGTGCATCTTGCTGTGCTAGATTCCCGGATGATGAGAATTGGTATAGAGCAAGAGTAAGATCTACCAAAGATAACAAAGTGGTAGTTGCCTATGTGGACTATGGTAATGAGCAGGAAATTGATGTGTCTGACTTGAGAACTATTACACCTGATTTATTAATGCTGCCTGCACAAGCCATGAAATGTGCCTTAAAGGTGAGTCTAGAATGTTGATAATTATATAAATTATTATCTTTTTCTCTTTCTATTTAGTAGTTATTAGTCTTGGCTGCCTAGTGGAGTATTACTCAATCTATTATATTTTACACACTTCAATGTCTTTTTTTTATTGCAGAAGATCAGCAGACAGGCAGACGGCCCACTTGATGGAAAGCGGTTACCATCACCTATAGACATTTGCAACACCAAAGTTGCTACAAATGCGCTGCTGCTCTCTTAAGGGAGACTGGAACTTGGTCATTTATGCCGGAACACAACTCAAGGTTGTTATGGCGACATACTTTAGACCAGGGGTGGTAGCCATCCAGTCGGGCAAATGCCCTACCACCTGGCTGTGGGTTGTTAAGTCGCCTCTTACAACAGGCTGCCTGGCCGCAGGAAATTGTATTCTTTCTCCGTTCCTGCACAGATAAATCACTCTGCAGTTGTCATTTCTTTACCTCACTTGTCCTGCTCCATAATGTGCAGTCATTGCTTTTTTGAACATTAACTTTGATGCTGTTTTATATTTTATATTGCTTTCTTTTCTTTCCTAGCTATTCTTAAGTAATAATTGTGACAAAGAAATGGATGATATAACTGAAAATAAATAAATTGTATTATTATTATTATTGTATTAAAGAAGTTATATTTCTACTATATTAAGTATCTTATGCATAATATATTTAAAAATAAAAATTTTACATGTCCTGTCTCAAGGTTGTTCTTAATTTGTCACTATTTCAAGTTTCATTAAAATTTACTCTACTTTTTGAAAAGTATAATTATAAACAGATAACATTCCAATTCCAAATATTTGAATAGTTTCCTATTAATACTGTTCAGTAATTTCTATTTCTACTGTTCTGTAAAACTATTGTCCATTTTTAAACAATATTACAAATATTTTTTTTTGAAAATGAAACTGCAAAACACCACTTTTCAAGTTTCCACCAAGTAATGACTTTCTAGTTTTTCTACATGGTTATATAAAACAAGATCCACCCAAAACTTGCACAATTGCATGATTTGCGTGTGCTAAAAAAGGTCTAAGCTTTAAACCTTTAATATTTATTGTCAAACACATTTTTAGAAAACAGGTGTCCTTGTTCCCATCCATATACCAGGCCATTCTACACAACTTTTTGTGAAATTTTAACTACATCAAAAGTGTATTCAACTGTTTCAAATTGTTTTTTATTTCATGTAACTTTTCAAAATAACATAGAAATAATTTTAATTGCTTTTCAAATAAAATTAATATCCTATTTGATTTCATTTACTTGTGATGTCAGAGGTAGGTGCTGGTACAAGATCTAAGAGGTTGTGATACTTTGTAAGATGATAAAAAATATCTTAGTTGATTTGCCTGTGGATGATTCTCGTTGTTCACAGATTGTCCACTCTGCATCATTGGTTGCAACCAGGTTTTTTTAAGACTAGTACTTGATAATTCATGTATGGGTACAATTAATTTTATAAGTGCTCATAATTGTTATCAACAAAGCAGTTGAAATGGAAATATTTTTAAAAAGCTATATTTACAAAGAAAACCTGGTTGGGTGAATGACATTGGCCATTGGAGGTTACTTGGATGCAACTAATCATCCCTGTCTGCTCCCCTATTCTATCATGCATCACATATAGATTTAATACATTATTGATAACACAAGGTTCAAGTTTTGATATTCCTATTAGGGTTTCGAAAACAAACCAGTGGAAACAAAGACATCCAATCAATTAGAGATGTTGGCACTTGAGAAGACCCTGATTGCGAATATCGTGGGTGTTCTGTCTAGTGACACAATGCTTGTGACATTAGTAGATGACACTGTTATTCCACCGCTTGATGTCGCTAGAAAGATGAACCAGCTATCACAGCCGAGAAGTACACATGAGGTGAGTGAGATTTTAAGTAACAATAGGCGAAATATTTATCATCCACGTATAAGAAATATATGAACGACAATTGCTGAATAGAATATGTCACTCTATTATACAATCATGCACAAGTTCTCTGGAATATTTATTAGGCATATAATAATGTTCTGGAGATTTTCTTCTGCGCTAAGACATGGGGGTTGTGTAAGAAGGGTGTTATAAAATTTCTTAGAGGCTGACAACTGGCCAATATTCATAGACAACAGTAACCACTTTCCATAAATTAGGCCACCTGCAGTTTGTCTGCTTGAAGCAATAAAAAAGCTCCTATTTAGTTAATTTTTTAATTTAGATTAGTCTGTAAAATTACATTTAGTATATTGTTGTAGGATTACTTAGGTTTCATTCCAATAGCTTTTTGTGTTTTTCTCTTGAAATGTATGGCAATGTAAGGTAAGGTATAAAATGGGTATACTGGAGGTCTCTTTATAAACAAATATTGTCTGCAAAAATATCAAAAGAGAAAGTTTTACTATATCATCGAGACGATAATGAAATGAAAGTGGTCTTTTTTTCATATTTCAGTATTTGTTATATTTTTTTTGACTTGTAACCAAAACTTGAAAAACGAAATAGCCTTTCACCACTATATCTAAGTTTCATTTTCACCACTATATATAAGTTTACCTGTCTAAAAAAAGTATCCTGTGTTCGTTGCCGTTATTAAAGTATCTATATATTTCATTTCAAAACAATTGGTTTATTTCCTAGAAAGTGTAAAACGGAATAAACTAATGTATAGGTGCCGAAAAAAAAGATTAATATTATAGTAATAAGGTAATGCAAATCATTGATTGAAGCGCCAGTAACATATAACTAACATTTTTATGAAAATCTTGTTTACATTACGTATTGAACACGTAAATTTATCGATACTTAATATTTGTTTACACATATATTTAAATCTTGACTTACTACTATGGCTAATCATGGAGGATACTTCTTGCATGGTTTATATTGCTATTTACTATAAATGGTTATATTTCTCTAATGAAAAACTTGCGGTAAAATAGGATACTACAGCGTCGATTATGTAGATATAGGACTTAATAAAATTACATGATATTTTATTTCTAAAAGTATCACATATCAACTTTATTTATAGTTTAATTAATACCGTATTAGAATAAAATATGAATTAGTCTTGGCAAACAGTATTTCAGAGTACTGTATATTTTTTGCTTATAATAACATTCAACAGTATTTTTATAAGATATTCTCTAAGTGGTAATTCGAGAGGGTACTTTACAGTCTGCATGCCTTGCAAACTTTCACAAAAAATTAGGTCGAAGTCGATAGCTCACTCACGCTAACAGTTTGAGCGGTTATGAAGCATTAATAAATAATCCTTTGTTTTATGATTTACAAGGCCTTCCCTTGCGTTTTTACGCGTGTAAACTTGGGTAATATTTTTTGTTTCAACATTCAGTCTATATAAAGGTTAATAAATTTATTTGAGACAAATATATAAATTAAACGAGATAAGGATTGAAAAAAAAAATTAACAACAAAGATTGAAAAAAGTATTTTAAGTTGGTTTGGACATGTAGAGAGAATGGATGAATCAATCATCAAATCATACACATTTTAAAGAAAGGCCTGGTGAAAAGAACGGCAAATAAATATAATAATAGGTAATAGATTAATGAAAGTAGATGAAGTGAAAGGTGTTTGTTAGATCGCAGCAAAAGGTGATCTATCGTTGCTGCCATCCCCGTGGGAAACATCACTCTTAACGTTCCCTCCACAAACTCAAACAGACATTATAATATAATAATAGTGACAAATGATAGTATTGAATATGGCATCGCCCGGCTTATGTTCCTTAGCACTATTTCTGTTTTTAATCGAATAGACAAAGGTAACAACACCAGTACGGAAAGATGCGCCCGAGAGTTTCAGCTCACCCGAGAGCAATTCGGATGATGGACGCAGAAAGAGTTTCCGAAGAGAAAAGAGCTTCAAAGACGATCGAAGGCCTCCCAAGGAAAATAACGAAGAATTCCCACCGAGAGGCGGAAGCTTCCGCGGCAGGTATGGTGCTGTTTTATACATCTTTTGTGTATTTATAATAATAATAATAATTGCAATACACATACATTTATATTGATCAGGCCATCATGATCTTTAAGTTGTGATAATTCAATAAAATGACAAGAAATCAATAAATACTAGGGATGGGCCGAAATTCGTTTTACATTCGGTTTGACCGAATTTCGGCAGCTTGAGCCGAACTTCGGTATTTGGCCGAAATTCGGTTTAAATGCCGAACGTTCGGTGCAAGGAAAAAGTGAAATACCTACTTGCACTATTTTGACTGAAGTTAAAAGAAATCATATAATAACCACCACCGTACCCAATATAACCGTAATATAAAAATTGACATCTGTATACAAATGGTAATTAATTTTATTTAGGAACATATAAATCTTAACGTGCAATGTGATAAAAAATAAATAAAATTAGTTCTTGATTGAGTCTTTACCTAATTGAATAGACATCAAATTAAAACAAAAATAAAATAAAATTATTATTCCTCTAAGAAACATCAGTAAGTAGTGCAACTGCTTAATTATAATGCGTAACTTGAATTTTAAAATTGATTGAAATCACTTTTTACGAATTAAACATTATGAATTTAGAATTATGAAATTGTGATTTTTTTTTTTTCAATCAGCGGTCTAAAAATCTATTATCTACCTACTCATACTTCATATTTACTAGAGGCAGGTTATAGTGTAAAAAAGCCAAAAATTCGGTGTTATCAAGTTGACGTTTGTTGGCAACACCAACAAACAATTGATTTTTGACTTTTGTCACATAAAATAAAATTTTCCCTTCAACATGTAATGGTGCTAATTTACTTTGATAATAAAATATCTCTCGCAGTGCTAGTTTTACCTTTCCTTAATAGTTTGATTTAATCACGTTGTCAACAGGTCACGATGTGTTGCTAAGAAAGCGTGGCGAAATCAAACCGAAGTTCGTATTCAGTTCAAACCACGTTCGGCCCATCCCTAATAAATACAGTTAATCTAGAGCCCTAGAGCAGCAGCAGCAGCAATAAAATTATGTATATTTTATGGTAAACATTATAAAGTTCACTTAGCTACAGCATTAACTTTTTTTTTATCAGAGAAGTATTACATCTGTTATTGGATGACGAATATTCATATTACGGAAAGAAATTGATTGGGAACCTAATATCATTATATTAATACGTGAAGCAAAAACTTTGTACCGCTTTTTACGAAAATTGCGCGGAGGAGTATGAAATTTCGCACACTTATACGTTTATGCAGAGAAGGAGTGTAGAATGCTAATATTTTTTTAAAATTATTCATTAAAAATACATTACACATACTAGCATGTATTTGACACGCATATATATATATATATATATATATATATATATATATATATATATATATATATATATATATATATATATATATACTCTTGTTTATTGTTAAAGTCAAATTAACAGTGTAGCCTTGGCGAAATCTGTGATTATAGATTATAATATTCGACAATAGAACCTTACTAATGTTCAAACTTATAATTGAAATTAATTATGGTCGAATTTCGACCTCTGGGCGACCACTAGTTTTTATTAATATTACTATTTCTTAATAAATTTAATAAGAGTAGGTGTATAATATTCATTAAAAGCGATTTGTCGGAATATCTGGGAATTAAATATAATAGGACTACAAAAGAAGAACACAGGAAAAGACATAAGAGATACAAATAAATAAACAACAAGGCCCCCCACTTACGACTCTTTTGAAAACAGTTCCCTTGACTTTATAGACTGAGAAACAATTCGAAGAAGTTTTCACGTAATTTTTGTTATTTATTTTCAAATCACAGGCTTGACAGACAGTTTATTGGTATAGATAGTTAAGTTGAGCTTATAATTATTTGATTCTCGATGTCTATTTCATTTAATGGAGTTATATATTCGTAACATCGTCAAATAGCACTATACCTGATACTTAGTTTAACAATAAATAAATAAATTATATATATATATATATATATATATATATATATATATATATATATATATATATATATATATATATATATATATATATATATATATATATACGGCCTCTGTGGTTGAGCGGGCTAAGCCTTTGCCGGCCTACCTCACTGCAACGCAGAGGCTCCGGGTTCGATTCCTGGTATAGTAAATTTCGGAAACGTATTTTCTCCGTTATTTACTATGGTTTGGGTGTCTGGGATCGGCCCCAGAGTAGTCCGTTGTATATTACCCATAACACAAGCGTAACTTGCTTAATTTGGGGATATACAATATGTGTGTTTATCTGCCGATATATATATATTTATATTTATATATATATAGTTAAATAGTCCTTGGAAAAAACAAAGTTGTTAAAGAAGTTTCAACTTCGTTTATTGCAATTCATAATGCAACCGTAATTTTGATTTGATCCACTTACATGTTTATTATACATAATAGGCCCGAATACAATTTGAAATGTAGAATAACTTAAATTATAATTACCGTTAGTTAATAAATTCATCCATACATAATTAGAGCAATTAATTTTTCTACTGTCTCGATAATAAGACCTTGATTGCTTAGAAATACTAATTTATATCGCTCACTATGAATTCATATAATTTTTCTTTTCAAATACATATTTCGAATTTCATCACGTAACTTACGAAGTGGAAATTAGTGATAGTGCTGCCACCGTTTACGTGAAATTAAAACAATTTTTATATATGAGAAATTTTACCGTAACAGTGATTCATCAAATCATATATCTCAATGCTTTTTTCCGTGTAGTTGGAATAATTTTGACGCAATTCAGTCGAGATCTAGTCTCTTGACATGCATTAAACGATCATCGAATAGATACGATAAGAGTTTGATATCACGCTGTCGGTTCAGTTGATCTCTGACGCGTTATTTTCAATTGTTAGTTTTTGTTTTGCCAACGAAAAAAGTAATAATAGTGCCTTGAGTCACGGTGTCGACCTTCAAATTCGGTTCTTTGAACCCATAGCAGCGTAGTCTTACGCCGTCCGCAGCAGACATGTATAGGTGAAAATTAGAGTTTATAGATGATTTGTTGGCGTGATGTGTTATTAAGAGGTGTTATTGAGAGTTTGTGTTTTGTTCCGGCAGAGATAATAAGGAAAGCTTCGATAGATCGGCGCCGGGGCGTCACAGCGAGAAGTACGGCGGCAGGCCGGACCGCGGTGAACGGTAAGCTGGCATTTTTGTCATTTGAACTATCTAGTATTGAAAAGCCTCTTCTACTACTATAGTAACACTGTCTAAACCGATTTCGGATACTGCAACCGCTATGTACTGTAAACATAAAACCCTCTGATATTGGAGACGATCACTAATCTATTACATTTTTATCAAGTCGATTATTTAATAAGGATTTCAAGATAATATTACTGAATAAGTCGTTTAAGAATAATAAGAGGGGATATAGACTTTAGTTCCCACCCCCACCCACCTCTTCGCCTAGAGAATTGTCCTGACACGTCTTCTAATATAGCGTAAAAGTAGCTGAATGTTACAGATGAGTTGTATGATAATTAAGACATGGATAAATTTCTTTGCAATTAAATAATGGAATGTACTAGAATGTTAATTTTCTCTTTACGAGAAACAACTTTAAGAGTTGCACCTGTTATATACAATTTTTATTACTATACTAAGCCATTAAAAAATTGCAAGTGCCGCAGACAGTAATAACAATTACATTCCTCGTGTCATTTCAATTGCCGATTCGGGTATGCTTTCACTTCGCGTAATTGCTTCAATAAAACGATCGTCGTTTTCATATATCATATTCTTGATCTAATCATAATAATAGATCTCTTTTACAATATACAATTTAATAGTTGAACAATTTCATTGTAAGCAAAGGTTGTAAGTTATTGGAGAATAAAGCATAAAAATATATACGGCCTTAATGTCTGGTTAAGGTGTGTATTCTTAGCATTTGAGTACAGTATTACTCAAAAAGTATTTTAGATAGTGTCTTTACCTCCATATTAAATTTACTAAACTGAGATACTCGCTAACCCGTTGTGGAGAAGTGTGCCAGATATACTATTTTATCCGTGAAGGAACGGAGAATGAATACAATTTCCTGCTTTGGGGCGACCTGTCGTAAGAGGCGACAAAACAACCCACAGCCAGGTGGTAGGGCATTTGCCCAACTGGATGGCTTCCATCCCTGGTCCAGAGTTTGCCGCCATAACAACTTTGACTTGTGTTCCGGCATTAGTGGCCAGTCTCCCTTAAGAGAGCAACAGCGCCTTTGTAAAGGCTTTGGTGTTGCAAATGTCCATAGGCGATGGTCACCGCTTTCCATCAGGTGGGCCGACTACCTGTCTGCTGAACTGATGCAAAAAAAATCATCTCTTCAAACTGAGGCGGCTTAATGTGTTATCTTTTAATTTTACACCAGACGTGGTGGTCCAAAATCTTGGGAGAACAACACGTCTCCACCAGCGGCACCAGCTTCAAATGACGACGATTGGGAGGAGAGCCCATCCCAGCCGGCGTTCCAGCAGCCCCAAAGGGCGCCAAGGGATAACAATAGGGACAGGTATGTTGGTAGATAGTGCCGTGTATGCTATATCCTCCTAAATCCGCCTTTTACCTACCTTGCCGTACCGCGAGGTGGTAGAGCATTTGCCCGACTGGATGGCTACCACCTCTGTTATAGAGTATGCCGCCGTAACAATTTTGAGTTGTGTTCCTGTATCAGTAGCCAGGTTCCAGATTCTTCTTCAAGGCCGGCAGCACCACTGGTGTTGCTAATGTCCATAGGCGACGGTAACCACTTTCCATCACAGTTGGGTCGTCAGCCTGTCTACTGTGCTTCAGCAATAAAAGAAATATTTTTCCAGCATTATATCTATTGTTTGTCTAATTAAAAAGACAAAAGCTTCCATTCTAAATTGAATAAAAATAAAACTACGTTTTAACGGCTTTAATCGCGGTAATTTATTTGATTATTATTATTCCGACGTTTCGGCCACTTTTCAGTAGCCGTGATCACGGAAGACAAACGATGTCAAGTGTCAATGAGTATTGTTAAAATTTTATTTAGCCTACCACCAACTTGTTCATTGAAAACGCGCTTAAAACCATTTAAACGTAGTTTTATTATGTATACTAGACGCGAAAACTGAAGAATAATTATGTGAATCAAATTGTTACTGAAACAATCATTTTGGTTTCGAGCGTGTAGATATTTTAAAACTACCTAGCTGTGCCCGCGACTTCGTCCGCGTGGAATTTTTTTTCGCGGAACCCTAAACAAAAGTAGCCCAAGTTACTCCTTATAACGTCAGCTATCTATCTGCCAGTGAAATTCTCGTTAAAATCGGTTCAGCCAGCAAACAGAAAAAACACATTAAATTCTTTTTTTTACAAGTACCGTATATACTTTCATATGCATTTAGTAGAAAGCTGTTATTTTGACATTACAAACAGACACTTCAGATTTATTTATCTGTATAGAAAATGGGAGGAAAACTGATTTGTCTGTTACGAAGTACATGCGCTTACATTAATTTGAAGTATAGACTAAACTTGGGACATAATGGCGTGGAACAAATTGTTCTTTTTGAAATATTCATAACACTATTTTGGCATTTTAAGTGACTTGTAACATCATTGATTTTCCCAGAGCGATATCACATGGGGCTCTTCAAAAAGGGCGTAAACAAATTTTGAAAATCTGTGACGTAGGCAATATAACGGCTGCGTTGGTATTACAGATGTCGCGACGGTAGCCAATTGGAAATATGAATTTATTAAACTTACAGGTGACTCACGATCCTGACGCTATACTTAATATTTAACTGTCATTTATCTGTAGTCTTATTTGAATTCCCCTGATAAGAAATACACACATTTTATTAAATAAAATTTGCTATCGATCAGAGATATAAGATCACATTGGAATTCGATTTTTTTAATCTGGCCATTTTAAATCATTCCCAGAAAAATTCCCGTGGGCTTCCCAGGATAAAAGTAGCGAAGAATTTAAGTCTAAGAATTTACTGTCGATTAGCCAAAACCGCATTGAAATAGGCCCAGTAGATTTTCCGTGAATCCCGAACAAAATTACATGAATGCCGAACAAACAGACAAGAAATCTAAAAAAATGCATCGTGTTCTCCATCGTTTCAGTTGCCGTTTCGGAGGACTTTGGTAACAAACACCGCGACACGAGAATTTTATATATTAGAATAGATATTTAGAAACCTTATTTTCCTTATGCTGCTGCACTAAAAGGTGCAAGTATATAAAATTAAATATTTATGGTAATTTTTTATATACGAATAACATTATGCATCCAAATTTCATTTATACTAGAAGTAAAAGTTTTGAATATTTAATTTCGGTTTTGAAGGTGTTTTTATATTGCACGAGTTCAGCAGACAGGCAAACGGCCCACATAATGGAAAGCGGTTACCATCGCCTATGGATATTTGCAACACCGAAGGTGCTACAAATGCGCTGCTGCTCTCTTAAGGGAGACTGGAACCTGGTCACTAATGCCGGAACACAACTCAAGGTTGTTATGGCGACATGCTTTAGACCAGTGGTGGTAGCCATCGGGTGGTAGCGTCGGGCAAATGCCCTACCAAAAGGCAAATAAGTAATGTTGCCAATTTACGACAGTTTTTTATAAAACAATTCTGTGTAAGCATTTA
This sequence comes from Dendrolimus kikuchii, assembly GCA_019925095.2. NCBI lineage: Eukaryota > Metazoa > Arthropoda > Insecta > Lepidoptera > Lasiocampidae > Dendrolimus > Dendrolimus kikuchii. Next base: position 6,337,017 of record CM034396.1, on the reverse strand, counting down.
AGTATGCGAAATGGGTCATAATCACAATGGGGATTGTTCAAAAAAAATTACCCTCTGATTTTATATTTTTATTATGTAAAATAGGGTATTTTAAGATACTAATTTGAATATTTTTGTGTTTTAAGAGTTAGTTTTTTTTTAATTCGGTTTTTAAACAAATTATCCGATGACGTCATTGGGGACAACTTTACATTAATTCCTTTGCCTATAAAAAGTAAATAATCATATTAATCTGTGCTACTATTTAAATGTTACTGTCATTATTCATTATGACACATCGTGATCATTTTAGTGTGGCCAGCTTAGCAATTTTATCGGTAGATTTATTTTATATATTTTGGTGTTCAACATTTATTATTTTCTAAAGTTACTGTTAAGTTATTTAAAGTGACCTTTAGTCAAAAATCAATATAATATAACTTAAACTGAATAATGTACAGTTAGACTGAATACCATGGATTGATAATCAGCCATAAATTACCTATTAGACACCATTGCGATGTCATTACCTTTATTAATTTGTAATAAAGTATTCTTTCGGCGATTACAACAGATAAAGCTCATTCGACCACTAAAATACTTTGATTTGGTATCACATTTGGGTTATCATTTTTAATGTCTGATACCTAGACATAGTCTCATTATCCAATGATGTTGTCGATCCAGTTAAAATAAAAAGGTTGTATTGTCAGTTTCAATTGAGGGGGGGGGGGCAGTATTATTAGTCAGACCTTTAAAAAAAATATCAGTCGTTAGGACTGCACTTCAGAGATAAAAACTTGGTATCTGAGCGTGACGGTCGTGCGAATTTAGTGCATTTTCCCCATCCTAGAAGTATCTACCGAAGTTTTCAATTTAAAAATCATGGCGATGTTCGATAAGGTCTTTTTTAAGTCAATATGTTGGGAGTTAGTTTCCTACACACACGTGTGTACCTATAAGAATTACAAATTTTAGTAATTTCACTATTAGCAACCTGGTAACATTAGGTATTTAGACTTTAGATCGGCGGTTAATGCAGCATTTCTAAATTCTAATATTATTCATTACAATTAATTTCGTCCTTAGAAAAATCTTCTAAAGTCATCCGACAAAAAAGTGAACTATTTTATTAATGAAAATGTATTAAATATTTTCTCTTTCTAAACATGGCCGGATCTTCAAATAGGAGTGTTAAGTTTGTAAAGGCTGATACGCTAAACCTACCTAACATGTAATGTTATTAGAGTACATAGCTATACTCGTAGTACATATTGGAGAAATAAGAGGAGCTAAAATTCTGATGTAAGTAGTTTTGTGAAGGTTTCTAAATTCAACATGTTCGTCCATAGATCTTCCTTCCTTCTTTCCTTTTATAACCTGTGTAGTATATTACTATTCCTGTCTGTAAATTTCATCTATATAAGAAATCAGTAATGTTAATTATTAGTTAATATATGATTGATGTAAGTATACTTTGTGTTGAAGTCAAAATTCATCTAAAATGTGCACCTATTTATAGAAAAATAGCTACATGTCTCACTCATTCATTAGAAACTGATTAAAATAATATTAATTACTTATTTGATAATTTGGTACAATAAATAAATCAGCAACCTATATTACTTTCTTAATAATCTATAATACAAGTAAAGTATCTCATATAAATACATACAAATAAAGTAACAGACATTGCACCACTGCCCTGGCGGTTAGATAGTGTGTTTGATTGCTAACGTATGTTATGGATCTGATCTTATACAACAAATTACCGGAAAATATGAAACTCTCCAGTAGTTTTAAATATATTCACTTGCCGGCTTAAAAGTGATTAATTAAGCACATCTATGGGTTGAAGGATTTCATGGAATATGAAGATTTGTGACAAATACCTTAATGATTGTAAATCTCTTAATAATATGATTTTGATGTGTAACATAGTTACTAATATGAAAAATTATGAGTTAAATAAGGACTATGCAAGTAATTAAATAGACACTTTATATCTTTTTTTTTCAGGTTCAGAAAAAATTAGCAACAACTTTTCTACATAAGCAAGGGTTATGCTTGATCATAGAATTTTATGACTTATCCACTGCAGTTTACATGAAAACTTTATGTATAGAAAAAACCAAATGCTAGCCTGCAGAAAAAAGAAAAAGATAAAACTGAACATTTCTGAAAAGATTATATAATATGTCCTAAATTATTATTAATAAGTGTTTAAGTAAATAAACAAGTTTAACTGCTAAAAGTTATTTATTATTTCATCTTGCAAAATAATAAGTCAAAAGATATATTTTATTAATCAATTCATATAAATATATGACACATACAAATTTATAACTCACAATAGTTTGCTTTCAGTATAGAAACCATCTTATTCTTATAACTCGTAATGTGAACTCTTAAGACATCAGTCAAAGTAAAGCTAAAATATTTTTGGAGGAATGTTAAATATTCATATATTGTTTACATGAATTATAACTAATAACATCTAGATTTATGTATATATAAAAATAAGTTATTTAAAATAGCCATCCTTGTTTTCAATTAATTAAGCTTTAAAGATATAGGCCATTCTTCTATGGTGGTATTATTTTTTTCAATCAGTGTCCATTTATTGATTTGGGCTCGCTTGAGATAATTCAGGTTCTGGTGAACTTTTTGTATGCCATTAGCTCCAATGCAGTTCATAAAGAATACTCCAAAGAATTCAAGTCAGAACTCGATGAAGGCCAACCTATGCTCTGAACAAAGTCTGACAAATTGGCTTGCAACCAATGTTGGATTGAATTAGCTTCATGGGAGGGTACAGAGCCCTGTTGGAAAATCCACTGCTATCCAGCGAATAAAGTATCACTTAATGCTTAAATCATTGTTTCCAATATGTGATTTTGGACGTCCTTCTAACTTCTGGCGCAAGGTGTATTGTTTTGCCAGTTAAATTTTCTTCCACCGTGATGATCTTCTCATCAGTAAACAGGTTATTTTTTGGATCGTATCTCTTGAAAAGATTTCGACATCGTTCCAATCGCCATTTACGAAGACGCTCGTTTATATAATGCACTTTTTTTTGACTTTTAGTTAGAGACCATATGTAAGTATTCTCTTTACAGATATTTAAGAAATATTGGTCTGAAGAGATAATATATACTTAATTTTATTCTGGAGTACGTCGAATAAAATGTTTGTTTATGTTGATGTTGTATGACATAAAAAGGAAAATGTCGGTCCTTTTGTATTTTGAAACTGAATGGCTTCGGTATTCATATGCATTTCACCAGACGTAAATGACGTCATATGATTTAGTAAGGTCAAATAAAGGTCAAACGCATTTCTTTCAAAATACAAGGGGATTGTACGTTTTTTGGAATTTTAACTAGACAGAAATGATTAGGAACACTATTCCTCGAAATGGTTTTTCAAAAAGCTAAATTGAAAAAAAGTGAACAATCCCCATTACTGATTAGTTCTGTCTTCTATTGTAATTAAAGCATTTATACACTGAAAGTTAAAAGATGTATTTATATTATGTAACTAGTAATTCTAAGTATTCTATATTCATAAATATATCTAAAATTAAAAAGTTTGTTCCGTGTGTTTGAACCGATTTTTCTTTGATTTGGTTTAAAAGTACTTTTAGAGATTGACGATGAACATACAATGCATTTCATATCATACTTTTTATACATAATTACTTATATTCATAAGAATATAAGTAATTGAAATTTATGCGGGAGACGCCGTATGAAAAGGTTTAGCCGGCTTAACCGGCGCAGTAATTTCAAATAACATGAAGATAGGGCATGGGTGCTCCAACTTTTTGCATGGAGGCCATGGGGGATACGGCCGATCAAGAGTCCCACACATCCCAAAAAAAATAGGTGCTTAAACTTGAATTGCTGGCTATCCACCTCATTATTGTTAGACTTCGATCGATCGATTCCGAGAGGTTGCAAGTATATGTGATGCAGGATTGTCGTCTAGGTAGGTAGGGTGTATCGTAAACAAAAACTGCGAATAATCTATTCATTTAGATCGACAAATTTATCGTGATCGACCAATTGGTCACCCCTGCTATAGGGCATAGCTAGTATAATTTTAAAGGTATTGAAGTATACTTCAACTGAACAAGCAAATGACAGTGCACATGAAAATGATTTGGCAGAAGAAAACCTAGAGGCGAGCATCAGCAGGAGCGGGGTCAAAGGGGTGGGTGGAGGGGCAAGGAGCCAAGTGGGGTGGGGAAGCGGCTGAGGCAGGCGGCCGAGGCGGCCTCGGCCGAGTCGAACGCCCCCAGGACCTCAGTCCAGGACCGGCTCAAACGGTACAAACGTACGAGTGTGTGTCGCACGATGCACCCCCACGCACAACACATTGCGCTTACTGTTCTATGTTCTAAACGCTTTCAGTGTGCCACTTACTTTATTTAAAGGCTCATTAATATGTTACAAAGTAGCAACAACAGGTATAGCGATTAGTTAACATGCTTATCTATAGTAGACAACTTCCAATACAATAATAAGTACAGAAACGTAAATTGCTCTCTACCTGACTATCTACCTGATTTAATTCTTATATTTCGCTATATTTTCATCTTATAAATGATACGTTTTTTAAATTCCAAAACGTTAAATTGTATTTACACAAATTATAAACTCGTACAATGAAAAAAATACTCATATTTCTGCCTATAGTCCCATAATGTCCGGTTTCTATATCTTAGTATTCACTTACTTGCATTACCATCGGCTGAAATTCGCCATTACGTGTATGCAAATAAATATTTAGTGAAACATTGGAAAGTCACTGGCCATTAATGTAGAATACCTTATTTAATGAGTAAGGTGTCGGGCTGGCCATGTTGCATTGTTGAATCGATGCGCCGAATCGGCATATTTTTTGGTCGAAAATGATTTATTATTTTACTTATCATTATAGCAGTTTTAACAGTAACAAATTATGTATCCAACATGCAGCAAATTAATTCATCGTCCTTGCATAAATGAAATCTTTATTATTTAGTAAATGTTATTATTAATTAAACGTGTTACCCGCGGTTGCTACTTGAAAAATATTTAAGCATTAGCTCACGCACATAGTAAGCAAATGAAACTTGATTTTAATGTTTCTAGAATATCTTTAAAACATTATGTACTATCATATCATTATGTAACATTAAAATTAACTAATGCACTAAAATGAGAAATGTGATCGAAAGCTGAGAATTGTTCTTCCATCGACGCCGAATTCGCAGCATAAATCTTCACAACATTATACTGAAAATAGTATAAACATGCAACATAAAAAACTACTTAGTTGCACGAATCTCTTTGAGTTAGCTGTTTTACGTCAGCGATTTCAGCATATTGCTGAATTCATTTCACGCTCACATTATACGTAAGCGTTGTTACGAAATGCTTACAGTTAAAAAGATTCGCAGTTTCTATTTCATCCAAAAATAGATTTAAGAGAAGTATTTTAGAACAATATTCATGCCAAAGTCGACTTCATAGCTTTCATGGTTATTTCATCTATCAACGCGACACTAGCTTTCTTTATTTGACTAGGAATCGCTCTTGTTGCATTTCCCTTCAATCTGCAACTAACATTTTCACAATTTCCAATACCTTTAATCAATCTTTATATCCTTCCAACTTTAGTCCCAAAACCGGTCAAGCTTTAAAAATTATACAGCTAAGAACTTTCTAGAGGTGAACAATAATTTTTTCACGATTTCCCCATTGTTGTGTTGCGGCATAGTTTCATCTATATACACGCAATAATTTAAAAAAATCTGATATATATGTATATACTTAATCTGGCCATAAATACTGTTACAATTAAAAAGAAACCAAATATTACATTTGAATTTGAAATCTGTCATTATTATATGATTGTTATTGTGTTTTCTCATTTTGGCGCCAATACATTGTACAACATTTTGCGATATTAAAATGGAGTGGGGTGATAAACAGAACCGAATCGCTGTGATAGCATTACATAAAGTAGGTATGGAGCCAAATGCAATTTTTAAAACTCCATACGCTTGGTATTAGTCAAATGTTTGTGTACCGGGCTATTATTAGGTACAATGAGACCTCTGTTTGTGACAGAAAAAGATCTTGCCGTCCACGTAGTGTTCGGACGAAAAAGGTGGTCAAAGCAGTAAGGGAAAGAATTCGAAGAAATCCTGTCCGAAAGCAAAAGATTTTATCTCGGGAGATAAAGATATCACCTAGAACTATGTCGCGTATTTTAAAAGATGACTTAGGACTTGCAGCCTATAAGAGACGCACTGGTCATTTCTTAACTCATAATTTAAAAAAGAATAGGGTGGTAAAATCGAAACAATTACTGAAGCGGTACGCAAAGAGAGGACAGAAAAAATTTGTTTACGGATGAGAATTTTTTTACAATTGAGCAACATTTTAACAAACAACATGACCGTATTTATGTTCAAAGCTCTAAGGAAGCTTGTCAGTTAGTCGACAGAGTGCAACGTGGGCATTATCGGTCTTTAGTGATGGTTTGGTGGGGTGTTAGCTATGAAGTAGTGACGGAGCCATATTATTGTGAAAAAGGTACTAAAACATCAGCACAAGTGTATCAAGATACCATTCTTGAGAAGGTAGTTAAGCCCCTTAACAACACCATGTTCAATAACCAAGAATGGTCTTTCCAGCAAGACTCGGCGCCGGGTCATAAAGCTCGGTCCACGCAGTCTTGGTTGGAAACGAACGTTTCGGACTTCATCAGAGCTGAAGACTGGCCGTCGTCTAGTCCCGATCTTAATCCGCTGAATTATGATTTATGGTCAGTTTTAGAGAGTACGGCTTGCTCTAAACGCCGTGATAATTTGGAGTCCCTAAATAATAAATAAATAAATGTATTAAACTAACACACTGTAAAACTTATAAATGTTATTTGCAATAGAAAAGAAACATTTTCTTTGTTACAATATTTATGGCAAGACTAGGTAGACAAGTGGACGAAAAGAGATGTCGATCGCATTGTGTTATTACCGAAACAACCGTAGAACCCTGAAAAGTGGTTTCGATTTTAAATTCTACTAATTAAAATTGATTTTGTCGTGAGTATTGTTCTACTTGTAATTCGAACAATGTATCATTGATTAATCTTTTCTCTCGCTAATAATCATGTCTTCGATTCAAGTGAACCATTATGCAGCTAACTAATAAAAACTACGAAGCAATAATACTGTACATATATGTAAATGCAATATGTATATTAATATTGTCTATCAAGGTGCTTACACACGCGTTACTTAGAGTATTGATTTCGTAATATCATATGCAAAGCAAAAGGCATTTTTCCTTAAAAATAACAACAAAGTGGTAGCAGTGCTCAATTCCGATTTTTTTATAAGTATTATAATATTCCACTGCTTCCGATGTCATAATACATTAGCATTTATTGCACACTTTGTACAAACTTTTACCAAAAAAATAAGTGTAATTACAACAAATAAATTATTGTTCAAATATTTATATGAGTATAATAATTGCACATTTACGATTGAATACTAAAACTTCATTTAATTTGAAAGTTCCGTATTTCAGATTTATATATAGTTGTAAATTTCTATTCAGCTTGAGAAAATAAAACCGCGAGGGCAGCTCGACATTCTAGTTGTTTCGATTTTGTGTTTCAGATATAATTAAAGATTGTCGTCGTTTCATAGATAGATAATTTATAAAAAAAAATAACAATATTTTAGCATTTAATACATAATAGTATAACTAAAGGTCACTCATAGACCTTATGGGGCGGTTATTTTCAAGAACAATTTGATAAAACTATAACTGGACTATTAAAAGAGAGTAAGAATGTCATATATACGTTCTATCAACAGACTAGTTAATGCGAGAATTTAAATTGCTATATTTTAAACTTGAATTCTAGAGCTAAATTTATACAAAAAACTAGTAAGTTTTTAATAGTAGTATATAGTATACATGAGACGTGTTTAGTATTGGTTCTTTTAAGTGGCTGTTATTAAGTTTATCGAATAAAGCAAATCCCACTCGTGTATATGCACCTTTACTGTATAATAATATGAATCACCGTTCTTGATTTCTCGCACTATTTGCTTGCAGTTACGGTTGGTTTGGCTCGACCATTTTGTATCTTGCGTTCTCAATACATTGCAAATCTGTTTCATGTTTTTGTTCTATATTAATGTAGTATAATAGTGGGCAAAGAACCTGGATACTGTCGTAATCTATAACTGATTATTGGGTCTCATTGTCAGTGTGAAGGGGACATGGAGGCCGACAATCAAGTGACTTGTTGACAGTTTCTAAGGAAAGAAAGAAAATAATTAATTCCAAATACGATACTCACTAGACAAACTGATTGGAAAACATCAAACTAACAAAAAAATGTAGAAAGGAGGTTGGCACTTAATATTTTCTGCAGTTTGTCAAAATGTAGGAATCGGTTCCCGCATTGAGCATACCTAACGGCATGTGATAATATATCGGCATATCGATAGTTTTATTCCTATACCCAAAAGAGACAGAAACCACGTTCTACGATTATTTTTTTTTACTGAAATGATTTGTATTCAAGTTGTTTACCTACTATACTATACTATACTTTAGAAATGTTTATAGATTTTAAATATAGTTTTAATAAATAGTTAGAACGTAATAGACACTGCAGCCTTCTTAACAACTTACAATATTTTAGTCTCTAATTTTTAGTCTGAATTTTCAGCATTGATTGATGTTAAAATTACATGACATTAACTGTTTTAGCTTGAATATCCATGAATAGGCTGAATACAAAATGTGATTAAAACAATTTTTTTATTTTTTAGTGTTGTTTATTATAATTGAATGTTATTTTTTGCCTCTTCACATTTTGTAATATGTTAATTATTGTACATATTATCATGTTACTTTTTATCATGCTTGGTGTGGTTTGTATCCTTTCCTGTCTTTTTCAATATAATCACTAAATTCTACTATATACATACGTCAACGTGAAGTAGCAACTGCTAGCTATGAGTGTAAACTGTTAATGTAAATAATAATGGCAAATGAGAATTGTTATTTTATTATATTCTTTATCATTCCCTAAGAGTCGCTATTTTAATAAAGACACGACAACTAGTCGCTAGTTGTATTGCTACTTCTCGATTATGTACATTTGGCTCAATAAAGCTTTGTTTCACTGTAATTTATTACACACTTCAAGCATTTTATTAATTGTTTACATAGGTAAACTACGTTTATAAGTATCGTTTTTGGTTACAGTGACTACAAATCTAATCAGGAAGATCGGGAGGAAAGAAAGGATGATTGGGGTAACAGGACCGGTGGTCGACCAGACAGACCGGATCGGAGGGATAACCGTGATAACCGAGGGGACAATCGGGGCGAAAATCGCGGGGAAAGGCGAGACAATTGGGGCGAAAGGAGGGAGAACAATCCTAGAAGGGAGTGGAATGATAGACCTAAAAGCAACTTCACTCCCAGAGAAAGAGCTGAAAGAGTTGAACGCTCCGATAGATCGTACGGATCAGATTGCGACAGACGCTCAGAAAGAAGTAACAGGTCCCAGGATAGTGGACGAGAACGCACGGGACGTGCTCCCCCTTATAAACCTCGTAGCAAGTTCACTCAAGTGCAGTACAAGGAGCTTTCTGACCCGATACCTCTTACGACTCCTTTCGTGGAACCAACAGTTGAACCTGGCTCGCAACACGAAGTGTCTATCACCTGGATAATATCACCGGAGAGCTTCTATGCTCAGATTTTATCATTGCAACCCAAATTCCTCGAAATGATGCACAATATACCAAGATTGTACAAAGGGGTTAGGTCTTATACCGGGGAAGTACCAGTCGGTGCGACGGTATTAGCCCGGTATCCGGTTGACGGGGTTTTGTACCGAGCCACAGTGATTTCGGTACAACCGTTCTCTAAGTTCATCGTTCGGTACGTCGACTTCGGTAACAAACAGTTGGTCGATGCAAAAGATATTTGGCAAATGGATCAATCACTAATGGACGTTCCCAAAATGGCGATACATTGCTCGTTGGTTGGGGTTATACCGAGTGACGGGCAATGGAAGGCAGATCCTGAAATTGACCTTTGCTTTAATGCGCCACGTTATCAGTGTGTTTTCCAAGAGTGTCACGAAGAGCAATACAAGGTTTCACTTTGGAATAACGGCGTCAGTGTCGCAGATATGCTTGTAGAGAAACAACTTGCCAAGCCCTCTGAGCATCAGTCATCTGTCACTTTAAAAGGTAAGGCTTGTCAATTAATTTTACTATATTCGGTACTTGGCAAGGCACGTCGCTATAAAGAGAGAAGTGTATGACTAAGTTCGGTTATATTGGGTTTTAGTAGAGCGTTCTCTTCTTTTAAGTCATTCAATCTACTATCAAATCGACAGTGTATTGTGTAACAGAGAGAATGTTCCAGAAGACCAAAGATAGGCGATCTTATCTACACATGTCTGCGATTTATTTAATTACTGTTTAAGTAATAGATTTGAATATTTCGCTCATAAATATTATGATGTCAGAATTCACTTTACTCTTACAAAATCTAGGAAGTTGCAAAGTTTTTTTCTGTGTTTATATTTAGTTTCTCAGTTGATTTGACTGAGTAGGGTAATTCTATTTAAAAATAATGTATCAGAAAATTAAGTATTATATTCGATTTCAGATGAAGCAATAGATCTGACGATAATTGTCGGCCAGCAGATACTGTGTCGTGTTACGCATGTAGAGTCCTATGACAAATTCTACATTCAATTAGATTTGGAAAAGGCTACATTAGTAGAAAGTGCTGTTGCCAATTTCGACATAACAAAAGTAAGTACAAGAAAATATTTACAAACTTGCTGCTTCCAGATCCCTTAGAAGATGAAGAGAAACATTCTTAAAGTATGATTTTTTTAAGGACCATATTCAAGTCATTTGAAGGTCAAGTACATAAATAATTAAAAATGTGGTGCGGTTTGTCTTGCCAGAAACACTTGTGTCGCCATTTAGAAATGTAGGAATTAGCGGCTTTTTCTAAGTTACATTTTAAGTGGACTGTCTTTCCTACTATTGTTTTCTCACACTCATATGCGTGTTTTTAATTTAATATAAAAATAAACTATTTCAGCTTACTCCGATAACAGCAGACAGCCTCATTGATGGCATTCATTGCACACTTAAGCATAATGATAAAATCTATCGTGCTATATTGGAAGATGTCTCGGATCCTGCTAATATCGTCGCCGTATTGCCCGATTTCGGGAACAGAATCACCACTACTTTGGAAAATGTAAGTTGTAATAATGTAGTTTAGATTATAGGTCCCCAAAGTGGTCCATATGGACCACCATCAAACATCAGGGGGTCCGCGTCAGCGAAAACAAAATCTGGGGGTCCACGAGATGCATATAGAGGTCGACAAAATTGTATTCCTTTTATAAAAATTTATAAGGATACTTAAGTAAGTTACGGTTCACCCGATTTCAGAGTGGACCCAAAATGGGCCAAATGGCCAAAATGGAATTAAATGTGATAGGAATACTCTTCAAATTATATTTTAATGGAAAAACTGATAAAGTTAATTTCGTGTATTGCAATCGACACAGATTTTGTGAAGACGGGGGAACACCCGGTAACCGTTGAAGCTGTCAAATTTTTAATCGCGCGTTCCATGACATGCAGTATTCTTGCTGTGTTATTTAACGTCGCGAACAGGAATACTATATTCAAGCTGTACTGAATCTGAATGAATGATGATGAACTGAATGAATTTTATCCGTGCAGGAACGGAGAAAGAATACAATTTCCCGCGGCCGGGCGGCCTGTCGTAAGAGGCGACTTAATAACCCACAGCCAGGTGGTAGGGCATTTGCCCGACTGGATGGCTACCGCCCCTGGTCTACAGTATGTCGTCATAACAACCTTGAGTTGTGTTCCGGCATTAGTGACCAGGTTCCAGTCTCCCTTAAGAGAGCAGCAGCGCATTTGTAGAACCTTTGGTGTTGCAAATGTCCATAGGCGATGGTAACCGCTTCCCATCAAGTGGGCCGTCTGCCTGTCTGCTGATCTCCTGCAATAAAAAAATAAAAAATAAAAAAATGAGATCAAAATCGGTTCCGAAAGTTATGGCTGAACATTCATGGAAAAATATTTACTTGAAGAAATGAGAATCTGCATAAAATCAATGTTCAAAAGATAGGGGTTTCACCCAATAGAGTAGAGATTGCTAAGGGGTCCACGAGAAAAAAAAATTGTGGACCATTGGTTTAGTTTAGACGATGATATTTTATCTGTTAATATTACGATTTTTTGCTAGTTTATATGACCGGTCTTATTTAGGATAAGTAGGATGCACAATAGCGCATGATACGGTATCCTATATATGAGTTTGTTTACGAAAATAGTTACTGCGCCGTTACGTTGTTCGGGGGTATGTGGGTTTCCCAAACATTTCATGTATTGCGCGAATATCCATAACCTTTTTGTAACCATGTTTTCGTAGACAAATGACGGAAACAGTCAACGTTTGTCACACTTCATAGGTCGTCAATAGACACGCATTTACCCAATTTTCTTTTAACTGTATAGGGAACGTGTACGGCGAAGGCACTGCCAACTGGTGGCGCAAATCCGAATCTTTTTTCGCGAACAATACTAGTACATTGATTTTTCGCTATTTTCGTCTATCCCACGGGAACGACGTCATTTATCGGGTTGAAAAGTATCCTAAGTTACGCCCTGTGATATAAGTTAGGTCCGTTTCGAGTTTCATTTAAATCTATCCGTTCAGTAGTTTTCACGTGATGCTCTAACAGACAGAAAGACAGACAAAAAATCTAATAAATTGCACTTTTGGAATCTGCGGGTCCGAATTAACCCCCCCATGATTTTTCATTTTTATTCACATTTTTAAACGCATTGTACAAACTCGAACCATTTACGGAATTATTATAGTAATCTATACTAATAATATAAAGAGGTGTGCATGACAAGAGTTATGAATGTCAAAGAAGCAAGTGAGGTGTGTAAGAATGGGCCTAAATGGTGCTCTGTTGTTCGTGCCTACCCCGCAAGGGAACTGGCGTGAAGTTATGTATGTATGTATGTATGTATAAAGAGGTAAAGTTTGTGACGTTTAGGGGGTAATCTCTGGATCTACTAAACCAATTTAAAAAATTCTTTTACTGTTGGAAAGCTACGTTAACAGGGTGTGTCATAGGCTATATAACATGACGCTATATACCAAGGGAGCGGGACAGAGTGCGGGTGAAACCGCGCCGGGCCGCTAGTAAATAGATAACTAAACTTTTAATAACATTTGCGAGGCCCCCTAAGGCGCGTCGCCGTCGGCGGTCGTCGACTCGACGCCTAGCGCCGCCACTGACGTGCTATTACTACTGTCTTATAGGATAAGATTTTTTTTATGTCTCTTGTTATCTTTACGAAACATTTCGTTTTATCAGAATAAGCATTTAGACCGTATTACGTATTCATGATTTCACTTATTGTAAGACTTGTTTTTTTTTTAGCTAATGATCTTGCCGAGTGAGTTGGGTGTATATTACTATCAATCATTACTATGCTGCCTCAATAATTACACTGCTGAGTCAAAGACCTTGATACCCATCGAAGAGTTAAAGAGGCGTTTGACGGGCAACAAGTTTATTATTTACATCAACAGTGTGGAGGGGATTAGGTACGGTGTCTATTTTATCATAGTTTATTGGGTTCAGGAAATCATTATAACGTAGTATGTACTTTATTGATTGATAGCCTATCCTAGTGCTTAGTATGTACATTATATAAATCTATATTATACAATTGTAAACATACCGTGTTTGTACATTGAAGCTATTAAAAAAAACTGGAATAAACTATATAAACGACGGAGAACACGAAGCAATTTTTTTTAAGATTTCTTATCTGTTCGTCTGTTTGTTCGGGATTCACGTAAAAACTTGTGGGCCGATTTCGATGCGGTTTTCGCTAATCGACAACTAATTCTTACACTTAAAATCTCCGCTACTTTTTATCCCGGGAATCGCGTGGGATTTTTTCTGGGAATGATTTAAAAAAAAGTCGAAATCCAATGCGATTTTTTCACTGATCAAAATCAAAATTTTTGTAATAAAATGTGTTTTTTTTTAATCCCGGAAGCGGTTTGTAGTTGTTCGGGTGCAATAAAATTAGCTTATTCCGACACAATTTCACTAAAACGATAGCTGCCTGATTGTACCCACATTCATGTGCTGGCGATAAAGGAAAAGATAGTGAGGGAAACTACACGTCGAAATTACTCATGTGTGAAACCTCTAAGAGTGCCGTGTGCAATCAGCGGATATACTAAAAGGCTCATATCCAGCAGTGAAACATTTATTGGCTTATAATGATGAAATAGTAGCAAAAAAGCCTCCCTTTTTGCTAAGTCCTAGTCTTTTAAAATCATGATCAATAAAATTGCCATTTGTATTCGTGTATAACAGGAAGCCCTTATTTGCCTTATAATGTATTGGTATTAAAAAAAACGTATTTTTTTGTCCATAATAAGTACATACATACATAACTTCACGCCAGTTCCCTTGATGCGTAGACACGAACAACAGAGCGCCATTTACGTCCATAATAAGTACAAAGTAAATTAATTTTTGGAATTTTGAATTTTATTTTTGAAAAATTACAGTAATAATATATTTCAGCTTGGTATCGACACTTTATGATTGTGTTACTGGCCAAAAAGTGGCAATATTTGAGCCTGACGAAGGTGCTTATGATGAAGTAGTCCAGCTATGTATGAAATCAGTGTTCAACTATAGTTTCGGATTGGCCTACATTTCACATGCTGAGAACCTGAACGAGTTTTATCTTCAAAAGTCTACTGATGGTGACCGGATAGCCCAGCTCTTGGAAGATTTGTACAATTTCTATGAGGAAGGTGAGATGTTTTTGTTTTAATGTTCATAAGTAAGAAGAGATTTCGGTGATACTTTATAGCAGAAAGAACTCAATTCAATGTTTATAGCTAATATTCATAGCCTGCAACACCATAGAGTAAACTCCCGGATGTTTCCTAGCCTACAAAATTGGATGACAAAAAGTCTGAAGTTATACCTATTTTAAGAAAATCAAGTTAAGAAACTCTTAAGTAAGTTTCAAATGTCCCAATATAATCTGTTTTAAAGAATTTTTTTATCACAAATATCTATCTATATATAGCGAGTTTTTATTTATAAATAAGTCCAATATGTAGTAAAAGCCAAAACAAATATATCAATTTTTAAAAATGACGTATATAAACATCTCATTTCTACACAGGATCATCTGAACCGCTGACAACATACGAAGTTGACGGTCTTTGTGCTGTTAAATCAGCAGACAGCAATTGGTACAGAGCAACGATCGTTAGTATTGAAGAAACACAAGTAAAAGTTCAATATCCCGATTACGGTAACACAGAAACATTCTCCAAAGACTCTCTTAAGAAATTAGATCCTAAGTTCTATGAACCGTGTGCTCTAGCATTAGTAGCTAGTCTAGGTCTAGTCGCTTTACAAGATAATACTCTTTCCACATTAATGGAATGGACAGCAGAGAAGGAAATTCAGGTTACATTGTCATTTGGAAGTGATGGCTGGTTGGCCAGTTTGCATTTGGACGGCGTAGATTTAGCTGTTAAGTTGGTTAATGAAAAATTAGCTGCACCACAAATAATTTCAAATGAAGAAGAAAAGGTCGAAGCTCCAATAGAAGAACCGATCTCCTTGCCTGAAGGCTGTACCCAAGTATATATAAGCCACATAGACACCCCTGGCCATTTCTGGCTACAAATGTTGGACAAAGTCGATAAAATCGATGAAATCCAAGCTGAATTACAGGCCAATGCGGAAACTTATACAGATATTGAAAATCGCGAATTGGGAACTTTATGTGCCGCTAAATATTTGGCTGATGATCAATGGTATCGAGCGGAAATTTTAGATTCCGATTCGGATATTACAACTATCCGTTTTATAGATTACGGCAACACTGACGTTCTAGATAATCAGCCTGGACTAATTAAAGAGTTGCCAGAACATTTGAAACAGATTGAAAGATATGCAATAAAATCCAGTGTAAATGCGGTACCTACTGGCACTGGACAGTGGTCGGAACCGGCTTCCGATTATTTCACACAATTAGTTGGAGATTTGTCTGCTCCAGTCGATGTTGTTATCGTTCTCAAAGACGTCACCACTTATGTCGACATATTCGTTAACGGTCAGAATCTAACGGATAAATTGGTCTCAGAGGGGCATGCTACAAGGTCGGAAGAAACCGAGTGTGGCGACCTGCCCTCCTGTTTTGCTAGTCACGTGAATTCACCTTCAGAATTCTGGATCCAACTTGAAACTGCTGCGCCCGAATTACAGACAATGGAAGCAGCCATGGTTGACGCTGAAAACTTCCCGGAACTGGAGACAAAAGAAGAAGGAGTCATTTGTGCTGCTAAATATCCAGAAGATGGTGCCTGGTACAGAGCGCAAGTTATTGTAGACGGTTCAGAAGGCACTGAAGTGTTATTCATGGATTACGGAAATGCTTCAATAGCTAACGAACTGCGAAATCTACCTGACGAGCTCAAGGTTAAACCTGCGTTGTCTCGAAAATGCGCATTACAAAAGCCTCGAGACATAAAATCATGGTCTCGAAAATCTGAAATAAAATTCAATGAATTGGCCGCCGAAGGTGCCACTATTTTTAACGTTCAATTTATTGCGTCGGGCGACATATCGATCGTTGAATTGTATCTTGAAGGTAAATCTGTTACTGAAGAACTAGTCGGTCTTTGCGAAGAAGTGCCAATTAGCGAACGGCCAACTCCTGTGGGAGAAGATCTGCACAATAATGGTAAAGTCTGCTACGTGAATTCTGTTGAAGAATTTTATGTTCAATTAGATGATTCTGTAGATGAATTAGATAAGGTTATTGAAAAAATGGGAGATGCAGCTGAATTTGAACCCATTACAGAACTAAAAGTTGGTTCAATATGTGCAGCTTTGTGGTTTGAAGATGAGCAATGGTATAGGGCTAAAATATTAGAATTTTGCGATGTTGGATATCATGTACAGTTTATTGATTATGGCAACAAAGCAAAATGTGAAGAATTTAGACAACTTCCTGAAGATTTAACTCTAATAGAACCACTAGCGAAATGTTGTCGATTAGCTGGATTTCCTCAAGACTCCGCAATGCAAGAGAATGGTAGAAACAAATTAGATTATTATGCTGCGGAAGTCACCACATTCAAAATAGAATTTTTAGATACTACTAAAGAACCTATTCTAGTCAAAATGTATGTAGATGACAAAGATGTTGTTTCTATAATTGTTGCCGATACTAACGATAACAATACAGTCTCAAAGACGGATGACATTCTAGAGCAAGATACTCCTAAAGAATCTGTAGAGGAACCGATAAAACCACAAGAAAATAAAGAAATTACAGCTAATTCAATAGAAGAAAAAGATAAAGAAACCAAAACAAATGAAGCTTTAGAAGGTACTCCCAAGATCACTGATGTTGAACAAACATTAGAAGTAAACACAGAAATTAATCAAAACGTGACAAGTCAAGCAGCAGGAGAAACAACAACTTTGGAAGAATCAGAATTTGTGCCCGAAGAAAACATAGATGATGAGTTAAATACAACACAGCAAGATGAGCTGAACGAAAGTTTTGAAAGTAATCACACCGTCATCGAAAACAAATCATTTGAAAATAAGGCTGATAATTTAAATGAAGAAATTTTAGTAGATGATGGCATAAAGGACAATGCTCCGGTGTCCTCTGAACAAGACACATCTACCACTGATAATCTCGAAAATTTAAATGGAGCAGCTGAGTTGGCTAAAAAAAAGGAATTAAAGGATTCTGATACAGAAACAGTTTATACTAATGGCAGTGACCATGACAAAGTTTCTAAGGGGTCCGAACAACAGAAAGAATCACCGAAGGGCTCTCCAGCAAAAGAACTAGCGCCTAGTGAAAGTCCAGTTGAATCACAAGATGATCCTGCTAAACAAATACCTGAAAAACCAGTTAATTCACAGGAAGTTACTAAAGCACCAGTTGTAGAACAAAACTCCGAAACATTAACCACTAAAGAAGAAGTTGTAAATAAAACCGATTAATACATTATTGTTATATATTTCATCTTATCATTTGTATTATATAAAATCTCATTTAGAGTTAATTATAAAAAGCAAAGCTTGTGAAGCTACATATTTAGAGAAGATATGCCGATTATATTCAGCTGACAGTTCAGCTACTTAGTTAACTAGAAGACTTTTTTGTAATGTGAATAATATCGGGGCTTTGGAAAATAATGCTAGGAATGGCAATCGCAGAGCAAATAGTACAGCTCTAACAGCCCATAAATGGTACATTTCTAGAGGATGCCACAGATCTTTACTTTTTAGCTTTTTGATGTAGAAAACAACATTAGACGTTTAACTAACATTTTATTATTTCAAACACATTTACATCTTTGTGAAATATTTAAATTCTTCTTAATTTACTTTAACAGGTTTCTTTATAATTCAATTTATTAGACTATTAAATAAACCTCAGTGAGAGTTATTTATTTGTGCCATTTGCTGTCCACCCTTAGGCCTTGCTTGTCCTAAGGTTATGAGCCTCTACAAATTTTAATAGCAATCAAAACAGCTCACCAACTTTTTGGATGATCAGAGGTCTGGTGCCTACCTCGGACAAACAGATCAGCATGGTATTCCAGCGAAGAAGCATAACCAGCATTCGGAGCACGTTACCCATTGAATATGGTGAATTAGGCTCAGTATGCTACTTTGTCTTAAGGGATTACAGGTACAATATATAGCTAAGTTTGTCTTTATTGTCTTAGCTTATATTTCCTTTTACACCTTCTGGCAATTGACTGAGAATCAACATTAAGTTGCAATATGATTTTTTATTATGTTTTGTCATTATTACGACGGTAATAATATTTATCTTTCCTTTTATTGTTTTTGTTTTATTGATTGTATGCACTGTTTGCTGCAACTTTATTAATTCTTGGAAAAGTATACCATACTTGTGTATTTATTAAAAAAAAGAGGCCTGAGTTAAGTATGAACAAAAGCAATATTTACCTAGATATGTTGCTAGGGAGTTTCTTACCACTCATTCAGCGATAACAACATTGCGAAGCGGTGTAAATAGAACAGGAAGTAAATTAAAAATTTTACTTATTTGTATAATCTTTATAGATTTTCTCCAATGGAACTTATTTTGAATAAAAACGAATTGGAGACGTCTTCTGGAAATTATCATACATACATACGAGCTTTTTACAGGCACATTGTTTCCTGGGCGATTATATCATTTCTAGTGTTTTTCTTCCATGCTTCAGAGCTTTACCGTAACTATAATAGTAATTTAAAAATTGACACCTTGGTTAAGAGAACTTATAGTCGGCCTATCGCCAATTTAGTAGAGTATTGTTAATATTTTTTACATTTTACTGTTAATATTTTAAGAGTTTAGAGAAGCAAAACGACTGATTATAAAAGTGAGGTATTCTGTAACATTTGCTTGGTGTTATATTTTTTTATAGGTTCACTAATTTCATACAGATTAAACACGAAGTCAGATGCAACTGAATGGTAAAGTGTCAGCAGGTCTGATACTCTGCCAGTATTGTTCAAATTATAAGCCCATTATTATATACGCTGTAGTTAAGGTTTGATTTGATTTGATCTGTTTCAACTACATTGTATGGAGCATGTTAAATGCACAGGGTTTAGAATGAAATAAACTCAGTGCATATTTATGATAATAGATATAAAATAAACTTTTAAATTACAATAACATATAAAAAGATGTTTCAATGTCTAGACAAGCATCTTCTAAAATATCACAAGAAAAATATTTTTTTTCATTGTGTAAAAAAATATATTAATAAGAGATTGGCCTCGTTAGAGTTATGATGTTACAACTTGCAACATCTTATGAGTGAATTTTGGAATGAATAGATCTTAAAATGTTTTGAGTAATAAAATGTTGTTTACTCGTGTACTTAGTTGCGAAAGCAAAGCGGAAAGGTCTTGTGGTAACGTTTGGAAATGTAAAAATAGAGGTAAGGTAATGTAAGCGCAGCGTTTCCAGAGCTACACTTTTTACTAGGTGATTGTCATTTTAGTAGGTAAAATAGTAAATTACCTGAAACAGGGTCATATTGTTGAAATGGATATCGAACGGATAGGACTCGTTTATATCCAACTACTCTGCAGCAAGCAGGGACGTAGCGAGTGAAGTGGTGCCTACTTTCCCCACTTGCTGCCGTGGAAGTGGGCATAGGTTTTGAGATTAACGCAGTACACGAATGCTGAATTATTGTTAACACGTACAGTGTAATTTAATTACTAAATAGCAAAGACATTGTAATTATGTCATGTTTTATTTTTTCTGACTAAGGATTTTTGTTATAAATTAACACCAAAAAATATTTTTTTTGTTAAATAATTAAATGTTAAGAAATCTGTAAGATTTTGGTGAATTGAAAGCCTACATGATTAGACGTCATTATATAAATATTTTTATAAGCGACGAGAATTAATCTATACCAACATGTGAAATGTATAACTTTTATGAAGTTCATTTTTCTTTGTTTCAAAATTTAAAACCCACAAGCAGTTGGCAAAATTTTTGTTCATTAGTAATAAATAAAGCTATGTAAAAAGCTTGTTGTTGTTTTCTTTAAGCACACGGAACAAGCATACATACACGCATACTTTATGCTATGGTGTCACGTATGTGTGCGTGGCACCGATGCAGGTTGGTGCGCGATCGTATAATATATTTACACAACGACAATTTAGGCATAAAATGAAGCTCGAAATTTTTACAAAAACAAATCACTTTCACTTTAAAAATATTGAAACGTACATTATTTGTAAAGTGACTCCTCATCATTCAAATTTTAAGTTCCAGCTGTGTTCGATTCGACGCCCAGGGTCCGCTTTCCTTATTTTTTCTTCTCTACTTCGAGCATCCCCCGTTTTGAGACCATTGGTACGTTTGTCTTCCTTTACAACGTCAAACAATCATTTTCATAGCAAAGCATTTCTTGGGCTATTTTTAAAGTAACTTAGTAGAGCAAGTGTGCTATTGGGTGTATCTCAAGAATATAATCCTTGTTCGTAACCACTCGGGTGACCATCACGCTCAGACATACTAGCATGTGCCCACGACTTCGTCCACATTGGAATGGTATGTAACAAAGATTAAAGTTATTTTGCCAATACTTAAAATCAAAGTGTATTTCCAGCAAGGCAATGGATGTTTTAGGATGAAAATACGTGAATTCTGAAGATTCCCGTGGAAACCTGGGATAACTAATGCCCAAGATATAAGTATCATAAAATTTACTATCGATCAGTGATAATATCGCATCGGAATCAGGTTTTATTTTAATTGGGTCACTTTAAGCCGCTCCCAAAAAAAATTCCTGCGGGTATCACGAGTTATAAGGTACCGCAGATTTGAAGTCCGAGAATTTGCTATCGATCAGCGAAAACCGTATCAAAGTCGACTCGGTAATTTTTACGTGAATCCCGAACAAACAAACAAAAAAATATAAAAGACAAAGGACTACATATTTACAATTTTGTAATATTATAGACATATATACACAAATAGTCTTTCTTTATCTGTTGGGGCGGGAAAAGCACCATCTCGCGTGACCACCACGCTCACTTAGAAAGTTTTCATTTCTAACGTCCTATTACAGCGTCCGTCCTTCTACAGTCCTACGACTGACAGATTTTTTACGTCTTTTCTTAAGATTTTCATACGTTCAAATGCCTTGTTGATACCATAACTATATTGTAACCAACAAAGAATGATCTAGCAAGAGTTGTTAAAAAACGTGGTTGTGTTCTAGAGAGAATGTGGAGGGTCTTTAGATTTATAGTGAATGATGTAAATGTTGCCGGTGACCGGTTCACCACATCTGAAATCGATATAAGGCGAAAAAAAATACAATTTATATACATTGAAATTATTATTTCAACTTCACATAATATTTCTACAAAAATATGGCATATTAACAAACTTAAACACTTAGTCAATAAGTTTGTAAGTTATCAAAGTTACTAATCGAAAACTAAAAAATAGTAAACTTTCAAATCAAAAACACGGTTTATATTACATATTAACAAAATATGGACCCATTGTCTGTCTGAAAATGTACTATTGAAATATTAAATTGTTTAGTTCTAATATAATATGTTTTGGTTCCCGCTCTCTCTTCTCGGGGATGTGATAAGTCCCATTTCATTGGCTGTACCACAGACATTAGGTTAAAAACCGTCAGTTTTTTCTTAAGGCTAAACGTCAATTAAACCTCATATTTTGTGTTCCATAATACTTATTTTAAATTATTATATATCCGGAGTTTCAACATACATGCAACAATAATTGCTTAATTTTCAATTATTTGCCCGAACACAAGTCCTTAAGACTCACTGTTCAACAAAATTGTAGACTGACTGATACTAAACTAAGAGTTCTAGTTGCAACTTGAAACTTAACATTTCAACAAATAGTTACGACATTCTACACAAACAAAATTCTTGCTAGAAGAAAGCATAGTAAATATTTGCCTCTTTACACTATCTATGGTCTAAGACTTACCCATTTGTCCTTGGTTTTATACCTTTCTCTTTCACTCACCAGCATGACATCTCTTTCCTTGATATGATAGATGTCAGATATCTGTCAATTCATATGCATTGTAAAATTTTGCCGGTAAAACATTGCAAAATTTGTAAATTATTTCAAAGTGTTAAAACTATTCAATATTAATAGAATTTTGAAGTGTTGACAACACAGTGCCAAGAAAATAATATAGTACTTCATTATAACACTTACCATTCGTCTTTTAATTGTGTTATAATAAGTACAAACTACGACAAGTAAGTGTTCCAAGTGGAATGTGCAACATTCGAAATCTTTAAGCCTTTGGTGATTTCTTTTATTACGAGCACATCGAGTGAAACCAATTACGATAAATTATCGTCGTTTCTCAAGTTCGGACGAAGGGGGAAGTATTTTGCTTTATTCTACTGAACATGAGATGTAAGTACAATTACGAGTTTTCAAACAGGATTGAACTTGTTTTAAAACCTAACTGAAAATCTCAGTAGGGGAAATAAAACACCGAGGTTAGTAAACCGGTTGTTTACTTAAGCTAACCAAGAGTTAGTGTCAAAAATTAAATTGATTTTTAATTAATATGATTGAAAGGACATTTATCACAAACTTGTCTTGCTAATAGTGTTGTACTAAGACATAACATTTGTCATTTCACTGTAAAAGAAGACCACTTATCGGTGCAGAACCATTGTGGACAAATTTGTTTTTTATAATATTCTAGAACAATGACAATTTCTGAACAAAGGCTATAGCTGGATAAACATCCAGCTGCTGCTGGCTGAAGTTGAACAGCTTCTTTAATTCAGTGATAAAACACTGGGGTGTGTATAGATAGTCGGCCCATTTATTTATTATTTGAGATATAAAGATAACTTTGGGTGGTTATAGCCTTCTAACCTATATTAAAGAAAGTTTGGATCTGTTCATGGTACATAGATGTGCCATGTGACTATAACCCACCTGAACATTGGTCTTGTAAACGAAGGCTTGTAAATTAAGTCCTCACAGGAGGCACCACAACTGATTTTCACCAAAGCCTAGTAATTTTTACATTACTTATTGACAGGATTAATAAAGTCAGTGGGACCAATGTCCCATAATTAAATATTAGAGACTACATTGCAAATTATTTGTAGTCAAGACTATATTTTTGCCCTGATGTTGTACAACTTATTAAAGCATCATTGAGTGGCTTACAAGGGTGATTAAAATTTAAAGACAAGTACGTACTTTAAGTTAAAAAGTAACACATCTAATGTCTTGTATGACAAGTGATCTAAGCCTTACTAATTATACAGCCAAGCCTATAAATCTTAGTGTAAATTGTTTAGACTACACAATACACATAATGAGAAAAGAGATAGTTCACCTATTAAAAGTAGTGAATATAACAGACTCCATCCAAAGAGCTGCATTCAGATGGTTTTTGATAAAGAAGTCAGATGTTGATTTCTGCCCTCTTGGACCTCAGAGGTCTTAATTCATATGTAATATATTGTAAAACATTTTATATTACAAATAAAGAGATTAATTAAAGTTAAGACACATTGGTTAGTGACAACAAACATTCAACAGGCATATTTTCACTTACCAATAGCTAAACCTCATCCGGACATTCCTCCGAGTGGTTTATAGCAAGATTTTCAGCAAACATTTAGTTACACATTACAATAAGTAATTGTATTAATTACATATAAGAGAGCAGGGGTTAAAACAACAGCTTATCATCTTACTATTATAATAACATAAGAGATAGTTTGATTAATCTTAAGACAGCAAAGTAGTGGTCTATTTGTATACTAATTTTAAACCTTATTTATACAAACTTATAATATCATAAGTGTCTATGCTATGAGACTGTGACATTCTGTAAGATGATAAGAAGTATCTCAATTGATGTTTAAAGACTGGAAACTCCCCTCTTTATTGCTCTTGCTTTGTGGCTTAACATTTGGCACAAAAATATTTGCTATTATAGCAAATTGGATTGCAGAAATCCTATAGACACCATATCCAGTTACTCTAGAATCAGTCAGGACGGAAGGTCCTTGATTCTCAAGTTGCAGAAACTCTGAGAATGTTCGATACGAGGATGGCATATAAGTTATCAAAAAGTCTATCTTACAATTGCCATCATGTGAGCATTAAATCTCAGGTGTGATCAAATTATTTGCTCCAATGTCTAAGGTCTGTTTTCCTATTGTTATAACTGTCTGGGACACCAGGCGAGGCAGAGTGAAATTGTCCTAAAAACCATAACTAAAAATAACATTTCTGATTTCAAACATGTGGAATAGATATATTACTACTCCTAAAGGGGTTATGACTAAATTGAGATTTTGCATACTATGCAATTTTAAAGAATTGGCTTCACAATCACTATGCAAATGTTCCTAAAATTATTCAAACAGAGCAGGCCAAGAGGGAATATCTAACCCTACTGTTTAGCAAGACCTGAAATAAAGTTGGTCAAAGGAGAGCAGGGCTCAGAACCAGTACTCAAATAGCTGTATTATTCAGTCTTTTGACCTCAAATTCAGGTTGAGGTGCTCAGCTAAACAGGATTTGCTCACTGATTGGAAAGTGGGCCTGTAACCAATTTCTTGGAGTTCAAAGAGGAACGAGATGTATACTATGTTTGTAAGAATAAATAGTCAGTGTATGACTCAAAGAGGTGCATATTGTACATACATGGTGAGAAAAGGGACGTAATCCCTTTACCTAAAAAAGTAAATAAATAAAGATGCTTACCATATTGTTGAATCTCACAGAACAATGGAGCATAACTCTCTTTCTCTGCCACTTAGCTCTCGGGGAAGCTAAACTGAACGAGAAGCCAGATGCCAAATGGTCCTAAAGTTCTGAAGTGGCTTCTTCTGCTCCAGGCCATGAAGGCTATGTTCAAAATTTGGAGCGTCCAAGGCATGAACTTATTTTCATCAAAGTATGTGATGAATGGCCCC
This sequence comes from Dendrolimus kikuchii, assembly GCA_019925095.2. Lineage (NCBI taxonomy): Eukaryota > Metazoa > Arthropoda > Insecta > Lepidoptera > Lasiocampidae > Dendrolimus > Dendrolimus kikuchii. Next base: position 6,311,337 of record CM034396.1, on the reverse strand, counting down.
AGACAGGTGTGCTCATTTTTCTACAATGTATTCGGTAGAAATGAGACTTTCGGCTGGGCTTGGCAATTTTCCCCACCCAGCCTAATAGAATACTGTCTTACTTGAACCAGGTTAAAGGAAATTTCCTTTTATTAATACCAGAATAGACCAAGGGCTTTCGGAGGCCAAACTTGAAAGCAAAGATTATTAACAATTCTCATTTAAGACAGGAGGAAGATCTCAGTAGATGGACAGACAGACAGATTGCCCCTTTTTGCTTAAAAAGTTAGAGTTTGAATGATCAAGTCTCTTACTGAATCACAAATGGCAAGACTTATCAAAGTAGTTGGCAGACACCTACTTAATAATACTTACAACTACAATTACTATATATCTACAATAGACATTGCCAAAAATAAATTTTAAAAGGCTATCATATATTACTAGTTCTTAAGTTTTTTGAAATGGTGTAAATTAAAGTGTTTTCTATCTATCATATAATAACATTATCAGAGATGTAAGATGATCATCAAATACTTAAGACCATTTCACTTGTCAAACCAGAAATTTAAAATGCTATTTGTCTAGAATATTAGCATTTCTATTTGACAAAATTAAAATAAATAAATAAAATTATATATATATAAGTATATATAATTTCATATTAGTAGCTGGATAGTCACTACTATTACTTGCCTCAGGCTGTAGAATCTATGATCTGTTGACACCAGGGCATCCCCAGACAATCAAAACAATCGGCTGGTAGCCACAACTTTGTGTAATAACAAGATTATAAATAAAATAATAAGCAGTCTAGCTGGATGTTACGGAAACACCGAAATTATTGTTTTGTCCTGTAACACACATTAAACATTTTTTTTTTTTTTTTTTTTATTTAATTTTTTATTGAGACTTTTCGTCACCAATGACGATACCAGCCTCATAGGTGATGGCAAATTTACATTTTTTAATATATTAGATAAACTTAAATATAATTTTAAACTTAACTATAACTAACTCTATTTTTAAATATTTTAATCATGAACTTAAACAATAATCCAGCCTCCTCGCTCAAAGGGTTGCTTAAAATAATATTTATTCCTCCACTATGTAATGACGAGTCTGGCAAAAGTGTCCTTCTAATTGGTTGAGTTTGGCCACATTCCAGAACAATATGCACGAGATCCTCTACTTTGTTACAGTGCTCACAAAGAGGGCTAGATCTTTGCCCTATCATGTGATAAAATTTGTTAACTGGAATGTGGCCAGACCTTATCCTAAAAGCTGCAACCATAATTTCTCGGGACAAGTGTGTGTCCTCAAACCATGGATAGTTTGGAAGCTTATTTTGCAAAGTTTTGTACCATATGCCCTTGTCAACAGAATTTGCTTCAAAATGTTTTGACCACATATCCATACAATTCTTTTTCAGAACAGGCAAGAGTTCTGAAGAATAGGGTATACATTGAAGGTTTAGTCCATCACTTATAGCGTCTTTAGCGAGCCTATCCACTTCGTCATTCCCTTTGATTCCTATATGTGAGGGAAGCCATTGGAGTTTAACGTTTACATTTTTATTGATTAATTTATATATTACTTTAATTGCTTCATAAGCTATCGGTGTACCTCGGATGCCTGAGATACAACGAGCCAAATGTTGAAGAGCGCTCCTGGAGTCCGTCAAAATAACTACCTTCATATAGCCTTCCCCTTCGGCATAAGAAAGTGCTTCTACAATAGCTGTTAATTCTGCTCTCATTATACTCGCCTCATTACATAAAGTAAATTTACCTTTAAAATTATTTTGAATGTCAAAAAAAGCAGCACCTACTCCATTTTCGCTTTTAGATCCATCGGTATAAATTTTACAGTATTCCGAATATTTATGACACAACATATCATTCACGTAATTTTTGAGCACCACAATATTTATTTTCTTTTTGGCAACATTAAATTCATGTACATTGAATTCAATACATGCCTTAATATCCATATAAGATATCCATATGTCAAACGAGAACATTTCTAAAAGAGGACATGTATATATCTGTTTTTCTTTAAATTGATTGTAAATATTTATTAAGATAGGCTTTTCCTTTTGTCTCCAATAGCTACTCTCACATAACACAGAAAGGCTCTCAATTGCTGACACAGACAAATTCCCAAGAAATGAGGAGACTTTAAGCCAGTATCTACCTGCCAACCAGTAGCGTCTTACAGATAATGGAGGAATAAACAACTCACATTCCATTATATATATTGGCGTGCTTCGTAAAAAGCCACCGCAAATTCTTAAAGCCCTATTTTGTAATACATCTAACTTCCTTAAATGTGTCTTTGCACAGTTACCATACAGGAAGCTGCCATAATCGATTCTACTCCTGATCAAAGCAATGTATAATTTTCTTAAATATTTAGGATGTACTCCCCATGATCTTCCAGCTAATACTTTAAGAATATTTAAGTGTTTATAAATTTTTCCACAAATTTCATTGATATGTACACCCCACCTCAAGGAGGAATCTAACCAAATTCCTAGATATTTGACTTTTTTGACAACATTGATGGACCTGTTATTAATTTTTATATTAAAATCTGGTTGCCCCCTCATTGAACTAAAAAAGCAAACATGACTTTTAGAATCAGATACTGTTAACCCTATTTCTGACAGGGTTTTGACAAAAGTATCTATAGCGTCTTGCAAACATTGACTAACCTCAATTATCTTGTTTTTATTCGCTTGACAGTATATAACAAAATCGTCGGCATATTGTGACATAAACGTACTTATATTTTGTTTAAATATATTTCTAGTTGCTACATTAAACAGAAGAGGAGAAAGAGGGTCACCTTGCGCTAACCCTCTATCCGCTTGTCTTATTAAGATTTGATTGTCTTCGCTTGTTAATTGTAGCTTTCTGTCAGATAGAAAGTTCCATAGATATTTACAAATATTGCTGCCTACTCCGATTCTGTTTAACTCATTAACTACAGATTTAACACTTATATTATTATATGCATTATCTATATCTATAAAACATGCCAATGTAGACTTTTTATTGGAAAAACCTATCTGTATATCAGTTACTAATCTAGTGACATTGTCTAAACAAGAATGCATACGCCTAAATCCAACTGTTGTAGGCGATAACAAACTTCTGCTTTCTATAAACCATTCCAAACGCTTCATAAGTATTGAATGAAAAACTTTACATGGACATGACATTAATGATATGGGTCGAATTGAAGACACCGAATTAGAGTTTTTGTTGAGTTTTGGGATGGGTAATATCTTTATAATTTGCCATTGCCTAGGTACTAAGCCTGAATTCAATATCAAATTATAAATATGTAAAAGAAACAGTTTACCAGAATTTGACAAGTGTGAAATCATAGAATAAGTGAAGTTATCAATACCTGGAGCAGTATCGGAATGCTTAAGAGAAACTTCTAATTCTGCTGTGGTAATTGGTGAATTCAAAACATTGTGATCGTCTTCGTTTATTACAGGAATTTGCTCGCGAACCGTATCAGGTGTTAAAGTTAGTAACAATTTTTTTGCTTTCTCTGGATCTACACAAGCACGATTTTGATGAATTCCTTTAACCCATCTCATTTTCCTCCACATGTCAGAACTAGAAGTTTCGGAGTCAATACTCGAGCAGAATTCATACCAAGATTTTGAGCGTGCAGACTTTATTAATTTTCGCGCTTCACGCGTTTTATTTTCGTAAGTTGAAAGATTTTCAGGAGTGGGATTTCGCCTAAATTTACTTAAAGCTAGACGTCTTTTAGCTACTGCCTTGGATTAAACATTTTATAACAGTATCTGAGAGGTCAAAAAGCCTAGATAGAGAATGAGTACAAGTTTATACATTTCTATCATTATCTTCAAAGATAAAAATTGCTTAAAGAACCATAATTACTGTTTTCAGAGACATTGTATATAATATTTTTTGTAAATATACAATATAGTACTCTATAAAAAAAAAGGGGGGGGGGGAGAGATTAATACTACTCTACATATATATCTATTAGCTAGATGTTGATACAAGATGTTAGTTATAAAATGACCAGTACAAGAGATATTAGAGGAATCTTATAAGTATTGAAACATACAGATGTTTCTATTAATGATATCAGACCTAGTCAAGATTAGCTATAAACTAATTTTAGTTATTATTAAGGCTCTTTAGTTATGTTTACCTTTAGGTTTTCCATTTTTAATGGAAGATTCATAAGATAAGTTCTTTACCAAGGAACCTTGAGATCTTATCATCTAATCAACATTTTCTTTAAAATAATAATTGATTTCAGATAGGAGGATTATTATTTTTTCTTTCTTTATTGTACACAAAGTAGTTACATATAAAACTACAGAGAGTGGTGATGTACCAAAACAAGATTAACAACTCCAAAGAGAGTTTTCTTCCAGCAAACCTAGGGAGACAGGGAGAGACTATTATCCATATAATAATATAAATCAATATTGTTGGAAATTGATAAATTGTGAGGTTATTAGTATTAATTTTTTTTTATTTTTCTTCACAGACAAATTAAAATTCTTAAAGTAAATCGGATATACTTTGAGAAATATTTTAAATCTCTAATCATCATATGCATTGTATTACTTGTGTTTTCACCAGCAGATAACAAACAGGTCTTCTAGCAACACTGTGTGTCGACAGAGACACATAATATAACTGTTTTGCATTCCAACAAAACAGGTATTATGTGTTGACTGAGACACACAGTGTTGCAGCAAGTTTCTTGCTGGTGTGTGGAAGACTATATGAATTGACAGCTATCTGACATCTATCATATCAAGGAAAGAGATGTCATGCTGGTGAGTGAAAGAGAAAGGTATAAAACCAAGGACAAATGGGTAAGTCTTAGACCATAGATAGTGTAAAGAGGCAAATATTTACTATGCTTTCTTCTAGCAACACTGTGTGTCTCAGTCAACACATAATACCTGTTTTGTTGGAATGCAAAGCTAGGGGCACACTGAGCGATTCCCGCATACTGGAGGACAACATGTTCGGTAGTCGCGCGTAGGTCGACACGAAAGTGGTCGGCGTCACAACTTTTTCACCCGTTGAGGTTTTCTCCGTGAGCAATCGCCATGTACAACTTTTTAATTGCTTCATATCTATCTTTTTCGCACGCACTGCGTAAGGTATGAAGATTTTTGCCACCTGAAAAAATATTTTAGACTCATACGTAATTTGTACATACGGTTATACCGCATAAATGACATAAATGTTACAATAAATTTGAAAACTTATGTTCATATAAAAGATTGAGCTTTAAAATTATACATTTTTAAAATATGATAAAGTTAAAGTTTTAGAATAATCTTCAAGCAACATCCTCAGCTAAATTCTAAGTGTTCAACTGACTTTAAACTAGAGAATTTTTGTGGCGGTTTGAAAAATCACATTTCACTAAACAGTTGATATTTTCAGTACAATCATACAGTCCATTTATAACTAATGTTTAAACAAAATTGAAAATAAAATATCACCCATCGAGTTTCCTCCAGAAACCCCGAATCAGGTCAGATGTGACCTATATACGAGTAAGGGAGAGTGGGGTTTGTGTCGTAACTTTTTTTTATGATAAATAGATTTACGTTTGACCACGATCACGCCTAATGTCGGACTATGATGCGGTCAGAGATACCTATTCACACAAGACTTGAAGATAGGATTGCACTTGAGGCGAAACGTTTCGTATGCACTGGTGGAGTTTCCACCGTGAAACGATAGCGTAGACCAGAGCGCCTTGTCGTCCGAGGATGGAATGGTGTGGCCCCCCATTCCCCAATCAGGTCAACAGTTCAACCGCACATTCTCCAAAATGAACATAGATATAAGCCACACGCAGAAGGTTTGCCAATAACTACTATTATTGTATACTAGCTGCGCCCGCGGCTTCACCCGCGTGATGGAAAATCGTTATATTTTAGACAATTCATACTATATCTTTATAAATTATAGCCTATGTGTTATTCAGATGTGTATGCTATATTACTGTAAAGTTTCATCAAAATCCATTCAGTAGTTTTTACGTGAAAGAGTAACAATCATACATCCATACATACATTCTTACAAACTTTCGCATTTATAATATTTATAGGATTATAGAATAATTATGTTAAGTATATACAATAATAAATTTATTGCAACAACTATTTATGTAACCTTTTTTGTCAACCCTACTGACCATCGACACGTGACATCATGAGGCTATAGGCAAACCTGTGCACGGGTAGTACATACATACATATATTATCACGCCTGTTTCACATGGGAGTAGGCAGAGACTATAAGATCTCCACTTGCGACGATCCTGACAAACAACTTTCGCTTCATCTACTTTTATTAACCAATTCATACATGCACGTTTATTTAAGTTTGAGTTCCAAAATGAATCCTATAAAAAGCTGATATACTAGCAACTCGGGGTCGATGCTCTAGACTTTGAAGCCTTGTATTGGTCAGCGCTCAATCAACCTCTTCGCTCTTCTCTCAATTAACTGCAGAGCTTCAAGCGTCAGGTATTTAGCTGAGCCCTCCCAAAGGTGAGAACAGTACTCCATGCAAGATCTTACTTACCTTGGTGGGAGGCTCGAGCATGTCTCCTATATCCTCGCAGCCGGCGTTCTTCGCTTGCTCGTGGGGGTCGCTAGCCAAGCCCCCCTCCTCACCCACCCAATCATCACCCTCCTGCAAAAATAACACTAAATATGGACACATATTACAACAACAAAACCTTTTTTATATATGACTAGCTGACCCGGCAAACTTCGTACCGCCTCAGAATCAATAAATAAAAAATCTGAATGATAATTGCAGAATGTTTCAACTTTAGTAAAAAATGTGATTAAAACTTAACCGGAACGAACATCAAACGTTTGACATTCAAAACCAAAAAAAAATGAAAAAAAAAAACAACAATTTTAAATTTAATTTGATTTCTGAACGACTTTTAAATTTAATTGATTTCTAAACGACGGGACGAACATCAAATGTTTGACAGGTAGGAATAGTTTCTAAGGGAAAGCGAAGTTGTTGTTTTTACTATATTCCAAGCATTTTTTTAATATTTACGCGCCTTTTAAACCTTCCCTGGACTTCCACAAATAATTCAAAACCAAAATTAGCCAAATCAATCCAGCCGTTCTCGAGTTTTAGCGAGACTAACGAACAGCAATTCATTTTTATATATACCTATTATTGCCATAAATATTGTAACAGATTTTTTTTCTATTGCAAATAACATTTGTAAGTTTTACAGTGTGTTAGTTTAATACATAAATATAAAACAATTTAAAATATAAAAAGCTTATTTGAAGTGGTCTCCATTGGCTGCAATACAGTCCTTTAAACGTTGAGGCCAGTTATCCATAGAAGCATGCACTCTTTCCATGAGAAAATCCTTCACTGCCAATCGTAAGGATTGTTTTAGGGACTCCAAATTATCATGGCGTTTAGAGCAAGCCATACTCTCTAAAACTGACCATAAATCATAATTCAGCGGATTAAGATCGGCATTAGACGACGGCCAGTCTTCAGTTGTGATGAAGTCCGAAACGTTCATTTCCAACCAAGACTGCGTGGACCGAGCTTTATGACCCCGCACCAAGTCTTGCTGGACCATTCTTGGTTATTGAACATAGTGTTGTTAAGGTGCTCAACTACCTTCTCAAGAATGGTATCTTGATACACTTGTGCTGATGTTTTGATACCTTTTTCACAAAAATATGACTCAGTCACTCCTTCATAGATAACACCCCACCAAAACCATCACTGAAGACGGATAATGCCCACGTTGGACTCTGTCGACTAACTGAGAAGCTTCCTTAGAGCTTTGAGCATAAATACGGTCATTTTGTTTGTTAAAATGTTGCTCAATTGTAAAAATTTTCTCACCCGTAAACAAAAATTTTCTGTGACCTCCCTTTGCGTACCGCTTCAGTCGTTGTTTCGATTTTACCACCATATTCTTTTTTAACATAATTTAAATTAAGAAATGACCAGTACGTCTCTTATAGGCTGCAAGTACTAAGACATCTTTTAAAATACGTGACCTGGTTCTAGGTAATATCTTCATCTACCGAGATAAAATCTTTTACTTTCGGACAGGATTTCTTCGAATTCTTTCCCTTACTGCTTTGACCACCTTTTTCGTACAAACACTACGTGTACGGCCAGATCTTGTTCTGTCACAAACAGAGGTCTCATTGTACCTATTAATAGCCCGGTACACAAACATTTGATTAATACCAAGTGTATGGAGAGTTTTAAAATTGCATTTGGCTCCATACCTACTTTGTGTAATGCAATCACAGTGATTCGGTTCTCTTTATCGCCCCACTCCATTTTAATATCGCAAAATGTTGTACAATGTATTGGCGCCAAAATGAGAAAACACAATGAACAATCATATAAAAATGACAGATTCCAAATTCAAATGTAATATTTGGTTTCTTTTTAATTGTAACAGTATTTATGGCCAGACTAAGTATATAGAAGTATTTAAAAATACCACATTAATATTACCATCATACTATTACCTAAGTTAACTAAAAACAAACACACTAAGAAACTGTCCATAAAACCTTTTGAGATTTTAGCCTTTTGAGCTTTCTCATGTCCGTGTTGTCCTGATAACAAATCCTGACATTATTGACATATAAAAGAATAGGCTTTAACATAATATCATGGTACTTTTAAAATATCGTAATATATCGAGATTTGATTATGCTAATATTAGACAGATCAACAAAACTGGAACAGTTTGGTTGAAAGGCACATAGCTCAAACACGACACTTAGTGACATTGAATGACTCATATTTTGCAATTTTACATCAAGAAATTATTAAATTAGAACAGCAGTTCCGTAATCAGTTTTATCTCCATTCAAATTATTTTTTAATAATTTAAACACTGCTCTTACGGATAGAGTTGGAAATATTTTGAAGTTTTTCGTTAATATAATATTTTCTTAAGTTTTCGCGACTTGTATACATAATAAAACTACGTTTTAACGGTTTTAAGCGCGGTAATTTTCGGCCACTGAAAAGTGGCCGAAACGTCGGAAAAAACCAAAATCAAATAAAATTACCGCGCTTAAAACCGTTAAAACGTAGTTTTTCGTTAATAGTTCAAAAATCGTCTTTTAAAGCTTAACCCTCAAATAAGGACGAAAAATAATTTTTTTTTCCAAAAGCTGGCATCAAAATTGCCGCGCCAAAACCAAGAGAACTATATCGTCTCTTTTATTCTAATACAAATTCTATGCAGTTAGAGGGAGAGAGCATCAGTTCAACGTTCGTTTCAATTATCTGTATTTGACCAAAAAATTGTGGTGCTTCCCGATTAGCCGTGTTCATGTTGACAGTTCGGCAACAAATTTGTGGTGGTTCCATCTTAGAGGGTTCAATATATCAGATTTTGAAATGCGACGTCACCAAGTTTAGGAAGCTTGTCACAGTTCATCGACCCTTAACATGTGACGTAATTTACGGAGGGTCCCTATCCGCCGAGTGACGTGCGATACGGAACTTCGTTCTAAAAACTCACGGGTAAACTATTAGGGCAATAGGATGCGTCGTTCTCGTTGTTGTAATCGTAATCCTTGGCTTCGTCGACGGGCAACTGGGCTGGCTCTGGCTCCGGCTCTGGCTGCTTGTGGGCCGCCGTGCTGACCGTCTTCCGGTACATCAACACGCTCGGCCGGAGGTACAACTTCCGGAAGTGGGATCCGTCTAGACCTCTGCAAGGAAGAATAGAAACGTATTAGCATTGGCGGGAAATTACATTGTGTACACAATAGAAGGGAGCGGACAGTTAAAGTAACTGATATATTAAATATAAAGTTATAGGAGTCATAGCTTCATAGATTTTGTACGAGCGTACTTACAAGTCAGAGGAGTCAAATAGCGCAATAGTTCACTAATCTTTATAAATTAATTACATATATTTTCAATACATTTACTCAAAAAATGCTTTTTCAAGACATTTGCTCAAAAACTACATTTACGAAGCCTGTAATATACATTGTTCGAGAGTTAAACATTACAAACCATACAACGGAACGTGCGGTAAAATAGATACAACATAGCGCTTTTGATTAATACATTTGTCTCACTTTAGTAATATAAAGAATATGAACTCCAAAGCCCATTCTATTTACCAATTTTCCCCTTCACCTATGTTATCCACCCTCGCCCAATCTAAATGCAACATGCTGGTGTAGCAAAACGTCCTCCATAGGCGACAGTAACCAGTTGCCATCAGCTGGGCTGTCAATTTGCCCGCTTCAGAAATACTCTAGACCGGCGGTAGTAACTATCTAGACGGGCAAATAACCTACCACCCGGCTGTGGGTTGTTTTGGCACCTCTTACGTCAGGCCTTCCGGCCGCAGGAAATTTATATTTTTTCTGCATTCCTGCACGGTTACATGTAGTGATGTCACGAATAGTGGTATGGCCGAATATTGAATACTAAATATTCGGCCATGTTCTCGGTCGAAGCGTCGAATATTCGGCGTAAGATATGTGCAATTCGCGCGTAGCAGCTTAGCATTAAAGCAATAATTTGTGACGTGTTTTCTTACGTTCTCGCGAATGATAGGTACACATCATTAAAACTGTGTTTTAACGCTTTTAAGAGCGATTTTAAATATATATTTTTCTATGATTCTGACATTTTAAAAACTGGCCGAAAAGTAGTATTAAAATAAATAAAAAAATTAAAATCGCATTTAACACCGTTAAATTTAGTTTCACTACTATCAATTTTTTATCGAAATACATATATACAATATTGAGCAATATGTGCGTTTTATTATTATTTCACGATTTGCTATATTCGGTATTCGGCCAAATACTGAATAGTGTTAAAAAAGTGGACGTGGCATAGCAGTCGACTATTCGTGGCATCTCCAGTTGTAAGTGTAGCACCGACCTGTCGACGGGTGTCCTGTAATTGTTCTCGCTCCAGGTGTGGCCCGTGGAGAGCGTCTTCCGGCTGATCATGATCTTGGCGGGGGGGATGCGCTCGTAGTCCTCGCCCGGCGCCGCCTCGCAGTCGAACGCCAGCCCGACGCCCGAGAAGTCCAGCGGCCGCTTCGTGCGCGCCGGCCGCTTCGCCTCCGTCACCGCGCGGTCCGCGTTCGTCTCGCTCCGCTCCCTCATTCTTGATGCTGACAAGAGGAAAAACGAATCGCAACAAAATCTTAACTTGAAGCTTTACAGGCAGATTGTTAATGTACTTGTCCAATTTGAAAACCTGCCCATACACATACACCCTTAAATTTTTGAGGGTGTATCGACCAAAAGATGGAAGTTAGACCCTAGATTCGGATGAATTTGAAAGTTTGTCAATATTAAAGAAGACACTGATATTCTATATTCTATATTTTTATCCGTGCAGGAACGGAGAAAGAATACAATTTCCTGCGGCCTGGCGGCCTGTCGTAAGAGGCGACTAAACAACCCACAGCCAGGTGGTAGGGTATTTGCTCGACTGGATGGCGACCACCCCTGGTCTAGAGTATGCCGCCATAACAACCTTGTGTTGTGTTCCGGCATTAGTGACTAGGTTCCAGTCTCCTTTAAGAGAGCAGCAGCGCATTTGTAGCACCTTTGGTGTTGCAAATGTCCATAGGCAATGGTAACCGCTTTCCATCAAGTGGGGCGTCTGCCTGTCTGCTGAACTCCTGCAATAAAAAAAAATCTAGCTTCTATTCGGTATTCTGCCGAAACTGTGTACTATTCAAGCGAACACCGAATATCAAATCGTGAATAAAACGCGCCCATATTACTCAAAAATATATATAAATATTTCAATCACAATTTATTGATAGTTAAACTAGGTTTTAATTAAAGATATTCCGCTCGGCCGAATACTGCGAAGTATTCGGAATACCGAATAGTTAACAAAGTGGCCGAATGCTGAATATTCGTGGCATTCCTAGTAAACATAATTAATTTAAAATATAGTTCAAGTTAATATCGAGTTTTTAAAATTTTATTGCATGAGTTCATCAGCAGCCAGGCAGGCAGCCTACTTGACGGAAAGTGGTTACCATCACCTGTGGACATTTGCAACACCGTTGGTGTTACAAATGCGCTGCTGCTCTCTATGGAAGACTAGAACCTGGTCACTAATGCCGGAACACAACTGAAGGTTGTTATGGCGGCATACTCTAGATCAGGGGTGGTAGCCATCCAGTCGGGTAAATGCCCTACCACCTGGTTGTGGGTTGTTTTGTCGCCTCTTACGACAGGCCGCCCCGGCCGCAGAAAATTTATGAAACGAAATAAAAGTAGGAGCCTTAAGAATAGACGAGTGTGCATGACAAGAGGTATGAATGTCAAAGAAGCAAGTCAGGTGTGTAAGAATAAGCCTAAATGACGCTGTGTTGGTCGTGCCTACCCCGCAAGGGAACTGGCGTGAAGTTATGTATGTATGTATGAAATAAAAGTACCTCTGTTGTTTTTGAGCCGCCAGTGCGCGGGCCCCGCCCAGGCGGCGACGACGGCCGCGCTGTAGGAGTACTCGAGGCGCGAGTCGGCGGCGGCGGCGGGGCGCGTGTCGGCCAGCCGCGGCGGGGGCGCCGGCGCCGCCTGCGCCGCGCGCGCCACCGACGCCGCCACGCCCACGTCCGCCTCCTCCTCGCTCTCCACGCCGCCCAGCGGCTCCTCGTCTGCACGCACAACGCCAATCACAACACAGGCCCACAAAAAGAAAGTCATGTGCGCTAACAAAACTGACAAGACTATGATTATGAAGTGAAGTGAGAATTGGGGGCAATGTTCATTGATAAAGAGAGAAATTTCATCAAGGAAAAAAAAACAAAAACCAAGATTTTTTCTTAGGTTTTTCTCAATTATTTGTCTGGATCTGATACCACCCAGCACACTATTTTTTTTGTGCATCTGTGTTATTATTGTTTATACAGTAACTAAAATTATTTCCCGATGTCCCGACTGGGTGGAAGTGCCAGATGGAATGCTCCTCCGTCTCAAAGGAAGACGTTCCAGCGAGGCTAATGTTATTCCTCACAGACCTAGATTCCTTTCCAAAATATCTTACCAAATAGGTCATTGTGAGCTTCATCAATCGGTATTGGCTCCACCTCAGCATTGACATCAATTGCAAATGCTTGCTGCGACAGATTCAATCTGTCATCCTCTGCACATTTATTAATTCGATGATCCCTGTAAAATCATTTAGAAAACCTTAAGTTTCTTGTGATTCTGTATTCACCACGACAACATCGCCAAAATTGTATAGTAATAATGAAATTAACCCAAAGGCATTGCACCATGGCTGCAAATATTTTTATTTTAATCTTCCTCCGCCACACAAACAAGATATGTCCGGCATTATTTTCTTTTTCCTTCGCATATTTTAAAATTTCCTTTTTCTATTTCTTTGTGTGTAGCCTCCTGTATACTGTTTTACACAACTAATAATTCCTCCTGATGTACCCGTGCAGTAAAACAATTTTAGTAGCAGGGGCCAGTGTACGAATCTGGTAAGCGGGTTAGAGCTAAAAATGCATAGTAAGCAACACTGGCATTCCCGCCCGCGAATAAAATTCAATATACATTATTTACATGTCGGAAACCGGTCTGTACTTTTTGTCACAAACGAATATTGCCGATCGGAATTATAAGTTGTGTAAAACTGTATTGTATGGCATTTTGAGAGACCATACAAGAGTCAAAGCCTGCACGTGTTATGTCTTGCTTTTAACACTGGATTGAGCAGGTAGCACAATTTCCAATAACCAACTTAATTTAGCAGTACACTCCAAAACCTCATCGTTTCTATTCCCATTCTTGTACTTTGGCTGGATACTTTCTTATTGTTTATACAGTGATGAGTAACAGTTATTGTCATGCTGCAATTTTATTTAATTATACCAGTGACACGGGGTGGAAATTCGTCTAGGGTAAGTCGGTTGAAAAAACATATCGTATGATGCGAGCGCTGACTATTATCCTATTACAATTTGTATTTGTAATTTTGCAATCTTACCGCATGTTTGTTTCTTTATTTTAAAACAAAAGTCGGTGCCCGATCGGGTTATGAGCTGTCATCCACCACGTGTGAAAAACCGCCGAGCGTAAGAGACAGTAATACAGTAATAATATATGCACAAATAAAAAACGTAAGCTCCAAATAATTCATGGCGCTTTCGACCTTTTGGTCGCTAGTCGCTAATTTCTTAAAGGTAGACTATGGGGAATCGAGTTGTATGAAGTGCACGCCACTGTTATGACCCCAACTGCTTTTAAACTCCTAACGATTTTTATAACCTATGAGAAAAACTGTACCCGTTGCTTAACTTGGGCCTACTCATTTCAAAGAAGCAGACTATTTCTGATTATGTAACTTAATTTACTTACGTATCTTCAGTATCTGGGTCCCAGTTACTAATAGAAAAGCCAGTGAACGGTTCACAAATATGGTCGTCTTCGGTCCACATTGGTAGAAAGTTCGGCGGTAGTTTAGTTAGCTCACTGAGATCTAAGCCTTCAGTCATATTTTCCTCTATCGGCTCTAAAAAAGGCTCGTCGGTACTGAAAAATTGGAAAAGAGTTAGCACTACTAATACGCAAAGGGTACATGTTAGGTCTAGCTTGTACGATCAAAAGAAGTTCTTATGGCACTACTCAACCTGTTGCCTGTCTGTATGTTGCAACAGATAATCTAAAAAAATAAAAGATTAGATACCTAATATTTTGTTAATAAATCAGTAGATAACCAAGAAACACACAGGGTTAACCTTAGCTATCTAGGCGCCCCGGGCAAGTCATCAGGTATCATAAACGTCAACGTTTGTGAGGACATATGGATGCATGTTTGTCACTCTCCCACACAAAAACCATTGAACGGATTTTGATTAAATTTCACTATAATATAGCTTATACATCAAAAATTAAACTTAATTATTTATTTTAATTTTTGGTTATGGTTATTATTTACTCTAAGAGAGCTTAATCTAATTTAAAAACAGGCCGAATCGAAATAAAATAAAATGTCGCGTTTAAAACGCAGTTAAACTTATGTGTACTAGTCGCGAAAACTAAGAAAATACTAAATGTAATAAATGTAAATTGGAGATAAATACTTTAGTCTCAAAGTCAATGTCTTGTCATCGATGGGTAGTGTGGCATTGAACGCTCTGTTTGACGAAGTGACGTCTCCCGTAGTCGCCGCCAACCGCTCAAAGAATGGATCTAATACCAAATAAAACAAAAATTAAATTACACTAGTAAAGGACATTTTACCCCCCTGCTAATCGTATGAACCTTACTCAAATATCTTTCTAAAATCTTATAATACTTTTTATGTTTTTACCCAGCCTCGGAATTATAATTACATAAACATATTTCTGTTGTCCGCTACTAACATTGATGGTTCATGTCTTGATTTTGTTTTTATTAACTGACCTTTTAGCTCTTTAGTTCAATATGACGGCCTCTGTGGTTGAGCGGGCTAAGCCTTTGCCGGCGTACTTCACTGCAACGCAGAGGTTTCGGGTTCGATTCCTGGTATAGTAAATTTCGGAAACGTATTTTCTCCGTTATTTACTATGGTCTGGGTGTCTGGGATCGGCCCCAGAGTAGTCCGTTGTATATTACCCATAACACAAGCGTAACTTGCTTAATTTGGGGATATACAATAAGTGTGTTTGTCTGCTGATTATTATTATATTGTATGTCTTTGGAGACCACGGGCCATAAAAATGGCCCGGACATTTGGAGGGCTTGCGTGGGGCCATGGAAAGGCCAACACGTAGAGGGCCTTTGACAAATTTAATGTAAATGTGGCATGACACTGACAGGCGATTATCCCTGTCTACACCATAATATAACAATGCACCCACTGGTGGTCCACAAGATCCACATAGTCACACTGAGAGTTCGTTGGCTGTAGAGTCTTCCGAATGCTCCTTGATCTTCCTGCTCTTCTTTATGTGTGTATATACTGACCGATGTGTGTATACTTGACCGAATTATGATGCCGGAGGCTCGCCCCGTGCTTACTAAGGTACTACAAAAATGCAGACGCTTAGCAGCTAACGGAGCGAGCTACATATCCGCGGTAAGCGGGGCGTGGGGTACGGGATTTCTGGGGGAGAGGTCAGGGGGGTGATTCTGTCCGCAACATCTTGTATATTTATATTAAGCAAGTTATGTTTACCTGTAGGATATTGTACATTTAGTTTAAGACTATTATTATGTGTGTATATTTAATTTAAAGTTCTCCAATATAATTGGTGCCTAACTGAAATTTTTTAAAAATAACCATATCCTAATGATAATGTAATTATTATTACCTATAAAATCATTAGATTCAAAATCTCCATTAAGTGTCTCTGGGTTCGCCGCTATCGCCCCTCGCGATTTCTTTTTTTTCTTCCTAGTCGCCGCGTTCGTGTCTTTTTCCGCTGAGGCGCCTTCATCTTGTGTACCTTGCTCATCATCCTTTTTGCCTCTTTTAGACTACACAAAATATATAGAGTGATGAAAAGCTCTTTGACTCAAGCTACATACGAAAATAAATCAGAAGTTTCAAATTACCCAAAAATCACATTATATAATATTTATTATATATATTTAAATATGAAGAATATCTATGGATTTCACTTGGATCATTAAGTTGAAAAAAAAAAACTAGTAAGGAGCTACTTATATGCGCGAGTGATATCACTAAAGCAGTAGACATAAATTAGCTTCGAGACATTTTCTGCGATTGTAGTAGTGTACTGTCAGCACATAAATAAATGAACTAATACTTATATATATTTATTAGGCTGGAACTTAATATGAAACTAATAATATTAAACAATATTAAAATAATAAATATTAATATTGTAACAATATGCACATTAGGTCAAAAACTCAAATAGGATTTGAACATATTATGCTACCAATACTTTGAATATTATAAATTTTATTTCACTTCTGATTAGCATATGGTGTTCAACACAATAAGATTATGTTGGTGAACAATAAAAAATATTGTTGTTGTTAGTTGTAGTACATCTCCAGAAAAAATTAAAGCACTTATAAATCAACATGTGTACCTGAGTGGCCTTGATCAGTCCACCGGCCATTTTCAACACCTCATAATGTATAGAATCCACTCTGAAAGAGTAAATGCGTGTGGATGCATCTATTACAGTGGAAGCGGTCTGCAGGTTCTCCATTCGGGAATCATGTCTTTTCAACATTGACGTCATGAAATCTATTAGTTGGAGATTCCATGCATTGTCCTTCGTAATTTTCTGTAAATAGAGAAGAGAAGAGACTATATAGAAGTGATAATATGCTTTCAATGGAGGTTGCTTATCTAGAAGGTAACACTGACATGATACAATTTATCCAGAAACAAATCTGTATTAGCAGTTTGCATATGATGGAAAGCACTTTATTTGCATACATATATTTACATTCAAATATACACAAATTACGGCAGTTAAACTGTAGACTTGGAAACTACTGAAAAAAAAGAAAAGTGCAGCATAGATCTTCTCTGCACTTTGTTATAAATTTTTAAATAAAAAAACATCTAATTATGTGCCTGTCTCCACCTGGACACTAAATTGATCAAGAGAGGCTTAAAAAATATTATTGGCTTTGTCTCACTAAACATATATCTAAACAAATGGATGACAAAACCAAAGAAGTTGGAGAAAGAGATATAAGGTTACACTGTCAGCAACAGTTATGTTTTGTATTATTTTGTCATCAAAATTGTTACAAATATTTATTTGTTAAATAGACGAAAAAAAATCACCCAAAAATGTAGTTACAAGTCGTGATGGAATATGGGCACAGAATAATAATATATTTATTTGTAAATGACACGGTACAATAAATGGGATCTTATGTATTAGAGAATGTCATGTCATTTATACATTCATTAGTCTGTCATTACCCATTCATTGGTCATACAAATATTTGAAATTAATTTAATAAATATACTTAAATTATATTTACTATATGATTAAGTCATACATTATGTCAGCTAATATATTAAACATTAATTATTAAGTTAAACTTTGTCGGAAAGACTTATGTCAATAATCAAATAAAATATAACAAACATTTTTCTATAATTATGTAAACCTAAACAATTTATTTATACAGAAAAAGAAATGTCACATTGTATTTATATGAAATTTTATTAGTAAATGTGCTCTTATAGTTTTTTTCATTGCGCTATTTTACTTACATAAGACAACATCATGGATAACAGAAAGTTTCTTAAAAGGACTAGATAAATATAGTTGTTAAGGATTTTTATATTGCATGAGTTCAGCAGACAGGCAGATGGCCCACTTGATAGAAAGGCGGTTACCATCGCCTATGGACATTTGCAACACCAAAGGTGCTACAAATGCGCTGCTGCTTTCTTAAGGGAACTGGAACCTAGTCACTAATGCCGGAATACAACTCAAGGTTCTTATGGCGGCATACTCTAGACCAGGTGTGGTAGCCATCCAGTCGGGCAAATGCCCTACCACCTGGCTGTGGGTTATTTTGTTGCCTCTTACAACAGGCCGCCTAGCCGCAGGAAATTGTATTCTTTCTCCATTCCTGCATGGATAAAAAAGATAAAATATATACATAAATGGATAAAAAAGGATGGGTAAACAATAATATTATAGTGATATCACATTGCTATATTATCAACAAGGTCCTACACTGATGCAGATGATATGGAATACAACTAAAAAAATTAATTAATTATTACAATTAAAAATAATTTGCCTATCAACAGAAACATCTGGAATCTTAAATTGGTAACAGATTAATAAATTTCTTGAAAATTACTTAAGAAATAAATCTACTTTAATCTATGCAAAAAATACACTTACATTTTCAGCATAAAGCTTAAGGCATCCTTGGAAATGTTCCTTCGCTGGTGCCGAAGACATTGTGTCCCTGGCTGCTCTGGGGGAACTTGGTGTGGAAGTTGTAAGAGACGACCTCTCCGATGTGACCAAGGACAATCTTTCTGCTTCATCATCATTACGATTCTTAAAATACAAAGAAAGTTTTATTTAATTATATAAGGCCATTTCTAAGTATTTGTTTCTAAATAAACTTTATTAAAATTCTTTTATGGCTGTGAGAGCTCAGTTGATAGTGCACTTATATCCAAATGTAGGGACTGGTTCGAACTCTGGCTGAAGAGCTGCACCACATTGGCAGTTTTCTGACTTATTGTGCATATTCAGTACTATTACAATGTGTTAATGGTGATGAAAACATAGTGATAAAACTGCACATTGAAATAATCAAAGTATCAAATCCACCTTAGACAAGCTTTGTTCCTCTATAAATGGGATGTTTGTTGATCTTTATTATCATGCTATTATTATTAAAATTCTTCTTTCTAAATATGATTCTCCATGATTTGTGTATAGAGCCAATGTCAAGTATTAATCAATATTAAAGTTATACAATAATCTTCATGATAAAGCCTCACATTACTTGTATAGAGCCAATGTCAAGTATTCATCCATATTAAAGTTATACAATAATCTTCATGATAAAGCCTTACATTACTGGTCTTTGTGTCCCTTGTGTCCAACGAGGGAGTTTTATGGCAGCTCACAAAAAGCACAATTTACTAAACAGTTAGGGTTTTCAACACAAACACAGAATTCTTTATTAGAAACAATAAATATCCTATATACACTTATTGTTCACTTTTAACCAAAGTTAAACAATTTTTTAAAACAGAACTACACAGCTAAACATCACCCATAAGTTCCCACCAAAAACTAGTTATTAAAATAATTAACCAGACTTTTTATCTTTGTCTATAACAAGTCTTTCTAACCAGTTTCATCTTCTATAATATTGTCAACTGTGGCCAAATGAGTCTTATTTCTAGTGTTAAAAATGTTAACTGCAACAACTCATTAAATGATAGTTGTTAGTCATATAGGTGAATTTTTCAAGTGAGTGTTCAGGACCAAATCCTAAATTGTGCTAAATAGCGAAAAACACTAAACAGAGTCTCAAGGCTAATTTTGATAAAAATAAAAGTAATACCATTAGATTTTTGGACAATCAATACCTTTGTCAGGAATTGAAACTGCTGATTTTGAAAAAAATAAACACACCTGTATTTATAGTGCCAAATCATAGTATATTTTTAATCCTTACAAGCAGTAGCTTCAAGATCAATTTCTGTGAAGGAATGTCAAACAGTAAACCAAGGGAAAAGGTTGTTTTTGAACGAAATATTTTATTTTCTATACATTAACTAAACCTCAGTTCATTTTATTCAATATGAAAATTATTCTATTTTTAATAGGCATCTATAAATTAATATTCAAACATTACTATATATATAAATAATTAAGATTCAGCTCTGTCAAAATGTTTTGATTTTTCGCAACACTGAAATATTTTAAAATGTAGATCCAATCAGATATAACATAATAGGTATAAGTTACTCTTAGCCCAGAATAGTAGTCTTATAGAATGCTATTAGGAAATAATTAAAAGTATTATCATAGTAAATACCTGTAAATATATATGTTATACTGTAAAATTATTTTTCCTCATTATATTACTGCCACTAAAGCTAAATTTATAAATAGTTCTAAGCACCAAATCCGTATATACAGATTCTTGAAAACCAACAAATAATTAATACTCTTTGTAAACTTTACAAATCTATTATGCCACATTTCTTTTATTACAACTGTTTATAAGAATGAACAAGTAGATTATGATTATCACATGATTATCACACATACTTCTTTCCCTGCCTGATTAATTGCATTATGCGATATTAGACTCCGTCTTCGCACAGAGCTACTCCCGCCAATACTCAATCGCGAAAACACAGGTGTAGAAGTTATCCCTTTTTCTGGCATCGTTTTCTTGAGTTAATTATTAGTTCTTTAAATTACAATCACTCTTTTGGCACAAAATGTTGTTTATTTAAAATTAATTCACCTGTATATAAAATCAAATTTTAACGACGTTAAATAATTGACATTGTTGACAAACATCATTTTTCAATGTGAGCAACATGACAAATAAATAAATAAAAATCTAAAGGCTTCTCCACATTCTCAGCTATAGTTCTCGCGAGTCTTTCGTATCTAGCAATGCTGTTCCCGAGACAATGGAGGTGAGATCGCGAGAACCTAGGGTGGCCAGATTCAGCAGAATTCCACGATATTAGTTGAATTAGGTTTTGATTTTCGAAGAGATATATAAAAATGGATGAACTGATGTAATGACTTTATAAAAAACAAATACCACAATAGCCAGGGAACCATAAAAATAAACAAGTTTTGCAGTGTTAATTTCTAACAGTCATTATAAAAATTGGATGGACAGGGAAATCATACACCGTTAATAACATGTTTAGTTTACCTCAAAGCTTAATAATTATTTATAAAAATATCGGTACTACAGGTAGCACCTTTGGTGTTGCAATGTCCACAGGCGAACGTAAACTCTTTCCATCAAGTGGAGTGTCTGCTTGTCTGCTGAACTCGTGCAATAAAAAAATAATAAAAATGGGAAAAAATCTCGATACTACTCGATAATTATTACTCGTCTTTTCTAGTTAGTAATAAATAAAACACATAATTTTTTTTTGCATATTTATTTATATTTCCATACAAAAGTGTGTTAATTATACATAATTTTGTAATTCTTTTGTAAATAAATGTAGCATAATTTAAATTTTATCCAGGCAGTTAGCGGAATCCTCAATTATAATCTGGACACACTGCGAGAACTTTCGTGTTAGTAGCGTACGGCGCCAATGGGAGAAGTTGTGTAGAGTATGATAATTTGGGCATGATAATGATCGCAAATTGGTCGAGGATCTAGAATTTCATATATTTTCTTTTTTACTTGTTTTAAAACGCTTTCATATATTATGGTGTTTTAGTGCATATTTTGGAATGAATTTCTAAGTTCATTCACAACTAACTGAGAAAACTATACTAATAAATTCGATAGCCCTCCATATTCTCGCGAGAACATCGCGAATCACGAGAAGACTCGTGAATGAAAATATTATTATACTATCGCACGGTATAATTTTAATATACCATTTATAAATTACAGTTTTCACAATAGTTGAATGATGGATAATTAATATATTTATAGTTTTAAATTTATATGCGTTGCGTTGTCATTAGTTGGAATGAATAGTTCGATTGAATTAAACTGGATAGGTACTACAGTACTTACTGAAAGTTATCAAATAATATCGGTTGAATTCGGTTGACCTGTGCCCAGAGTATTATTTATCTGTGTGACTTCTGCAACTTCAGATTAATCAAGTGAAAGTGAAGAGTGAATGTTAGTATTAATATTTGAAAACTAAAAATAAATATTGACTTTTGATTAAAATACACGTACATGAGTTGTTTAAAATGACAATTAATAAAATTGTACACATTTTAATTGTACTTTTGCGGTGTGATAATTTTTATACCTCTTAATTTTCGGAATAGAGGGCGCTTTTTGACAGTTGGAAAATTATTTTCCCCCTCAACAGCTGTTTGTAAACGCTGCGCTTGTTACTAACTTCTCGTCAATCATTTTGTTCGGTGGCTGAAATTTTTGCGAATACGATATCGTTAAAAATCTTTGTCATCGGAGGTCTAAAAACAAAGTGACATTATGAGTTCAGGTATGCCTGAATTGGGCTCTAAAATAAGCCTAATATCGAAAGCTGACATCCGTTACGAAGGCCGACTTTTCACCGTCGATCCTCAGGAATGTACCATCGCTTTGGCTAGCGGTAAGTTGACAAATGGATACTGTTAACTTGCTAAATTTCTTCTAGTAGACATTGGTAATCGGCGGCTTTTCGATTTTACGTGTTATAATTTCTTACTAGCTACTTATGAGAATCTCTGGATCTCTCTAGAACGCTTTGTTAAATTTCCCTCCTGTACCTACTCGAAAATATTATTAATTGTTGTTCAGGAAGACCTTACATTTTACTTATCTAACATTGTAAATAATTGAGATGCTGATGTTTCTAATAGGTTTACACTATTTTTGGTCTTAAAAATATAATATAAATTCGCTTGTGACCGCGGTTTCACATTGATGACGTTGATATGGACTATAAACAACTCATTGATCCCTACGATTCATTTTGTCATCTTACTCTGATTACATGTGTTTACATTTAAACACTTGTGTATTGTTTTAGCTTATAGTTACGTATTGTTATTGTTTATTAGGCATATTTATACCTATTATTTATATATCAACATATTATGACAGTAGAAGGTAAATGCTAACTAGGTGTTTTAATATTTTATATTGCAGTGCGATCATTTGGCACAGAAGATCGTGAGACACAATATCCAGTGGCACCTCAAAGCCAAGTGTATGACTACATCTTGTTTCGTGGAGCTGATATCAAGGACATCCGAGTGCTCAATAATGTCCCCTCATTGCCAAATGACCCAGCAATTATGCAGATGTCTGTGCCCCCAACACTGGGCTCTGGCCCTCCACCAGGGCAATATGCAGGGCAGTTCAACCATCCAGTTGTTGGCCAGACTCCATACCCACAGTACCACCCGATGGGCTTCCCCGGAGGTGTGCATTCGCAGCTCAACAAGACGAGTGAGTTGTCCCCGCAAACCTCGGTGGATTTAGCATCGCAGCCCCAGCCGACGACTGCTCCCATTGGCTCAGGAGTGGGACACCACACCAACCAAGTGAAAGACCAAGGTTTTTTTAAATAAAGGTTTATTATAGCTTTGGCTTCACATATGCTAATTTGCGATTTTTGCAATATCATAAACAGATGCTTAGTGAACTGTTTTATTACTAACATTATTATTTATTAATTAATCCTTATTATTAACAAAACATCCTAATATACATTAACAAATTATAACATTCAAGTATGTATGAACATTTAATAATAATTTCTGAAGCATCTGATTATGATTTTAAAGCTGCTTAAGACATTGATTTCATGACATGGGGTATCTGTATTATATATTTCACACAGAACTTAAAACTAAACATTGCATTTACAGTAACATTGATTTATTAACAGTTAGACAAGATTCGTTTCACTTTAATAATAAAGAATTGCTTGGAGAGTTTAAATTGTTCAAACAATCTTTAAGAAAAAAAACCAATTAGTGTATATTTATATAATATAGTATAATGAAAACATATTAATGGGGAGTTTATAGTGCCACTTCTCTTTATAAGCAACTAAAGTTGGAAATGGTGGTACAATCATGACTTCCAATAAGTAATCTGTAAGATTTAATTTGGACATAAATATATTTTCATTGATTATGATATAAAGTACATGACACTTTGAAAAGAACTCTACATACATTGCATTGTAAATATATCTTAACTCATTATATTGTGTACTTTTTATTTATTTTATATATTTATGTAACAGTTCACATTTATATAACTAGTATGTAATTTATCAAAAAATCGCAATCTGCATTTTCATCTGCCCTTGGTCTGTTGCTTGTTTCAATCATTCTTTCTATCTTCATTTCACTTGTCTGTTTGGTATATTTCATAGCTTTGTTGTTACAGTAGAACCTCTTTAAGTCGAACCTCCATAAGTCAAAACCCTCCCAAACTCAAAATAATTTTGTGTTCCCTTCCCTTCAACCCCCAAAATGTCTGTTGCTTGAAATCTGTACCCTCTATATGTTGAAATAATTAGTGAGGTCCTAAAAGCAAATTCAGTACTTATTTTCTTTCCCTAACTCGAACAAATAAATTACACCTCTATATCTCGAACATAACAATATTTGCTTTTACAACCTCTATAAATATTATATAAATCGTAACCTCAACAAGTGAAATGTTTCCTTACAAAATTCACTAAGTTGAAACCCTCCATAAGTTGAAAACTCTATAACTCGATTTTTTTTATTGTCTCTCTTCAAGTGCAACTTACAGAGGTTTTACCGTTTTATTATTTTTTTTTATCTTCAAATTATTACTATAATTATCAAATAGTATGTTCAGAATAAATAGGGGGCATAATTAAACATCAACATTGTAGGAAGTTTCTTTTGTGTACTATCTTCTGCTAATATAAATATGAAGTGATTTTGGTTTGACTATTTGTTCCTTCAGTTCTTGAGACTGAATGAATTATCATGAAATATGATATTTTCAGCAACAGATATGAATTTACAACATAATACAATTATCTTGGATAATGGAGAATTTTCTGCAAATTATAGATATGAAGCTCATAGAGCAAAGCAAAGTGAATTTTTGTTATATGTGTATTTCATGAAGGGATTTTGAATATAGGATACTTTTTTATCTCTAAAAGCAGAATGCTTTCCTTATGATATGGACTTATTGTAGACTTTATAATACAAAGACAAAAAGTATACTTGTGGCTAATTCTATATTATTAGTTAAGCACAAATCTTTACAATGATCAGTGGTAATCTGGAGGCACAAAGCTGCTGCTCTTGAAGAATCGCTTAGTGAAATTAACCTGTGTCTAGATTTGCTAGTAGGACTAAAATATAGCATAAACTTTCACTTTATTTTGATGCTTATCATATTTATAAAAATGAGTGTGAAAGTGGCTGATTCAGACTTCTTGAATTATAGTCTCTATAGAACATAGACAGTCTCCAAGAGCTTTGAACGTGCAAATATATTACAAAACAAAAGAATTGATGTGTTTGTATTGCATTATTTTTTAGTATTTAGCTAAAAGACACTATTTTCTACAGGCTCCATGCTGGACCTCATTGGGGGTGGTTCCCAGCAGAGTGTATCAAGATCTGGTACTCCTGCAGTTAGTGGTCATAGGAAGAGTCCTACAGCGGATCAAGGAACTCAAGTATGTTTATTGATTTTTTACCTTATTTTTAAAAATAAATCATATTCATATAGTACTTTCTTAAAGTTTCGGGACTAATACACATAATTAAAATTACGTTTCATCAGAAAAGTGGCAGAAGCTGCAAAATAAATACCAAAAAATATAATGCCACAACTAAAACTGTTAAAACATAGTTGTAATGAAATCATATTTTCATCCATATCATCCAGCAATCATAATTTTCTAGGAATTAGTTCTGGTGCCTAAATAAAATTTATTTCTGAGAAATATAACTTATTAGATATTTAAAGATTCAATGTGAAATTCATACCACAAAAATAGTGAGCAGTCTAAATTTTTTTTAATAAAGAGATTAGTCTATTCTGTTATTAATATATATCTATACTAGAGTTTTGCCTATGGCTCTGCCGGGTGGAAAACCTTAGGTAATATATGTTACATACATACAAATTTAAGTAGCTATTTTGTATATATAAAAACCTTTAATACTTTAGTTTCTTGTTGAATTCACTACAATTACACAGAAACTAAGTCAATATAGTTTAGACAGCTGCACAACAAAACAAAGAAAAGTCACAGCCAACCTGATTTAAAGTATGTGGTAACCTGATCATCTATTTTGCTAATCCGTCTATTCCAAGAAAACGACGTCTTTTATTGGCATATAACATATCCCAAATGTTGATTCGGGTTATAAGCTGGCTTTATGTCGAATTTCATTCCTATATGTTGTATTAGTTGCCAAAAAAGACGCGATCGCAGCACCATGTTTTTCGCTATTTTCGTGTATCCCACGGAAAAGTTATTTAGCGGGGTAAAAAGTATCCTAAGTTACGCCCCTTGGCATGAGTTAGCTCCGTTTCGAATTTCATTTAAATCGGTTCAGTAGTTTTTACGTGATACTGTGAGAGACAGAAAAAATCTAATAATTGCATTTTCAGAATTACCTGATCCGAATTATACCCCATGATTTTTTTCACATTTTTAAATACAATGTACAAACTCAACCATTTACAGATTCATTATAGTATAGATAAAATCAGTTCATTTGACGTTTGCAATTTTATGTGTTCATCAATTTTGTTAAGGATAAAATGTTCAAACACATTATATTGAAAAATTTCTTTTTAATGATTTATGATTTCTAAGTTATTACTCATAACATCAATACATTACGGTGAATTGACCTCATCTTTATACATATAAATAAGTTTCCGCAAATTAAATAGTATCAGCATACAATTGAACATAACAAACAGTGACCTATTTTATTTGTCTTCAATGTAGAAATTTATTAAATATTATTCGTTTTCTACTTACATTTTCGTTGCACATGTCATCTGTAAATCACAACCAATGCTGGAAAAATGCTTCAAGTTTATAGCAAACTTTTCTCAACTAAAGAATACTTACTAGTTCTAAAAGAAGTATTAAATTATCTTGTCAAGAAATTACGAGAGTATTTGACTACATCCAAATAATAATCCCTCGTGTAACTCTCATATCCATATTTTATTCTTCATAAATATATTCAAATAGAACAGTGGTGACGTCTTGATGCGAAGTGTATTGTACACAGTACTAGTGGTCTTAGAAGAAAGGACCACCCCGAAGATCGCACAAATGGCAGAAGAATAAAAAATATTTTAACAAAAATCAAAACCAAGTTCAAACTAAAAAGGAAAACAAACATTTTTTTCTCCATTTGGAAGTCCATGTGAAGTAAAAAAATATAACTATATTTTGCAAATTTTGTTGTTGTAAAAAACAATAAATGTTTTACTTAACACTAACTTCAAGATATAGAAAATATTTTTTTTACTTTATAGTTGTGAAGTAGGTTTTGATTTTTTAAATATTTTTTATTTTCTACTTTTTGGTTACGCAAATACTTGAATAGCTGTAAAAAAAGATATATGAAACACATTGTGCATGCCTATAGTACTCTAGGGTTGCTCTCGAATTCCTTGGGATCCACTTATCAGATTGTGATTGGAAGACAATGGGACCTCAGGAGTTTACTCTATGGAGTAAAAAAATATATTTGAATCTTGGCTGATGATGTTTATTATGTTAAAATTTAACTGTTTTCTCATAGGTGGGTTCCATGGCTAGTGGTTCCGGGCAGCAGAGGGATAGCCGCCGCGGCAGTGGCGGTGTCTCTGGCGCCAAGGCCGGCCCCGCAACCCGCAACCGTACTAATTCGCGCAACCGACAGCGTTACCCGTCAGGCGGCGCTTCGTCCGCTTCAACGACAAATCAGCAACAGCAGAACCCGCATAACCAGCACAGCCAGCAAAGCCAGCACAACCAGCACAGCCAACATACTCAACATAACCAACATAACCAGCACACTCAACATAGTCAGCAACATCAACACCAACCTGGCCAACCAAACAACATGCAACCTCATCACCATCACCAGCCTGGTGAGTAATTTTGTATTTTGGAAACAAGTGATTGTTACAGTGGGACTTTTATTTATGGCTGGCATGAGACCACCACAGTTAAATCGATACCATGGCCATGTGTTCACATGACAAATGCTCGCTCATGCAATAAAACAATGTGTAGAAGTGATGAAAAGTATATTCTATTGAACGTTTTCAAATAACATAGTATTATTAGATATAATAGTATCAATTATAAGTCTGAAAATCGGCCATATGAGGGTTTCATAGAGAAGATGAACATGTACAGTTTTTTGTCACTGTTATTGAGCTTTTAAAAACTGTCCAATTTAAAATGGGGTTAGGTTATGTCAACAACTATTTGAGGAACCTTTTTATTCAATAGATATATTTAAGTGAGTTAGTAACATGAATTTTTCAGTCCGTAGTCCAAAAGTTAGAGGAAAGAGACACTTTACAAGTTTAAATGTCTCCTCCCCATAATTCGTAGTTGACGGAAGAGACACTTTACAACTTTGAATATCTTATCATAATCAAATTTTTAAAGGATAGTTATAGAACTATCCTTTAAAAATTTGATAATTACATGTCACCACTTTTTTAGTACATAATTGATGTAATTTTTATCTTTCTTATTGCTTGTTCTGACAATGCATCATCAAAAGTAATAACTCTTTCATAGATTAAAGTATTTAGAGAATTATTATCAGTGGCATTATTAATATAATTGTATTTACAAAAATATAAAATTTTTAGCAATCATGTGTTTAGGTTTTGCAATATATTAGTGAATTTTATCCAAATTTTCTTTTAGTTATTTTACCTGGTAATAGCTCTCTTGGGCCAGGAATCCACCTTAACATTAGGTGCAAGCACATGGATGCCAATCTAGATCTAACCTTTTACATACTATATACCTAGTCTTGCCATAAATATTGTAACAAAGAATTTTTTTTTCTATTGCAAATAATATTTATAAGTTTTACAGTGTGTTAGTTTAATACATAAATATAAAAGAATTTAAAATATAAAAAGCTTATTCGAAGTGGTCTCTATTGGCCGCAATACAGTCCTTTAAACATTGAGGCCAGTTATCAATAGAAGCACACACTCTTTCCATGGGAAAATTCTTCACTGCCAATCATATGGATTGTTTTAGGGACTCCAAATTGTCATGATGTCTAGAGCAAGCCATGCTCTTTAAAACTGACCATAAATCATAATCCAGCGGATTAAGATCGAGACTAGACGACGGCAAGTCTTCAGCTCTGATGAAGTCCAAAACATTCGTTTTCAACCAAGACTGCGTGAACCGAGCTTTATGACCCGGCGCCGAGTCTTGCTGGAAGGACCATTCTTGGTTATTGAACATGGTGTTGTTAAGGGGCTTAACTACCTTCTCAAGAATGGTATCTTGATACACTTGTGCCGATGTTTTGATACCTTTTTCACAAAAATATGGCTCAGTCACTGTCATAGCTAACACTCCACCAAACCATCACTGAAGACGGATAATGCCCACGTTGCACTTTGTCGACTAATTGAGAAGCTTCCTTAGAGCTTTGAGCATAAATACGATCATTTTGTTTGTTAAAATGTTGCCCAATTGTAAAAATTTTCTCATCCGTAAACAAAATTTTTCTGTGACCTCCCTTTGCGTACTGCTTCAGTAGTTGTTTCTATTTTACCACCCTATTAAATTATAAGTTAAGAAATGACCAGTGCGTCTCTTATAGGCTGGAAGTCCTAAGTCATCTTTTAAAATACGCGACATGGTTCTAGGTGATATCTTCATCCCCCAAGATAAAATCTTTTGCTTTCGGACAGGATTTCTTCGAATTCTTTCCCTTACTGGTTTGACCACCTTTTTCGTACGAACACTACGTGTACGGCCAGATCTTTTTCTGTCACAAACAGACGAAGTCTCATTGTACCTATTAATAGCCCAGTACACAAACAAGTGACCAATATCAAGCAAATGGAGAGTTTTTAAAATTGCATTTGGGTCCATACCTACCGGTTAGAGAACCAGTATGGACTATCGCCCCACTCCATTTTAATATCGCAAAATGTTGTACAATGTATTAGCGCCAAAATGGGAAAACACAATGAACAATCATATAAAAATGACAGATTCCAAATTTTAATGTAATATTTTGTTTATTTTTAATTGTAATAGTATTTATGGCCAGACTAAATATATTATGCTATTGATTGTTTGTTGTGCTATCCAAATAAACAAATAAATATCTCCATCCCATAATTCAAAAGTTAAAGGGGAGAGACACCTTATAACTTTGATTATTTCCACCACATAATTCAAAAGGTAAAGGATAGAAACATTTTATAACTTTGAATATCTCCACCCCATAATTCAAAAGTTATAAGGGAGAGACACTTTACAACTGTGAATATCTCCTGAAATAATATTTATGACTTGAAAATCTGTCAAGTAATATCTCTCTCTCTCACACACTCATGTTTACCAACATTTTTACCCCTCAGTTACTCTATGGTCCAGTCTCAGAAAAATGTTTGTAACCTTAGACTAGAAAAACAAACAAATGTGACGTATTCATAAGGCTTCTTTTTTTACCAACGCAAATAGAGTTATTGAAAGAAGTTTCATATTTATGGTATACACCAGGTCAGGGGTACGGTCGCGGCGGGTGGCGGGGCAGGCCGCGTGGCCGCGGCCGCGGGTTCATACCCCGCAACAAGAACACGCTCAAGTTCGACAACGACTATGACTTTGAGCAGGCCAACACCGAGTTCGAGGAGCTGCGCAGCCAAATAGCCAAGATAAAGATCTCAGACGGTGATGTGAAGGTTGAGGTGAGTTCATTTCACTTGTTCAAATGTAGTGTTTTCTATTTTGTTCTTGTTGATAGAGGCTCATTGGTTTAGTCAATGTCAGAGTAAATGCGAAAGGTGATAGCAAATAGCTAAATTATAGCTAGTCAACACGAACGGTCATTTATACTAACTATTTCTAAATATATAGGTTTCAGTGTTAAACATCTGCATTAGATATACATATATATAATTACTAGCTTCTGCCCGCGAATTCGTCCGCGTGAAATAGTAAAAAAAAGGAAGTTATTAAAACCCCCGATTTTGAAACATTCTTCATCGGTGCTCCGCTCTTATTAGTCTTAGCGTAATGATATATAGTCTTCATCGATAAATGGGCTATATAACACTGAAAGAATTTATCAAATCGGACCAGTAGTTCCTGAGATTAGCGTGTTCAAGCAAACAAACAAACTTTTCAGCTTTATATACTTTTTTTAATTTTTTTTATTGCATGAGTTCAGCAGACAGGCAGATGGCCCACTTGATGAAAAGCGGTTACTATCGGCTATGGACATTTGCCACATCAAAGGTGCTACAAATGCGCTGCTGCTCTCTTAAGAGAGACTGGAACCTGGTCACTCATGCCGGAAGACAACTCAAGGTTGTTATGGCGACATACTCTAAACCAGGGGTGGTAGCCATTCAGTCGGGCAAATGCCTACCACCTGGCTGTGGGTTGTTTTGTCGCCCCTTACGACAGGCCGCCCGGTCGCAGGAAATTGTATTCTTTCTCCGTTCCTGCACGGATAGGATATATTATATTATTGCCAGGTGGTAGGGTGTTTGCCCGACTGGATGGCTACAACCCCTGGTCTAGAGCATGTCGCCATAACAACCTTGAGTTGTGTTCCGGCATTAGTGACCAGGTTCCAGTCTCCCTTAAGAGAGCAACAGCGCATTAGTAGCACTTTTGGTGTTGCAAATGTCCATAGGCGATGGTAACCGCTTTCCATCAAGTGGGCTGTCTGCCTGTCTGCTGAACTCCTGCAATAAAAAATAAAAAAAATATTAGTATAAGATAATTAGTATGAAATTATTAATACATAACTACAAATCTTAACAAGCAATTGTCAATCAATCTTAAAGGTGTGAAGACGATACGATCAAACATCCAATCAAAGTCACTTTTACATTTATAAATGCGTAGTTGGAGGGGGCCAACATTAGCTTATGATAATATTTAATTGCAGGGTGAAGTAGACAAGAAGGATGATTCGGGCAATGAGACTGGCGCCGGTGAACCAGAACTGGACGAGGAAGCAAATGCCTTCATGGGATACGACAAAACCAAGAGCTTCTTTGATAACATCTCCTGTGAAGCAGTTGAGAGGTCAGTTGTCTTTCTATCTGCTATCAGCTTAAAGCAATTATTAGATCTGATATTTAGTTTTCTCTGAAGATTAACACATTCTATGATGTGTATACTTATAATTGTTTCTTATTTAGGTTTCTTCTCAGAGGTAAATGCCTATGACAAAAATTCTGAATGTTCCTTTTTTGGAACTAATTTGAATTGCTTCCTGATTCTATTATTTTTGTAGTCATTGTACATATATGACAAAAACCTGTATAGATTTATAATATAAATAAATATTAAAGCTTATTTCTATTATTGTTAAATTACATTATTTTTAACAATTAATTAAATTCAATATTGTTATAACTGTTCCTTTTTCCTTTTACACCTTTTATCTATGTATGTGTCAACAGCTTATCATTGATTGTCATAGACCTTCTTCAAGTTTTCCATGTCAGTCTGTTTCTTCTTGTATTTGTCCATAGATTTCCTGTTGTCTTGTCTCAATATCTCATTTGTTATTTTTTTAAATTCATTATTTGTTTCTGAAGTACAGCAGATAAGCTGACGGCCGAACCGTGGTAGATAGTGGTACTATCATCAATGAACATTTGCAACACTAAAGGTACTACCAATGTGCTGCTGGATGCATGAGTGGGACTGGAATCTGGCCAGTAATGCCTGAACACAACTCAAGGTTGTCATGCCGGCATGCTCTTAACCAGGAGTGATAGTTTTGTCGCTTCTATCTTTGTTTCTACAGGGATTGAATTATAATATAGATAGATAAAAGGAGTGTGTGTTTGTGCGAAGGTCGAAGGGTCGCAGCCAGCGTACAGATTGGCGCACTGAGCGCAAGCTGAACTCTGAAACGTTCGGGGTGGCGCTCGCGAGGAGGGGCGCGTGGCGCGGCCGGGGCGGCTGGCGCCACCACAACCCCATGCACCAGCCGTAAGTTGACCTCAATGTCTACATAAGTTAAAATATTTGTATGTATGTGTTTGTCCTCTATGTGATCCGACGACCTTGTTCGATGAGGAAAATGCCGCGGGAATGAAGAATCCTAACACAGAATGTAGAAAGACCAAAAAATATGATACAAAACAAAAATGTCTTGAACTTCAAAACTATTTATTTTAAAGCTACCTAAACAGAGTTCACTGTCTCGCTCGCGTTACGATATTTTGAAGATATATGTAAATAGATAGAATTTACTTACGACAAAACTGTATTCTACGAATCTCAACAATAATTATAATATTGTTACGTGCGAGCGGGGGTACGTACTCGGGATTGGAAGGAAACGCCAGTTCTTTTAAGTAACGCCTTTATTGACTTGCACAGCCGCACGTAATACCTCTCCGCAGGGTTGCCCATAGGGGCAACGTACGACTAACGATGCACTGTCCCGACGATAAGGTGTCGCACTTACCATACCGTCGCCGATATTGCGTAGACCACCTCCTGCTACTGCAGTGCTCACCTCACCTGTGATATTTCCGCGAGAAGCTCGCTTCTGGTTCGTCTTTCGAACTATACTACCCTCCTCTTTTACTTAACTGTCCACTAAACTTTCACTAAATTCACCACTTAACTCGTCACTGTCTTCTATTAACCTTCGGCCAACTCTTCCGTATCGCCCTTTTCGCTTCGCTGTCTTGAACTGAACTCAAGTCTAAACTGCCCGGTAGGCGTGCCTTACGTTGCTTATATACCCGGAAGAATTTTCTAGAACCCATACTTTCGTTATTCTTTTATTTACTATCTGTCCCTTTCTAAACATCTATCTATCTCTGTCTTTTGCTTCTCGAACTTTCTATTCTAGAACTTTCGTTCATCGTCTATCCCTTTCTAAAATATATCCGTCCTTGTATTTTCCTTCCAGTATTTTCTAGCTTTTTTTAAAAGTTCTTAAACTAACTAGATGGTTCCATCATCATTCGCCACAATATTAATATTAATTTTTCACAAATAAATAATTTTCATTCAAATAAGGCATCATACATATTTTTTTCATAAGAATTTAAAGTAAATTCTACCAATTTATATTGTAGAGGGGTCAGTCAACTTACATTTTTAGGTAGCCCCTTAAATTAATTTTTAGTGATTTTGGAATTAATGCTTTAAGGACTAAAAGTTTCTGAGACAGCATGTAATAAAATGCTTATTTATACATGTATGTCTCTGCAGACCAACGGGCCATAAAAATAATTCGGACTTTTGGAAGGCCCACACATAGAGGCCCCTTGACAAATTTAATCTAAATGTGGCTTGACACTGACCGGCAATGATCCCTATCTACACCGTATAAAAATGCACCCAAGGACTAATGAGAACAAAAGGTACCTTTTTAAGGCTATTGGGATGAACTGCTGGTTTGGAGTTAGTGGCCCCACGTTGATTATTATGACCGTTAGATGGCGGGCGATGCGCGGCGGCGGCGGCGGGGGCATGCCTCGCGGCCGCGGCGGGATGGCGCCGGGGCCGCGCCAGCCGCGCCTGCAGCCCGCGCCGCAGCACCTCAACAACGCCGCGCCGACGCCCACTGCAGGTACGTCACATATCAAAGCAACTTATACTCTCATTTTTTATTACCAGGAATAAAATGACAGCTGCAATTGACTTTTTTATGTATATATTTTCGATATCCAGTATGAACATAAGATAATTTTTATCCTGAAATATGGGATAGATTCCGGGATAAAAATATATTTATCTCTCTTTTCGTTATGCTTTTACGGAAAAATTATAGGACCTATTTGGCTGAAATTCGATATATATATAATTTTAATACCGAGGGTGGACAAGGGGCACTTTCATCCCGGATAATGGGGTAGATTTATGTATAGGTTATCCCAGAAAATAGATTACTTTTTTTGTGATATGTTAATTTGGTCATTTTAGTAATTTTTAACATTTTGGTCCTTTTTGGTTATTTTTGTCATTTATGTAGTTTTTACAGATAGATAGATGAGGAATAGATAAATAAAACTAGAACGGGTTGAAATAGAGGATGAAAGTTTGTATGGGAGACTCGATCATTTCTAAAGTTTACAGATATAAAAATTCATCATCTATAAAAAAAATGCGACAGTAACTCCATCTGTCTATCTGCTAAGCTTTCACAGAAAAACTACTAGGAGTACTAGATCAGTTTTAATGTAATTTTATTTATATATAGTTTTAATACCCAATATGGACATAAATAAATAATTTTCTTGTTGGGAGATGGGATAGTTTGCAATATAAAATAAAATGAAATTATCTTCCGGGTGCAAAAGCACTAACATAAAAATTTAGTACAATGTAACCTGTATTAATGTCTGCTCTTTAAACAAGAGGCACGCACTAGAGATTGGCTCGTACCGCAGCTGCGGGATAAACTCTAGTACTAAAATACAAGTACTAGCAACAACACTTCTTTGGATGATGGCTTTTGCTTCTTCATTGTCATATGTATGTGTGTATGTCAAATATGGGAATGTTGTTGTTAATGTTTTCGACAGAAATTTATATCATAATATTTGTTTTGTTTACAGCCAAGTAAAAGAAGACTACTCAAAGATGACGCTGAATCTTAATTTATTTATGCGAGGACTAAACACAAATGAAAAAGTAACGGAAAAGCATATGTTGGTGATTAAGATGTTCTAATCTATTTGATTTAAAGAAGAGTAAAAACGAATATTGTATCTGCGGGAAGTTATGTGGTGTGGAATATTAGTTGATGGACAATGTTTTGGTGTGAAAGTGTTGTATCCAATAAATGGAAGGTGTTAGTAGGAAGTTCCCGCAGAAGTGTGACTATGTACGTCCAAGAAGCATCCACTGTTGCATATTGTAAGTAAAAAGTATAGTGAACAGTGTGTTCATATAGAAATGTAGACACCGGTGTTGGCACGAACTTAGGTCTTTTTTATAAACAATTCAAAACTAACATGCCTAAAATTATTTGTCATAGTGAGATCAAAAGTTATGATTTTAAATGGTACAGAATAGTTCAGTATATTGTATCAAAACACTATCTTTGTAATAAAATAAATTTGCATTACAGTATATATATTTTTATTGTTTCTTGGTCTCTTACTATAATTTTTGGTGTGAAAACCTACTAATGTGTAAAGGGGTTATGCTCTGAAATTTTTGACCTGATCTAAAATGCCACTTTCATGTGAATATTCCAATAGTGATTCTCAAAGTATTGATCGCGACCCCCAGGTGATTAAAGTCAGCTAGAAGGGTAATCATGTTTGTTTAGAAATTATCAGCTCCAAGATGGTGACTTTCGAGTTATCAGTGTTTTTCAACCTTCACGAATCCTTAGGGCTCCCTGGTACTGCTATTACAATTGTGGCAGAATAGAGTTAATGAACAACCTTTGACCTTAACGTTGTTGGATTTTGCCAAATTTGGTAATTATAATATGTGTAACTATTAAATTTCTTAGTTTTAGTAATATAATTCTTAATTGTTGATTTTGCT
This sequence comes from Dendrolimus kikuchii, assembly GCA_019925095.2. Classification (NCBI taxonomy): domain Eukaryota; kingdom Metazoa; phylum Arthropoda; class Insecta; order Lepidoptera; family Lasiocampidae; genus Dendrolimus; species Dendrolimus kikuchii. The sequence goes on along the minus strand of CM034396.1, from coordinate 6,274,402 downwards.
AGTACCTACCGAAATGGGCAAAATTAACAATTAAAAAGTCAATAATCAACTATTTCAGAACAGTTTTAATACCAGACTTAGGGAGCAATAGATTAGTCTTATCTGGTTTTGGTCACAAATAATCACCTAAGGGTTTTTTTTTTTATTGTAGTAGCTCAGCAGACGGCCCACTTGATGGAAAGCGGGTACCATCGCCTATAGACATTTGCAACACCAAAGGTGCTACAAATGCGCTGCTGCTCTCGAGGGAGACTGGAACCTAATCACAAATGCCAGAACGCAACTCATGGTTGTTATGGCGACATACTTTAGACCAGGGGTGGTAGCCATCCAGTCGGGCAAATGCCCTACCACCTGGCTGTGGGTTGTTTTGTCGCCTCTTACGACAGGCCACCCGGCCGCAGGAAAATTGTATTCTTTCTCCGTTCCTTCACGGATATGGGTTAAACATAAGCGAAAACTTAAGAAAATATTATAAGCATTATAGACCTAATACTTTAATAAAATTACCCCAATTTCAATGGGTAAGTCTATGCCTATACATTGCTTAGCAGTTCTCCTAACCTATTTATGACTAACCCGCAATAGCGCAGGGTTGGCCTCTAGCGCCACAAGGTTCGTGCGGTAAAACAACTCCCACGAAAAATAAATAAACTAAAACTTCAGCTTCGTCTTTTTGAATTTTGTTCGTAATGTGGCCAGTAACTAAATTTAAGGTATAATTATGTCATATTTAGTAATTACCTATATGAATTTAGGGATCAACAGGTAACTACCTGCCAGTGTTATGTATGGCGAGTCGTTTGCAGGACTTTGTGGCAAATGGTATACCACAGGTTATTGCGGGCTCGGCAGTGAACTCGTTACAAACTCTTAGGACTGTTGAAATAATTCTCTAAGAGAATTCCCAATCACATTTATTTATTTAGTAATAGTTTCGACAGAAATATCACTTGACAATTTTATTGTGGTCGCACATTCGCGAAGGTTGAAAAACTCTGGTCCTAATATGAAATAGATGAAGATAGTACTGTACTGAAAAATCAAAAATATTATATAAAATCTTTTATAATTTATTCATTATTATAACTCGTGCTTCGAAACAAATGCAATATATTTCCAATAACGAACACATGTTTCAGCTCAGTTTTAAAATTATTTAAAAAACCACAAATTGTATTTAAAAGTATTGCATTTATTTTGCTACGCGAGGTGAATAATAGATAGATAAGAGCTTAAAAGAATTCGTCTTGACAATTAAATGAAATTAAAATCAATTGTGACGTTTACCTATACATTTGTTTGTATTCATAAATATAATATGCTTTAAACTCCAAACCCATGCTAGTATAAAACTATCGTTTTTTTCTGTATTTATGGTGATATAGGCTGTAGTAAACTCAATGCAACCGGTGTCTAATTGGTATTAACGAATTGTGTAAAATTGCCTCTCCTGTAAATTGAACAGAGGCTATGTAATAAATTGCATAGTATAACTGGATCTTTATTTTTATGTTGTGCCGAAACGATTTTTTATTTTTCAGGTTTTCCTAGTTATTCGCAAACGTGCCTGTACATAAACGCCTTATTTACAAATGAGGATTATCTTTGAAATTAATAATAACTTGATCAATGTTGCTATGCAATACACTTACTTAACTTGAATATGACCTGTTTACAATGATAACATGGTACCATTAGCAAAATAATTTTTCGCTTAATAATAACCTAAATTATTGTAATGAATTCAGTATAGGTAATGCAGAGTTGTTTTCAAACATAACGTTAGTTATTACATTGTGTAAACAGTTTATATTACTGTAAAACGATGTATTGCCATAGCGATATTATTAACCACTGTGAAGAATTATAGGGTAACTTGAACATGCGCCAAACACATCTTAGAGAGGATGTCCCGGTGACTGCCGCCATCTTATTTTTTGTTATTTTTTTTTTGGCTTGGTTTTGAGACCAAGTCTGTTTTGTATAGCCGCCATCTTGTTTTAACTCGTGCCTCGATTACATTGTTAATCTAAAGATACTCCAAGTTTGTTGATAAGGGTGAATGTTATTAAAAGTATCAAGTTATTCGTCTTGTAAGCTGTCATTGCACTTCCATTTTTATTAGTATAGCGATGACACATGGTCCAAACAGCAGTCCTATGACTATATGGTGATATAAAAATATTTGACCAGTCACCTTGGGTTTGTTTGCGTGGGTCCTTGTATTTTAATGAAATAACATACTCAGGGATATGACTGACCAAAATTAAAGCGTACTGACTGTAGTTTAATGTTAATATATGTAGTTATTAATTATTTGCTAGTAGGACTGCTGGCGTGGTCCAAAAGGCAGAGTTCCCTGGCTCACATAATTTATAGTAAAAAAAGTATTGATCAAATGTGGATATGTTATCAAACGTTGCCTTTATATTTGTATCAATGAGCCGTTACGTTTTATCACACAAAAATTTTAGTTTAATTTGGAACAATTTGTCGTAATGTACATATTATAGTATCTTGGCCCATGTTGTTTATTTGTAAAATTGAAATTACGAAAGTACTAAAAATCTGTAACTCAAAAACTGTACCTGGTGATCGTAAAGATATGAAAATATACATTTACAACAAATCTTCCAAGAGGTGGTTTTATTTAAAGAAAACTCGGTCATTTTGAATTTTTATTGCAAATGAAACAAGCCCGTACATAATTTACTTGACATTAGCTTTTAACATCCCTTAATTACACATCTTATACAAATGTTTACAAAACATACAAAAGTAATAATAAAATTACATAAAAGATTTAGTAAAACAAGTCGCGCTCTAAACGAAATGTTTTACATCCGTAACTTATAATAAAAAGCAGATTGGAATACACCGTGATTAAAGATTTAATACTTAAAAGTACAATGTACTGAATATGAAAGAACAGCCCCCATAGACAAGTGGCATTAGCGCTAAACGAATAGAATGAAAGTGTATGCGAATACATTTTCTATACAATTCGTTTAGCGCTAATGGTACTTGTCTAGGGGGCAGTAACCTACGAATGATAATTGGTTATCAAATACGGATTTCTAAGTTAAATTAATAAGAGTAGATAGCGCACAGCTCGTACTTCTTTTGGCTTATGACGTATTAATTTAAAAGAAAATACGATATAAGTTTTATCTATGATCAAAACTATATTACAAGATAAAATGACATATTGATCAAAATTATATTATAGTTAAGTTAATCAACAATGTTAGTTTGTTTTGATCGAAAAAATATGTTTTAACGAATAAAAAGGGAGACAATGAGTTTGTAATTTTATTGGCCTATTATCATTCCTAGTATACTTCTTCCTTAGTAATTAGTAATGAAATGGTAAAGTACGTGTTATAAAAACGATTAATAGCCTATATTTATTCGAGTATATCATAAGCTTCAGATGATTCTTAAAAATGAAAAGTATTAAAGCTTTAAAAATACCTGATCTGGTGTAGTTTTTTAGATATGAATATTTTTTGGGTTCTGAAGCCAAATGACAAATCAATGGCCTTTTTCATCCTGTCTTAAGGATTCTTCAATGTGCTTCAGGCACATTACCAGGATTTATAAAGACGATATAGAATACGAATTGAAATTCAGTATCTATACTACCTGTGCGCAGAAGGTTTGCCGATAGCCTCATGATGTCACGTGTTTATGGTCAGTAGGGTTGACAAAAAAGGTTACATAAATAGTTATTGCCATAAATTTATTATTGTATATACTTTACATAAGTATATATATTTTATATATAATATATATATATATATATATTAAGTAATGCAATACAATAACTGTAAGTAGTCATCGGCAAACCTGCGCGCGGATTATAGTTCCCGGCACATATCTTGAGCGGTCGGCGGCATAGTAGAAATAGCTTTACGCATTGAGCGTAGCTAATGTGATGCTCTTTATCGACATATAGAAAACTTTGATTTTGTCCCAAAGGTAAATCACACTGAGAAAAAGAACCCCAATATCACTATGCGTAGGCTAAGGTGGCTATTCAAGATTCGTGCCCGGATCTGTACAAATTCTGAAAAAAAATAGAATCTAAATACATTAAAAATATTTTCTTATGAAAATCAGTATTTTCTAAAGCAATATTTTTTTTAGCAATAGTTTTTACAATTATTAATACAAACATATTTTTCTAAGTATATTTTTTGCAATTTTGATATAAAATATAAATACACCTTCACATTTGAGGCTTCCTAAGGAACGAATATTTACACAACCTCTTTCACCCCTTGTTTATGTAATGGTTATTAAATATTTGCGATTAATATCTTAATATAAGTACTTATATTCATAAGTAGATCCAAAGCGTCCTAATCTATTGAGCCTGTCTTATTATTATCACTTTGGCCGGTCCTATATCTTACTACTATTATCCAATTGCCCTACCATCCGTTGAATTTGACATTGGATGTATGGAGCTTATGTCAAATTTTATCTTAGTTTTTGGTTGGTAAGATATAGGAACCCACCATGTTGCAAAGTCGAAATTATAATAAATCTGATAATAGAGATAATAAATCCCGCATATAAAAAACCAATGTTTGAGGACATTCAATACTTAGGTACTTATGTTTTTTCAAAGTACTTTATTTTATGGGAGAATGAAAAGTCTGAGACAAAAGTTGGATTAAAGGTCGGAAAGCCTAGCGTTAAATTACTTAACAACCTAGCTTACGGCCGGTTCCTATATCTTGCTAGGCATTGACTTGCCTTACTATCGGTTGAATGTTGACATTAGGTCTTTATGTCAAACTTGAACCGATAGTAAGGCAAACGAACGGTCGGTTAGATATAGGAACCGACCATTAATGACATAATATATAAATAGCAATCTATAAGCAATCTTGCTCACAAATAAGTCTTAACCAGCTTTTGAAGATTCCTCTTGCTCAAAGGGGAGTACCTATTCACTTTTTTCAATTACTATTCTATTTTTGCCGATTTGGCTTCAACGCTACTGGCGCTGTGGCGGCCAATGACACAGTAACATAGATAATGTCGGGTATGGGCTATTAGTAATGGAAGCTAAAAAAAAGTTAGTCTGTTTTCTTTTCAATTGTGATTTCCGTGAACCTGGGGTTTTTAGCTTTTTGAAAAATTATTTTTTATTGTTGGCAAGGGGGCGTAGGTTGATTTTAACAGCCGGGCACATAATTAAGTTAAGAGAGCCCTGATTTTTTTTCGTCTTTTTAACATAATAGAAGCATAAATCGTATAGGTTGCATTTAAAGAATTTTTGAGGGTAGTACATAAGAAAGCAGCACCATTCGAATGCTGGATGTCGCGTTTGACGTAAAGTCGACGGGTACGAGTATCAAAAACAATGCAATATAATAATACCTAATGAGTATTACACTAATTCGCTTGTATGATGTTTGTAAAACCAATTTGTAAAAAAAATCGCGGTTTTTGCTTAATTTAATACTTCGTTTACATTATGTCACGCCAGCAACTGGAAAAGTAGGCAACAAACGCAACTTATTTGAAAATTTGATACCTTACTGCCTACTTCCCTGCTTCCTGCCGTAGAAATCGGCATAATGTAAACGACGGATTAAGTTCATAAACGTGTGAAAAGATGTTACAAAACGATTTTTATTATTTGTAACATCAATATTTCATTCCACTATATAAACAAATTATTAAACCTTTGTACAATGGTTATCGGAACCGGGGTGCATAATTAATTATTTAATCATTATTATTTGGAGTCACGAAGCTTAATCTTTACCAGCCAAACCTGCATGGTTCCGTCGTTAATTCCCACTGATACCTTATGTCTATGTTGTTGATTGCTTTGTCATCTTTATAACAGGAGAAATTAACCACGCCATTCCCTGGGCGGTTGGCCGTTCTCCACCACCCATATTGAACCGCTTTGGCCTTTGGTCAGGATCTCTACTAGCGCTCTGCCCACGTGTTCTGTGCTGTAATTAATATGTAACTGGTCAAGTGCGCACAGGCCATGCATTATGATAGATTCTGTTGAGGTGACGAAAAGAAACAATAAGATCGTCATTATTTCGCTGGTTTGATCTGAAAAATATTTTAAACTAGGATATTCCCGCGGGATTCCCTGGACACAAAGTACGGCAGCTAGGCGTTTTAGTGGAAACTGTGTCGGAATAAGCTAATTTTTATGGACCCGAATAACTATAAACCGCTCCTGGGAAAATCTCGCGGGATTCCCGTGATAGAAAGTATCACACATTTCGTTACATAAAGTTTGCTATCGATCAATGAAAAAATCACTTTGGAATTTGAAATCATTCCCAGAAAAAGTCCCGCGGGATTTCCAGAATAAAAGTAGCGTAAATTTTAAGGCTAAGATTTTGCTGTCGGTCAGCGGAAACCGCATTGAAATCGGCTCAGTAGTTTTTATGTAAATCCCGAACAAACAAGAAATCTAAAAAAAATGAATCGTATTCTCCACAGTTTATATAACCTATCCAGTTGTTTTTTTTTAAATAGCTTCAATGTACAGACACGGCTTGTATAGAATTTCATAATATTAAAGATAAGACAACATCAAAATGCGTGACGAGCCTGGCACTATTGTCACATCACTAGTTGCTCGTCACATTCATATCAACGGAACCAGCAGTTGTCACTTTTGGACAATTTCTATATCTTGCTTACGTTTTTGTATTACAAAACTGTTATAAGTCTCATTTCTGCATTTTGAATAAACAAATGAACTTTTTCAGGATTTTCATTTCTCACCGAGCAGCACCACGGCGCGAAGGTGTTTGTGAACAACATAGGATGTAGCGTCAACTAGTCCACATAGATTTAGACTTTTCAAAGATACGTTTTTTAACTGAAATTTTCATATCTAATAAGTAGCTATCCTTCTTCGATATCGTATTCGGAACCATAGTCTCGTTGTTCTTATAAAAGTACTTACCTCTGTGTCTTGCAATTCGCGTTGTCCCTCTGCCATGCCGCTTCATACTCTGAGGACATTAGCTGTTTACGGATCTCCTTCACCAGACTAGTGTCCGTAAGTCCTGGGCATAGGGCCATGCTTCTCACACCCGTTAGGTTGACGTGGTACTGGTCCTAGCAAACAAATTGTTCGCTCGACTATAGTGTTTAATTAGGTTTATAGAGAAAGAAAGTATTATGGTTTCTTTAAGTTTATTGTTGTTTATCTATGTAGCATAGCTGGTTATATTGGGAACTAAATAAGAAGTCTAGAGATATTAAATTTGGCACACATGTAAAAATTACGTGTGACTACAAAAATGTTGTGTCAATATTGTGAACATATTTCTTTATATACTAGACTGGACCACAAATAAACAGACGACAGACAAACAAAATTTTTTAAAACATTAAAAAATAACCGCTTAGGCTTTGTACCTTGTTCTTGTACTAAATGGCAGTTTTACTTTTTGAAGTAACTCAGGGACACTTTAATTTTTTTTATTACTAAGGTTGAGTGAGATATTGAAAAGACATACCCCATAAGCCCTGGTGAGACCAACAATAGCATAATTGGTGGCTGTGTAGATGGGGGTGGACACCTGAGGTCTTGCGAATGCTGTGGACGCGGTGTTCACGATCGTGCCTCCTTGACCTCCACGGTCTTTACCCATAAACCGATACGCCAGCAAAGTACCTCGTATCACACCGTTCTAGGGGTAAAAGTGTATGCATATTATTAATTTTATAAATGCCAAAGTAACTTGTCTGTGATGCTTTCACGGAAAAATCACCGAATCGATTTTCCTGGAAATATCTTACAGGTTTTAGTTAGTTTAGTTTACCTACCATATTTTAGAGTAATCTGCTGTCCATGTATGTCGTTTTATTTTATTTTTCCTTTTTCTTTGTTGCATAATAATTATAGATTATTTAAGAATTTCCGTGGAGTCAGGTTGCCTGGAAGAGATCGCTTTTAGCGATAAGGCCGCCTTTTGTTTTACCAAGTAACTATTGTCTTGTGAATTTTTGTTTTGGTGAACAATGAAGTGTTGTTTATGTCTATGTCTATATATATTCCCAATACCGATAACAGACATAGATTACTTTCATCGAGGAAAATGGGATAATTTCCGAGATAAAATAAAGTAAATTTCCGAGAGAAATTGCTACGTACGTACAAATTTATTGCAATGTAACCTGCGTGAATACTTGCTCTCAAAGGCAAGTTAAGTTTACTAAAGATTTAATAAAACTATAATTATCTGAAATACATTTTGCAGGCACATGTAACTCTATACGACTTGCGACGCTACACGATGATACAGTGCAGGGGTTTCCAAACTTTTTCGGTTCGCGGCGCACTTACAAGTTTATTACTGAGTCTCGGCGCCCTAGCTAGTTGAAATAGGATACAATGGTACTAACAAAAATTGAAACATCCACAATATGATGCTGAGTTTTTATAGTTGTATATAAGAAAACATTTATTTTTATGAAAAATTGGAAATAAAATATAATGTAACTTAGTCAATGTGACGTGTGAGCTTGGTGATCTCCACACATTTTGTAATCGCGAATGCCTAAGTTTAGTTACCAGAGAATGGTAAACAGGAGCGCCTCACGACGCCCCTCTTGACTCTTTACGGCGCACCAGGGCGCCGCAATGCACACTTTGGGAATCTTGGGAAATGATGATTTTTTGGTTTTGCACAAACCTTTCCTAGAATACATTTTTTTGCCAATTCGTCAACTTTAATTGTGTTTATGATAGATAATTATATCCTCTACCGTATGCTATAGGTCCTTTGTAGGTATGTGACTTGTTCTATTCATGGAAGTCAAAATTATGTTCACGTGATCGTTGACCGGGGAGTCCACGGCGTGGACCTACATTTACTTCTCATGGACCCCAATTATGTATTTCTCAGCAGTGCCGTAAATAGCCTTTTATGCGCTCTACGCGAGCTTCTATAACAGATCTTGTTTTTTAAGGTATTATAGGTACCCTAGTAAGAGAAATGCTATGTATAGGCCTACTTTATTTGATTCAGGGTGATAAAATAACGCACAAGGACTTTGGTGTTGGTGGACTAATTATCTAATATTTTGAAGAAAAATCATGTTTTTAAAGAACTAGAAGACAAATACGCTGCCAAAAAAATAAGGGCGATGTTTTGTCTACTTTAACAGTTTTTGATAATACTGGCATGTAGGTACGTATGTGTTGGAATCAAGCACTAGGGACGTAGCGGGAACTTATCAGAAGCAAACCGTAAAAATAATAGTATTGCCTGGTCTGGGCATTCTTGCGCCCCCCAGAGTCTACGCCCTGTGCCTGGGCACCCGTGGCACCGCCTTATTTACGGCAATGTTTCTCAGTTGTAGAAAGTTGGAGATCGTGGTCAACTGTATTTGTCTCTATGTTCTGTATAGACTCCTGGGGATCGATAGAGAAATATGGGAAATTAACTTTAAAAATAAATTACCATCTAGAGTTTAGTTTAGATAAAAACTTACGTTTGAATATAATATCGATGCATACTGTTCTTGGTTTTGAACGCATTCTTTAAATAAACTTTAATAGTGTTAAATACAGGAAATACGTAAATAACTTACCAGGTTTACATCGACTTCCAGTTCCCAGAATCTGTCGTTCATGACACCGGCGTTGTTTATCACTATGTCTAGCCGTTTGAACACTTCCATTGTCATCTCAAACGCCTCTGTGTAAAGCAGGATTAATAAATTCATATTTCTCCCACGGAAAGACTGCGATTTTTTTTGCGATACATCGGTTATCTCGATATGTCGGTTTCATTACGATGTTTTCCTTCACCGTTATTAGCACGTGGTAATTGTAATAATATGCACATTAGGTCAGAAAACTGCCTAAGTGGTGCATGAGTTCCAGCCAGGATTGAAACCCGCGCCCTTTGAGTTTGTGACGCGTGCACTAGCCATTATCACTCTACCACGACTTATCTTATTATTTGATATCAAAATAAACTAACATAAATATATAAAATAATAAACATATTAAAATAAAATTACTGTTTTTTACCCACAAAATTCCATAGAAATGCGTTAAGCCGTTTCGGAGCCCATTCGAGACGGACCAACAGACAAAAATTCGAAAAACGATCATTTACGGGTAGGCATCGCATATAATCACAAATATAGATTACAATTTTATTTATTGATATAAAAATAATTAAAGATTATTCCATCGTAGTAGAATTAAACGGGATTTACTTGATTGCATTGATTACCAATAATTATCGCACTTATTTTCTGTAGAAGTGGTAGATAGAAAACTATTTTTCATAGATTTAATTACAAAAGAAAATGGAAGCAGGGTATGCTTATAAATTTTATATACATTCTTAAAATTCTGGTTTCTAAAAAGTTTTACTCGATAATGATGTACCTAGGTGTATTTAAAGTATTTTTATCAATGTTTTTTAATTTCGGTATGTCTATTATTTCACATTTTAATGTGAAATGTTGTTATTTTCTTCATTTGGTAATGAAATTAGGCCCTAAATACACTATCATAATTATGTTTATATTTAAATATGATCTCGTATCTATCAAATTCTATGACCATATTTATTAAATGATGCCGTTCTTCATTTTGACATATTACACTTACGATCATGTAAACATCATACTTTATCAAAATCACAGACTACTGAGGAGATAATATCAAGATGGATCGATTCATCCATGTTTTCGGTTGCTATGAGTGCAATTTTATTAATTGCATTAAAAAAGAAGATAAAAACGATCAAGAAAACAACAAAAAATAAAAGACGTATTTGGATTAGATCATGGGTAACAAGGCGATTAGAGACAGAGAGAGCGGTCTATATACACCTTACCCGAGAACTAGAGAAAAGATAAAAGTCTTACAAGATATTCCAGTCGAAATTCTTGCATTTTGACGCCATTTTAGAGGTTAGACGGATGATATGATCGTATTTGTACGCTTGCTGTCAAATAGGATCCCTTAACTCTGATCGTAGAGAATATGAATCACGTCTAGTTATTACACTCATAGGTTCTTTATATAAAAATGATTCATACTTCTATGATAGTCATAGTTAACCCGGTTTCTTGAGAATAAGCGGTTATCTATTATTGTTTAGGAAGTAATTCAATGTGCGACTCACCTTCATATTGCGGATAGTCCGTCACGTCACACCGACAAAACAAAACGTTCTTTCTTCCATATTTCACACCTAGCTCATCTGACATCTGCTCCCCAATTTCCGCGTCAATATCGCACAAAGAGACCTGAAAAGTGTTTGAAATCTTTTTATAAGCGTTAAAACACCGAAAAAATTATGTAAAAATTATCGTCGGAAAGTCCGCATTGCCGAATTCTTGATCGTAGTAATTATATCACGAAGTTTATTTATACAAAATTTAAATTACAATATATTTGTAAGAATGATATTTGAGTATCTTAAACAAAGGAAGTCCAAAGGAAAAACAATCACCCCGATGATCGGGGCGCTTAAAAATCAATACGTAAACGACTGCCGGCCGGAAAAAACCAAATTAACTAAAGTAATACTTAATAGACATTGTAAGATAGGTACGTAAAGCCTGAACACTTTGGCTTGTTTCCAGTATATTTCATTCAACAGATATTTTACCTTGAACTTAAAATTACTTCGTAGTAACAATAGTGCGTAAAGTGTTTACGGAAAAGATTAAAATGCAACTTACCTTAGCTCCTTGTTTTAAGAGTTCCTCACTGTAAGCCAACCCGATACCGGCAGCGGCGCCTGTAATCAACACTACCTTTCCCTTCAGCTCCATGATCGAATATTTCTATTTTTGAAGTACACCGCGCCCCAAAATGTGAACTGTGTGGCTTCACTGCCGCCCCCGGTTTGCTTATGATTCGATCGCGACGGTAAGTTTGGGGGCGAACGGGTGTCAGAGGGGGAGAAAGGGGGCGTTCTCTCCCCAAAATTCCCCCTCGAGTAGTAAATAACGCACGATTGCACACCACTCTCGCTGCCACGTTGATTCACGCTTTCTTTACATGTGTGAAAGCTTTATTGCTTTTATTGTCCCTTCGTATGTTGTATGCGCCAGCCCACAGTGGTATAATGATATTGCGTACTTGCTTTTCAATTAATTGGCAAACAGTAGTTTTGAGAGGATTATCGTTGTTTTTTTGTTGATATTACCTGCATCGGGGATGTCTGAGTAAATAAAACATCATATTTGTTGGGTTTTCAGTGTTTGTAATTTATAAAAAATTCCAATCGGTTACAGTAAATTTTTCAATAAACTAAATAAATCATTTTCACATTTTTTTTAAATTTCTCTATAACTTCGTGAAAAATATCACAGATTCAACAATAAAACGACGGTTCCGCCCGCCGCAATATCGTATACGCATCCAAAACACGTCCATTCTGAATATTAATTGAACGTGAACTGTACACAAAAATACCAAAATAAAGTTTATCACAAACTAAATCGTACAAAATACTTGAAATTTACAATATATCCTTCGATTTTAAAACGTCGTATAAAAACTCTTTTTGACTCTCCAATAACACTGTTCATAATCCAATTGAATAAATACAAACATAAAACAATATAATACAAATAACCGGGCATGATTCTGTACATTAAAATAAAATAATTTACATGATTTGAGATATTACAATCAAAAATAGAATACAACAAAGACTATTTACATTCAAAAATATCACAGACAAATCACAATGCGCGGGAAAACGCTTTACATTAGGCGGCAATTTTGAAATTACCAAGGGGAGATTTTACGGTATCGAATCCACAGTTAATGGTAGCGAAGGAATAGTTTTGTTAAGAGTTATTTAATTTAGTATATTTTGAGTTCAATATGCTTTTAATTGTCTATGAGTGATGAGCTTGGTCAGCACCAGCGGCCGGTACTGCTTTTGCCAAATAGGAAAAAGAGCGCGCGTTGGGTAGACCGGATATGACGCACGCACTTAGAGCGGAGCGGTTTAGATTCATGGGAGCAGCGTCGTACCACTCTAGAGTGTCACCATCGTAACACTCCACATGAGGGATGGTTGTTGATCCTGCAAAGAAAGCGTAATACAGACAGTAGTAATAAAAAAAATCTAACAAGTTTATATCGTACGGGCACATTGTAGGATTGCGCCGTGGTGAAGAATGTCCACCGGTTTGGGATTTGGCTACGGAACCTTACCATATTGCAAAAATTAGTCGATATAAATTATCTCGTTCTCGTTGTCAAATTTTATAAGGTCTACTATACATAAATAACTCAGTTACTACTTTATTATTCTGTAATATCTTTTACATATTTAGAAACTAACCAACTATACCTCGTGCCGGCCCGTAGTCCCGTACACATACCTCGTGCCGGCCCGTAGTCCCGTACACTTGTGTAGTAAATTATTTGGTCTATATTGTCCTAATTTTTTTAACGTAATTTCACTACACCATACATACATCTTGACATCTTTCTTTCAAATTCGTCCTTATTGGACCAAGTTTTCGACTAAAGTAGCTGTATCAGCACACAAAAGTGCTGATGGATATGCTGTATCATAGGGAAAATTCATTATTTGTTATTCTTACCGTTAAAACCACCTATTACGAATATCATATCATCAAGCAGAACTGTAGCAAAGTTACTTCTGGCGCTAAACATCTCGGTTACCTCGTGCCAATCACCACCTCGTTGGGGATTGAATCGTTCTCCTAGAAATGAAACAATTAAAACACCAATATTACAATTTTTTCTTAAGGAAGCATTAATTTCTATAAGAAATGCTTGTTGTTACGAAGAATGATATGCCTGCCAATAGTCTCACAATGGAGTATCTGAAGACTGCTTGAAATAGAGTAGAAAAAGTAGCAAAGTCGATCCAAAGCAGATGTTCCAGATGCATATGCATATAAGTTTAAGAAGATTCAAATCAAGGGTACTTATTTAACACTTAATACGAACCCGTGTTTAACCGGCTATATCCGTTGAACCCACCCAGAGCGTAGAGACATTCTCGGTATGCGATCAAGCTAACACCAGACCGGGGGCTGATCATTGACCGGATGAAACTCCATTGTTTAGTGCCCGAGTCGAACATTTCTGCTGAACTAAGAACTTCTTGACCGTTGAAACCGCCCACTATGTAAATCTGTATGATGGAAGAATTTATCAGTACGTTCTGGAGAGTGAAAAAATAACAGCAACATCAATATTAATACAGTGACAAATATTTCTATGAAGGAATTTTTATTAAGTAATGAAATAAATTTCAATGGAACAAGGACGTCCTACAACAGATTTGGAGTTTTTTGACGGAATTAAAATGTGACATGGTGCTATGCAGTTTTAGTTTCTAGAATATGTGTAACGTAAGTATTAACTAAAAATGAATGATAGTTGTTTTTATGTGAAAAATAGGAACTGTGTAATGAAATAATGTCTTTCGAGTTGTTACAAAAATTTTGATGTTTGGCGTCAGTTCTGAGTTAATACCATATTAATACTGTGTACAGTCTATGTCTTCTACGATATTTGCCTGTTCTCTATGTGGGTACGCCGTACAAAGAATGACAGAACTATATAACTACTACAATAGAATGGAACAAACGAGTAGCTACTAGCATAAGGTTAATGGATTACCGAAACTAAACATGGTAGATTTGCTGCGACATAATTCCAACTATCAGATGCATTTGCATTAGGTATATTTACGAACGGAACAGTTGAAATACATCTAAAATTTCGTAGAAATTTTCCAATAACTGGGTGATTCGGAGTATTTTGGAAAACATTTAAGTTTTTAGGTCTTCTGAATATAACTAAAGATATTCAGAAAGCACCTGATAGGGACTAAATACAAAAGTTGTGGCGTCAGGTCGTCAGCGACAGGATCGTACACTGGGGGAGAGAGCGGCCTATACTCATCGTATAAATCTGCGTCTGGCTTGATTGTAAATCTATTTAAAAAGTTCATTATCAAATGATCATGTATGTTGGGGATTTACAATGTGGCCTACATGATTATGGATAATGGAATTCTGGCAGCGATTTAATTAAGTACTACCAACCTTGCCACCTAAAGAAGCAGCACTTGCGTCCGACCGCTGTTTGTTCATGGGCGTGGTCATCTCCCATTGGTTTTTATCTGGATAATACCGTTCCACTGAAGACATGCGGGTGCGACCGTTGTAACCACCGAGTGCGTATATTAATCCATCTGGTATTCAATAGGTCGAATGATTTATAACCACTCTTTTTAGCAATTAATAGCAATCACATTGGATAGTTTTTTCGAAAATCAGCTAGTATAAAGCCTTTTGTACACTTAGGTAATATGGAAGAAGAATGATAGAAATAATAACTGCCCAGTAAAAATGTAAATCGAAAAACGATGAAATCTCACATTTTTTATCTCTCCTACCCAGAACAGCTCATTTTTCTCTCGCCTTTTAATTAAAAAATATATATTCTGATAGATAAGATGTCTTTGGCTTGGCCTTATACTTGAAAGTTTTTCTCGCACGAAAGCTAAATATGCATTATCTTTATCAATAGCAGGCTTATCCTTTCACAGCTTTATCTGGAATTGATAAATCATATCGTATCCATAGTAGATACGCACGTGCTTAGCTTTAAGGGCTTACACTAGCAAAAACTACAGGTATAAGGCCGGGATTACGTAGGTCCACCACAATACGATAAATAGATTTTAGTGACATCCAGGCGGTAAAGTGAATTCACAATCAAGGCTACATTAATGTACTGAGATGGTCGTTGCTATATTATTATTCTTCTTCCATGGCAATATTCACAACTACTTATTTACTTTGCTACTAATAACTGATGTGTAAAAAAAATAGAAAACTAAAATAAAATCGTCACAATTTATGGGCAATTACCCATCTCTAAAGTACGGCAACGTGTGTTTTATACAGAGCTACAAATTATTTGCAATAGGTAGAAAAGTATGTAAGCGAGTTACGATCGGGACCAAAGTTTGGTAACTCTACAAATATTTCAGCAAAAGTATCTCACCATGTGCTACAATACTGACATAACACCTTGCTTGGTACATGCAAGCGCGTTCGTGCCAAGTATTAGCCACCGGGTCGTAGCACCGCACAGTGTTGAAGTGGTCGCTCCCATCGAAACCACCGATCATGTAGATCAAGTTGTTGAGAGTACAGAGGCCGTGATACGCCCGTGGAGTTAAATCCATATGGATTGATAAAAACCAGCGGTCGGCTCTACAAGAGAACAAGGTTTTATCGATTTATGATAGCATATTAAACATTTTAAGAACTAAATATAAAATAATTTTATTACTATAGTACTAGGTACAAGATGTTTGGAATAATTTAACCTAAGGAAATTGTATGTTTTACTTTTTTTAATGTAAGATACAACTTCAATCAAAAGTTTAAATTTACCGCCAATTTGAAGACCATAAACAGCAACAGGAGTGTTGCGTATTTATCCTTAGGGTGCACGTTATGTCTGCGCGCGGATGTATTACATTTTTTGCAAATATAAATAGTTTAGTACATTAATCATAACTAGCTATCCAATTGTCAATTACTTTTAGACTGTAAAACGATAAATTAATTTAAATCAAACGCCGGAAAAATAATTAGTAGGCATTCACATTATATACGCCACCAGTCACGCGTAGACCTAATTTGCGAGTAGTCTAGAAAATCATCTTTATAGTATTATTAAAATAACAGATCTCAGAGGAAATATTTAGAAAACTGTTGCTAAATATCTCACCTTGTATCATAAGTTTCGACAAAACTGGTTGGGCTACCGGCACTCCATCCACCAACTGCAAATAATATTTCGAAAGGGATCCGTGGTCTTGCTAGTGGGTCGTTTAGATCTGCTTCCGTGCCTGGCCGGGAGTCCAGCAACGTTAAAAACACAATAGCTGGATATAAAGCCTCTTGACACTTCTAAATAAACAAAACCCATTCAAACAAGAACAATAATTTTAAACAATGTATTAACTAAGATTTTGAAGTCTATTTCCATACCTCATCTTCAGTTACAGGTTGCCAATGTAATATTTTCGATTTAAAATATTTGTAGCTGATGTGCCCGAATCGCACACACGTAAGAAGTGATGGTATATATTTTTTTCTATTGACTAAGTCGTGCTCTACCCATGTTTTCGCTGCTTGGAATACTATTTCTTCATTTCTAACATTCAACTCATCATCTCTTAGTATATCTTCTAATTCTTGATATGAAAGCAATTTAAATTCATTACATTCCTTAAGTATGCTGCTAAAGTTTTGTCTTATATACATTTTCCCTTTTTTCTCAAGTTCACCACAAAAATAACATTTAGCAAATTTGAATATTCCAAGACAGTTGTGCGGCTTTAACTCATGAAGTAAGAACTGGCAGCAAAGCTGTATGACCCCCACAACGTCAAACTGATCCGCATAAGGTAGTAAATATTCAACATTTTCAGCCGTTACAATGCAATTTCCCGTATATGCATAATCAAGAATTAAATTCATATAATAGCTTGGGACTTCCACGAATATTTCTGTTTCTTCCTTCTCTCCTTTCTTTAGAGAATTGACAAATATAGCTTTAAAATAAGGACTAACAGCTGAGAGAATCGCCCTATGAACTCGAATAGATTTCATATCCCTACACACAATTGTTCCATCGCACAGTTGGCCATTCTGTCGCAACTCATTCCATATTGACGGAAATTCTACTACTGAGTAATTTTCAGGGAGGCAAACACATTTTCTCTTCCGTGTAACGATTTTCTTTTTACCTAAGCGGGGTTTTGTGGATGACGAAGTACGAATAGAATTTTTAGTTTTCGATAATTTTCTATGTTTCGTATTAAATTCCATCCCTTTCGAAAAAACGGCGGTCGAAACGATGTCTTTCTGACAAATCAGCTGACAAAGATTCACTTGTTTTTTAGAAATTCAAATAATAATTGGACATTGTTGTTCAGTGGCGGATTCCAGCCATTAATACGCGTATTAAAAAAAAACTTTTTTGAAAATAGGGTAATTGATTATTAAAACAACTGAGATACTTTTTATTAACTTGCAAAACGCCAAAGCCATCTGTCTAAGATTTTATAAGAGCGTTGCAAATTATGAAATCATTTTTTTTATATGCACATTATTTTAGAATTACTGATATTTGTCAACTTCCCTTATTCCATTAGCTAAAGTTTTGTCAGTCTTCTTGTTTTACTTTTGGATTATGGAAGTCATACATCTAGGCTGTAAAAAAATATCTGTGACCATAAAATAAATATCAACATTGTCATTCTGAGTTATTGGCGGGAATTAAAAGGAGCCGTTGTGTTGTGCGCTTTTCTTTACTAAAAATGTGTAAAATTACTCTATAATAAACTATAGTTGTAGGATATTGATATTTTTTGAGTAGTAATTGTGTTTCTGTGATAAATGTGAACTGTATATGCAAATATGGAATTTCAAGTTTTCACAAGAATTCCATTGAATAGCGTCAGTGTTAACTTACAATTCATCTGAGCTATAAATAGACTTAGGAAAATGATCAAATTGTGTAACCTAAGATTTGGCTTAAAGACCTAGCTGCCAAGCAATAAACCCAAATAATAAAGTAAAAACGTTGTATTGCAATTCTCTCCCTGTCGTATATTATATGTCAAATTATGTCAAGCATTTTTTTTTATCTATAGTCTCTTTTTCTTCCGGTTGTCAAGATGGTGAGTTTTGTTTGTGAGAAAATAAAATTAATCTATGAAAATCAAGAAGAAATGGATGTGAAGTGTTATATTAAAGTGATGTTCCGTACAAGCAGTGATATCAAAATGTGTTCGTTTGCATATTTCAGGGTATCGACATCAACCATAAACACGACAGGAAAGTTAGGCGCACCGAAGTCAAGTCTCAGGATGTTTACCTGAGGTTACTTGTAAAAGTGAGTAGCAGCTAATTATTGTGTTAATAATCATGTTTCATTTACATCCTCAATAAACTGTAAATTACCTATGATTTCCCCTTATAAAATTTCTAACCTATTGTTTGTATTCTTAGCTTTACAGGTATTTGGCTAGGCGTACAAATGCCAAATTCAACCAGATTATTTTGCGGAGGTTGTTCATGAGCCGCATTAACCGGCCTCCAATCTCACTGTCGAGGCTTGCGCGTCACATGAAGAAACCCACACGCGAGGGTCTGATCGCAGTGGTGGTTGGAACTATCACAAATGACGTGAGGCTGTACAAGGTTCCCAAGTTGACTGTGGCTGCTCTCCATGTCACGGAGAAGGCTCGTGCCCGTATCTTAGCTGCCGGTGGTAAGTGTTTTGTTTATTCCAATATATTTTTGAAAGTTAGTAAAAGTAACTGGAAAATTCTGCAAATTTACCTCATATTAGAGAAAAAAATATGAAACTACCATGCACTAAATTTTAAGTGGTGTATTACTTTCATGATTTAGAAACAAGTCTAGTTATATTTTGGCAGATTTTTGTCATCTCATCATTTGATGACCTCTGTGGTTAAGCGGGCTAAGGCTTTCCCGGCGTACCTCACTGCAACGCAGAGGCTCCGGGTTCGATTCCTGGTATAGTAAATTTCGGAAATGTATTTTCTCCGTTATTTACTATGGTCTGGGTGTTTGGGATCGGCCCCAGAGTAGTCCGTTGTATATTACCCATAACACAAGCGTAACTTGCTTAATTTGGGTATATACAATATGTGTGTTTGTCTGCCAATTATTATCTCAACAATTTAGGTAAAATATTTTATACTGTTCTTTCTGTTCATTGGTTACAAGGGAATAATAATTGTATTTCAACTGCTGCTCCTTGAACTAGTTATACATATAAAAATAAATAATTAAAAATATACAAGTGAATGTGTCCATGGTATATTAAGGAATAATAAATGCACCTGGTGCAGTGGTCTTAATATACAATTTATTAAGACTCATTTGATCTAAAAATATCTGTTTGTTAGTTTTGCTAAAACTTGAGAACGGTTAATGTTCGTCCTGTCGTTTAGACATCAACTAAATTAGAAGTCGTTCAGAAATCAAATTAAATTTAAAAGTGTTTTGTTTCATGCTTTTGGTTTTGAATGTCAAACGTTTTATGTTCGTCCCATTGTTTCTTTTTGTTTCGGTTAAGTTTTGACCATATTTTTGACTAAATTTGAAACATTCTGCAATTATCATTCAGCTTTTTTATTTATTGATTCTGAGGCGGTACGAAGTTTGCCAGGTCAGCTAGTTATAAATAATATTGAATAATGAAATATACAATTATATTAATATTTTCTTAACTCTGCAAAATATGTGATTTTTCATTGAAATCTGTTGCACCCCTGTTTGAGAGAAACTTTCAGACACAAAAATAGTTATTTATATTTAGGCATCGTATATATAGCTGTTTCCAATTAAGTTTTATTTGCTGGTATAGAAACAAGCCTGATTAGACATGGGCATTATCAGCAATTTTTGCCAACGGGTATCTAGCTGATATTTGGTTTCAATACCGGTATTGATAACCATTGCCGAATATCGGTATCAAAGCAGGTTTTCAACTGACATGTGCATCATTTTCGTTTGTAGTCGATAATGTAAATAAGGTTGTCTTTGGTTCATAACGATATTCATGAAATGTTGCTAATCTCTCCTTGGTCTGTGCCTTGCTGGATAATGGTGATTAAGTTGCTAGCCAATACTCGCGTCTTCTCTGTTTTGCAAGTTAGGAATCATTTAGAAAGAGAGAGAAGGCATAATTATTTTGTTTATTATCGTTCGATCAGTTACCAACATAGCGAAAACGGAATCACAATCTAACCAGCCATTGTGATTATTCGTGTTATTGTCAGTTGGTTGGCAATGTTGTGTCATTGTCAGTTGTTTGCACCTAGATATTAGATAACTGATAGCCGTTACTAGCTGTATCAATACCGACATGGTACATTAGAGGCATGTCAAACGTTTTCAGTTATGTTTTGGTATAGCGGACACATGCTTAAGCCTGATAGATTTAGTGGTGTCTTTCTGTAACAAACTAAAACAGTTGAATTAAACTTGTGGTATTTTATCCTCTTGTCAACATTAGAAATGTAATGTGCATTTTGAGAGTTCTTTGTGGTACCAATTTTTAGTTTAAAAACTAAAAACTGATATCATGAAAAAACATTTTAGTGGGGAGCTGCCTTATTACTTATAGCAATGTATCCCAACATGCAATATCTTTTACTGGTTTAAACTTTATAGCTGCTCTTGTTATCAAAAGATGTCTGCACAATGGACAGTTATTTTTTTCAATATATATAATCTAGTATTGCATTGCCTTTAATAGCTAACTAATAAGAGGATAAAGTATGTGTCAAAACTATATTTGAGGCCAGTGTAGAATGGAGATTTATTTATTGTAATGTAGAATTAGTATGAACCTAAACCTTATGTATAATTTAATTACTTAGTCAGTTCGTAAGTTCTGTCACAAACTTTTTATAAAATTAATGATACACTTTTTGATAATTATATACGAAATGAAAAGTAATTTAATGTACAATACAATTTTATTTACATTATTCAAAATGCCCTCCCCTATTTTGAATATATGCCCTTAATCGACGCGGCCAATCATCAATAGCAGCACGCACCACATTCATATCTATTTCTGCCCCTGCTTTAGCCAAAGATGTTCAGGGAGATTCCAAATTCTGATGAGGTTTAGCACAGCCTTTCTCCTCCAAATGTTGCCATTTCTTGTAATCCAGTGGGTTTAAATCTGGACTAGAAGAGGGAGGGTCAGTCCTCATGTCCGATAAAGTCAATTCCATGGGCGGTCAACCATTTTTGCGTGCTTCGTGCCCTATGAGCTGGTGCAGTCCTGTTGGAATATCCAATGCCTGTTTTTGAATATTGTTTGAGAAAGAGGTTCCACTATGTTTGTTAGGACGGTTTTTGGTACACCTCGGCACTGGTTTTTACACCTTTTTCACAGAAAAACACCTCAGTTAAGCCTGAATGCCAAACCATGAGTGATGAAGGATAATGTCCTCGGAATACGCTCGCTGGCTTCTTCACTGCTGTGGGCATACACCTTATCATTTTGTTTATTATAACTTTCTTCGATGTTAAAAATTTTTTCATCCCAAAACAAAATTTCGCGGTAATTTTTTCCGGCGTACCGCCGTAATAAAGCGCGGGATCTATCCAGCCAAATTTTTTTCAAACGCTCATTCAAAAAATGTCCGGTCTTCTTACGATAAGCTCCTAGTCCCAGGTCTTCATTTATCACTCTTTTGACCGTGGTTCTGCATAGGCCCATCTGAAGAGCTAAGATTTTTTGTTTACGAACAGGATTTTGTTGGATTCGCGCCTTCACTGCTTTGATGATCGCGGGTGTCCTAACTGTACGAGGGCGGCCGGTTCTCTTACGATCTTCGAAGCTTGAATCTTCAGTGAATCGTTTGATAGTGGGATAAACGAATCATAGGGATATTTTCAATTTTTGTAGAATATTGAAAATCTCTTTTGGCTCGTAACCACAGCAGTGCAACGCGATAACCGCTACTCTATCTTCTTTCTTCCACCACTCCATATTTGAAAATGACTGAAAATTAATGTCTATTTTATTTTCGGCAAGTGCAAACGTTCAATTTTTAAAATTGGTGAAGTTCATCTAGCCAGTATTCGAAAACTTTTAATAATAAGGTTTTGACAGAACTTATGACCCGACGTAGTATACATCATACAATACATGCCATGGCTGTGGAGATTTTGTCTTTTGCTTAAATGGACTGTTGTCAAAATACTAGGGCAATAAATTTGAAATAAAAAAATTATAAATAGCTTGTGTGAACTACTGTTTGTCAATTTTGTCATGTTGCAAACAGACTGCGTGGTCTAAGTGTTGGTTCACCAAGTTCACTGGATTCGGAATATGATTCCTGACAGGGTAAATCTCATAAAGAAATTCTTGTTATTTAGTCTAGTCTGGAATGTACTCCAAAGTTCTCTCTTGTTTATACCATATACATGAGTAACTCTGTAAAGTCCTTGTTTCAATTCACTGTGCAGCACTTTGCTATAAATGCATCACAAAGTGCAAACTACACCTGCAATCAGTTTTTAGTGCAGACAATACACTTTAGTGCAACTTCAAAGTAGTTTATACAACAACACATATTGAATAAGCGTGTCAACACACTGTTGCCATGATATTTGTTACCTTAATTGGGTATTTGACATCATTTACAATAAATCCTAACATAATGTAGGTACAAAAAAAGCTATAAATTGTAATACTTTGCTACCATTTTATGTTTTTAATTTCATGATATTAATAATTTAAATTACTGTTTAAACAGTAATTGAAAAGCTATCTGACTTGTTAGAATTGTGACATCAAAACACAATACATCCATATGAAAAGGAGGAGGTCATGTTTTGTATGATGATCAAAAGTATCTCTTGTTGATTTAATTGTCAAATACCCTATTATGTGGCATAACTTTTGTCTGACACTGTGTTTGCTGATTATAATAAAAAAAAGTAAACCTTAATGTATTTATTCTCAATTACAGGTGAGATCTTGACATTCGATCAGTTGGCCCTGCGTGCCCCCACTGGGCGTAAGACTGTTCTGGTACAAGGCCAACGCAACGCGCGCGAAGCAGTCCGCCACTTCGGGCCCGCGCCGGGTGCCCCTCGTTCTCATACGAAACCTTACGTGCGCTCGAAGGGACACGAACGCGCACGCCCCAGCCGTCGTTCCAATGTATAATCTTATTAATATAAGGACCAAAACATATCTTGGCTTTTATTTTAACTGTCACTAAACACCATTTTGGTGCTTTGTAGGGTATGTGAATCAGCTGGTGTGGCTGTAAGAGTTCATCTATAAGCAATTTTTTTGTGGCTTAATGCCGATGCTGTAACCAGAAAAAATAAGTGGTTACTAATCCACTCGGAAACAGTCATTTCAGAAAAGTGATTGACATATGAGATTTTATAAGCGTTCAGTTTTGCCAAAAATGGAAGAATTTTTCTATTTTTTATTATTAGAACTTATAATCATTAAAACTGATTTTGAGTGTAGAAAGAAGATTTAATTATAGTAAATTAAAATTCACGACCAAGATCTTTTAATTTTGAAAATAAAGGGTGACATGAATAGGTAGAAGGAAAAAGAATTAAATAAAACCTCTTAACATAGGGTAAATCTAATAAAAATAAATACTATATTCTTTCAATATCACAGATTTTAAGTTAAACCAAAACAACATCTATTAATTACAAAAAGCATTCATCCAAAAATTAAGAAGCACCTCATCGTTAGGTGAAACACCCAATATCTGTTTCAACTTAATAACTGCTTCGGATTTGGCACTGGATGATGTTATCGCTGATTTCACTGCTCTTGCAGTCCTGTGAAAAAGAATTTCAAATGTTTTATTTAAAAATACAATTTTTTCCCCTATGTAAACTTATATTTTTGTTTATGGATTAGCGGCTGGGCCTCTAAGCCACAGAAAAAAACCTACATATACACGGGTGTTCCTGTACATATGTAGGTACGTAATTATATTATTCTATGACAAAAATACACACACTACCATTTTATTAATTTTTGGTTTAGTACCTCCCCTGCCTCGCAATTAAATTTTTCGGGTGTGCCTTATTTGTGTTAAAACTAATATCTTGTGTGTGTTGTTTGTTATAAATGTATTAATTTTTATTAAACACACAACTAACTTCAAAGTCCACGCAAAACAGAATTTCATTTTCACTCACTGAAACTTCAAATCTGTATCCAGCGGAAAGTATTGTAATGTCCGGGATACAAAGTAATCTTCAATAAACCTTCTTTAATCATTAGACACAAAAAATTTACACACCCAAGCATTTCCAGTAGTAATGATTTAATATGCTGATGTAAAACATTGTCATTGAATTTATCATTTCTCATCGCATTCTGGATTCTGTTCATTATAGTGGGACCTAAAAATAAAATAAGTATTAATAAAATATATTGTACAAACCATTTTATATGTGAAATAATAATTATCGGCAGACAAACACACATATTGTATATCCCCAAATTAAGTAAGTTATGCTTGTGTTATGGGGAATATACAACGGACTACTCCGGGGCCGATCCCAGACACCCAGACCATAGTAAATAACGGATAAAATAAGTTTCCGAAATTTACTATACTACAAATCGAACCCGGAACCCTCTGCATTGCAGTGAGGTACGCCGGCACAGGCTTAGCCCGGTCAACCACAGAGGCCGTTATTTTAAAAGTAAAATTTTATGGTCTTTGGCTCATCTAAATTTCGAATTTACATAGCGGGTTAAAAGTATCCTATGTCCATTTCTGTTATTCAAAGTATACATACATACATATTAATACTACATTTCAAGGTAGGTAGGTTTCAGTTATGATCCAGATTATGAACCTTTACTTTTCATTTCAACCTTTCGAGATGGCACTCTATTGTTAGAAAATCTACAACATTTATTTAATACTAGTGTTTACCTTTACGTTAATCTTTCCCATTATGCAGAATGAAAAGTATCCCTTGTCCACCCTCAGTATTAAAATTACATATATACCGAATTTTTGCAAGATCGGTCCAATAGTTTTTCCATAAAAGCAAAACAAACAGAGACAAATATATTTTTATTTCGGAATCTATCCTATTGTTCAGGATAAAAGGTATTTTATGGTCATTCTCGGCACCGAAAAAAAATATCGATATATACTGAGTTTCAACGAAATCATGTCCAGTAATTTTTCTGTGAAAGTGTAACAGACAGAGCTACTTTCGCATTTATTATATTAATAGGGATTATGATGTCATGATTTAAAAATATCAATTATGTATACAACATCAAAGAAATTCCAACTTTTATAAGATGATAAAATGTTTCACTTAATTTCATAGTCAACTAACCAAACCAATAAGTTGATAAATTAAAATTTATATAACTTACACTTAACAGGCAAAGTGCCTGACCATTTACAGCTAAATGTGTTATTTTCAATTTCTTCTAAAATACAAACAGTCAAGGATGGTACTTCACCGCCATCACTTGCTTTTATGTTTGCTGTTTTATTTTCTGAGATCGGTAATAATCTGGATAGGCTTCTTATCACTATTTCTGGTTCTCTAAAACTTGTCCTTATAAAAATCTAAAATAACAATAAAATGGTCAATGTGCATACAACATACTTGAATTGCTTGCAATAGATTGTTAAAGGTATGTGCATATTATAAGTCACGGCTGACGGATGCTGCTTACAACATATCTGGATAAGGAAAATCCATTGAAGTGTGCACATTATAAGTCTTAGTCGTAGACATGGACCTTCAGCATTTAGACGTCTTAAAACAATCTGTAGAGTGTGCTATGGTTCTGGTGGGTGCACTTTAAGACTAATTCTGATTAAATGTGCACATTATAAAAATTACATATATTTCTGTATATTGTATACTCATATGTTGAAAATTAGTTAAATAGACAAATTAGATTATCTCAGTAAATAATATAAAACATGTCATAATACAATCTTGTAGTTTGATACTCCCAAAAGACATCTATACCAAATCCCAGGGATATAAAATAACAAGATCACAATTTAACTGGATTTGGAGTTTTGTAGCATAGTGAATAATAAATTGAAAAAATGTTACCAAATATATCAAGATTAAAAGTAAGTTTCATACAGCATTATCTCTCATATAAATTGATTGTGTTGCAAATTGGTATGAAATCAATCAAGTATAATATAATCATGAATGATAGAAACAATATTTTGTAATAAAAACCCTAGTAATAAAATTAAATACTTCATGTTTTATAATTTACTAACTTACATTAATTCCACATAGAGTACTATACAGTAATATCCTAAACACTTCTTTAGACAGTAAATTCTCCAATGCCCTTAAAGATATACATTCCCCTTCAATGGCAGGTTTGCAAATATCTGAATCAAATATTGATCCTTTGATTGTGTCGGCCTGTAATTTGTTCAGTAAATCATGACTGGTATATAAGGTTTCAGAGTATGTGTGTGCCCCAGCCTTTAGCATCCAGGTAAAGTGAGAATGTAGTCTTTTGAATACATTTTCATCTTCTGAAAAATAAGAAGGAAAAATATTTTAATAATATCTGCCCATAAATGTTCTACTGCTGGGATTCAATTTCTCTAGCTGTATAGATTTTTCTAGATTCTAGACATTGCAAAGTCACCTCTATTATATTGTGGTAAAAGGCCCAGGTGGGGTATAGATACACAGCACATTTATTTATTATGAACAAATCTGAACTTTTTCAATATAGGTTAGAAGCCTAAAGGTGGATGCGAAGCGAAACGGAGCACCCGCCTTAGCCTTTGGGGTTATTTTTTTTTATAACCACCCAAAATTAATTTTATGTCTCAAGTAATAAATAAATGTGCCGTATATCTATACTGCACCCAAAGGCCCAATAAATACTGGATGTTCACTTCACACAATACCAAAATTTTATGAAGTGGAAGGTGTAACAACAGACAATGACTAAAACTGGGTTTTAGACTAGAAAATGATAATTTTGCTGTGGAGTTGTGTTGGAAATAGCTTTTAGGTAAAAACAGTGTAACTTACTGGTTAACTGCATAAGTGACCTAGACTGACCGAAATCATTTCTTCCGGTCCTCAAACGCAAGGCTCTTTGTGAACAAATCTTCTGTTCATCATCAAAAACTACATTAGCAAGGTCTTGCAGTTCCTTTGATATTCTCTAAAAACAAACAAATTATTTACTTTAAAAGCTAAAACTATCCTATGATAAAAGTCAAAATTCATACAATGTAGCTAATAATAATAAACTAGTGAAAAAATAATTAGACATTACAAAAAAAAAACTTGTAAAAATGTGTAATAAATTAATCCTAATGAACTTTCCAAATATGCACTTTTCCTCATTTTATAATATACTTTTGAATATATAAACAAACTACTTCGTACTTTTAGGTTTTGACTTATAACAAACCAGATATCCATATGTAAACAGTAAAATGAATGAAAACTTAGATTGAATAAATAATCCAACTGATGCATCATACCTGCATATGTTCAGAAAGCAGTGGCGTTATATTAAGAAGCAGCATTTTGTCTTTCATGAGCACAACAATAGAAAACCACCTTTTAAGTCCTCTAGCCCTGGTGTCTCTCACTTGGAAAGTGAGGCTAAGAACGTGACCCTGGGTGTCACTGAAGTATACCACTCCTCCTTCTTTACTCCAGCTAACCTGATATTTAAAAAGTTCTTTAGTTCGACTTTGTTTCATATGTGTAGATCTAATTACGGAAATAAAAACCTGAATAATATTGTTACATTGTAGGTCTTGTTATCAGTAATAAGGATAAGTAAGCAAAATGATTAATAATATAGCATTTAAGATCACGACGGTAATCTATATCCACATACATAATTATGCATAGCCCTATATTATTAGGGCTATTTCATTTATACAAATCACAATGAGTAATATAATATAATATATATATGTTATATACAGCAATTAAGCCTATTCCAAAAATCCATGATCGTATTTTAACTCTAACATGATGGTTCAAAATCAATGTTTTGATACAGAAAGTCAAAAACTTACTTCACACGTTATACTCCTTATAGCAGCCTGCCTCAAAAAAGCCGTGACTTCAGCATTAGGCACTGTTTCTCTACTGCAAAATATTGTTCCATCATCGTCTTTGGACACTAAAACTGTTTCAGGACCCAGAGAAGTGCATCCGTTGCATTGAACATTTGCTTTCGAAGATTCAGTAGTGTGAGATTCATTGTCCGTTGTAAATGTACAGAATAAAGGCCGAGGACCGTGTGCTTCGCAAAAATGACACAAGCCAACTATAGCATTCATTACTTAGATATAATTATTATTTTCACTTATAATTATTATTCACGTAAAAATTTTAATATTTTGGCAATAAAAATGAATTTTATTTGTTTTTGTTTATGGCTTGGCAACTAGGCCTTTAAGCCAGGCTAGGCTACAATCAACGCCGTATAACGGAGTTCTTGTGAAAACTCGAAAGGCCACATTTGACTATACAGTTCACATTTCTCACAAAAATACATAATTACTACTCAAAAACTATCGATATCCTACAACTATGGTTCATTTCAGAGAGATTTTACACATTTTTAGAAAATAAAACTGCACAGCACAACGTCCCCTTTCAGTTCCCGCCAAAAACTCAAAAATGAATTCTACATCGGCAAGTTGTATAGAAAATAGATCTGATATGATTCATATATAAAAGTACTCTGTGGATCTGACGTTGACATATGACCTTGATTTGTTATTATTATTAAATTTGCCACAATGGTAGACAAAGAAACTGAAACCGTAGTTTGTGAGTGATATATTATGCAAGTCTTTGACTCCAATGCGCCATTTAAGTTATTGTTAAGCAGCCCTAAAAGGCATATTCCAAACAAAAGTACACTACTACAAACACTCGAGATTTTCACTACAAATAATTTTGATTAAAAAAACAATATCTTGTAACTTTTTAACCAATATTCATTGAGATATAACATGTCTAGAGAGAGCATGGCTAACAAACAACATCACCAAAAACGGCATCAAAAACGCGAAGCGTTGCTAAATTCACTCTGCCTTTTCGGGATATCAGGAAAAAAATATTACCCCATTTTTTATAATTAAATATTTTTTTATGTAAGTGAAAAGTTTAAATGATCGTTATGATTTAATCGCTTTATGTGTTATAATTTAATATTACTCAGAGGTTTCAGTTTTTTTAAATAAACTATTAGCAACAAAAGTTGTATGTCTTGGAACGAACCATAAAAAAATACATGCCGAAATAAATTCATAACACATTCATAGCACATGTAGTAATTTTAATTCGCAATAAATGTCTGTACAGATATTTGTACATATTTATAAGTCTGTTAATTACCAATACTAATGTAATAATTCTAAAACTATTCATAATGGCAAATTATTTTTGTGTTACACATCATGTTCACGAAGGTTATTAGATGACTATTTATAACCCAAAGATTATCCTGCGCTAAAAGTCAGTGAAATCATTTGTAATAGTAGACTTGGAACGATTCGATAGGTTCATATTGGGTAATAGGCTTTATGTATAATCCAAAGTTTATATCAGTAGTAGGAACTACGGGGTAGGTACACGGGATAGTTTAATGCAGGGACTTAAGAGCAACTAAACCACTTGAAAAGGGCTATTATAGAAATAAAAATATTCATATCCAAAAGTTTTTATTCAAACTAGTTCAGTTTGATTATTTTCTGAACTAAAATTTGTTTTTTATCATATTAATATATTAAATTATTTCTTTATTAGGAATTAATGCAGATGCAGCTAACAGAATATAGACAAAATTAATATCTTAATTATGACAATAAAGAGTTATCTATAATATTACTAGCGGCCCGGCGCGGATTCACCCGTGGTCTGTCCCGCTCCCGTGGTATAAAGCGTCATGTTATATAGCCTATGACACTCCCTGTTAACGTAGCTTTCCAACAGTAAAATAATTTTTAAAATAGGTTTAGTAGATCCCGAGATTACCCCCTACAACGTCACAAACTTACAAACTTTACCTCTTTATAATATTAGTACAGATAACTCCGACCGAAGCATCTGCTTTAAACGATATTCAGTTTTTTTTACATCCTCTTTGACGATATTTGCAGCACGCATTCTGTCAATTCTATGTCAAACGTCATAAGGTTACATTAAAAAGTTTATATTGTCCAAAGCGCTAAGGTTAGATTAGAAATAATTTTATATGATGGTTAAGTATTCTTAAATTTTCTAATTATCCTTCACACAACTTACATCTTATCGGCCACGATCATATATAATTATTTTAGGTACTTTATTTCAATACAATTGTGCCGTGGATAAGAAAATATAAAAAACATAGTGTAAAAATATCTCCGAAAATGATTCAAAATACTTCCTTTCAAAATCCATCTCTTTGTCCAACAATATGCTACAATTGGATCCGTAGGAAGTCTAAAACGTAATATAAACTAGTTAAAGAAAACCGGACACACAAACATTACATGTCCTGTTTTCTATAGATTTTTTCAATTATTCATATTTCATAAATAAAAAAAAAATCGTAACAAGTCCCCAAATTTTGGAAAATAAGTCACACTTGTCACCTGACAACATCAATCAATTCGATAACCTTGAAAATGTCGAAATTAAATTTCACGTTTTTACAAAGAAATCATGAGAAAAGTGTTAAGTTTTCCGATTAGATGACATCTCATCCTTATCCTTTCCCGTTTTAAAACAGTTCCGACATATTTTAATAGCGCAGGCCGGCATAATTATTTTTTTTGCGAGAGCTCTAACCAGTAAAGTAATCGAAACGACACTAACAGGCGTGGGACGCCACTGAAGCTAGTGCACCAAAATTGGTGCACTGTTTTTGGGCCGTTTTTGTGCAATTGATGCGTGATCTAGACGTTTATATGATCTAAGCCAATATTACACATTTTTTGAAAATAAAACATGCTGGAGATTCCCACCAAAATCAAAAAAGTGTCGTGTTTTAATATAAACCTGCTACGAGATTCAATACCCACGGCTTCGCACAGTTTATTGCCCTCAATTTCGTCCACGTTGGATAAGTAACAAACATTAATAAATAAATTATTTTATCAATACTTAAAAGCAAAGGTACCACGAAATTTAATGACAGAAAATTAGTTATCGATCAATAAAAATATTTCATAGAGTTAATTTTTCTATAAACCGCTCCCAAGAAAATCCCCGTGGGATTCCAGGGATACAAAATACCGTAGGTTTCAGTCCGGAAATCTACAATCAATTAGCGAAAACCGCATTGAAATCAGCCCAGTACGTTGTTGTTACGTGAATCCCGAACAAACAAACACAAATAACCTAATAAAACAAGACTACACTTTATAGATAGAGTAGGATATGCCCACGACTTCGTCCACGCTTAACTTGAAATTCCCGCGAACACAAAGAACGTAAGCTATCGTTGTGGTGAAAACTGTGTTGGATTAGGCTAAGTTTTATCCACTCGAACATCTTCAAACCAATCCAGGGAAAATTCCCGTGATAACAAAAATCTCACATTTTATTACATAAAATTTTCTTGACATATTTGACATTATTCTTTTACCATATATGATTGCTTGTTAGGCTTCAACATATCTGATGTCTGATTTGCTATCGATCAGTGAAAAAATCACATTGGAATTAGTTTTTTTTTATCTGACCATTTTAGGTAATTACTATCATTAAAGTTAGGTAGGTAAACCCAGAAAAATTCACCCGGGATTCCCCGGATAAAAAGTAGCGTAGATTTTAAGTCTTAATAATTTGCTGTGGATCAGAGAAATCCGCAAAGCAGTTTTTACGTGAATCTTGAGTAAAACAGACAAGAAAATAAATTGGATCATCTTCTCCATCGTTTATATAGTCGATTCCATTGGTTTTTTTAATTGCTTCAATGTACAGACACGGCTTGTTTAGAATTTTATATTACCGATTTTCCATTAACTTCCCAACTGACCGCCAAATTGTAAATCTTTGAATAATCCCAAGCAACGAATTTCTTGTGATATTTAAAAAGCAGGAAGCTACATTTGAGATTTTCCACAGAAACGCACAACTCTGCGTAAAAACAATCAATACATTAAATGAAACTACACAGTAAGAAATTGTTTTAGGTTCCGGACAAACACTTTTCCAAGGTACGAAAAGTTTAAACTATTTTTCTTGTTTAGCTAAAAACAGAAAAAAATATGTTCGAATAAATAAACAGAAATTAATTAAAATTATTTATTATACAAATTATTGCAGCTACTTTGGGGATAACATAATTGTAATGAAAAAAACATGCGATTAAAAGACGAGTAATCTCGATTTTCAATAACTCATTTATTCAACTGTACACTGATTCACAGTTATAACCGTAATGGAAAATCACAAGCACAGTTACACCACCTACGTTATTTTGTCTGTGCTACATCACTTAAAGCGCGATGACGAAAATGCTATCATTAAAGTTACATTTATTTATTACAATAATAATTATGAGTTCAATACGTATTGCGGCCGATGTCTCGGCCGGGCGTCTCACACCCCTCCTATGTAACGGTAACGACGGTCCAGCTGTTTGGTAAATAAACAAACGCGTCCAATAAAAAATAAATTAATTTAATTATAAACAAATAACATGTTACTGTGCCTATCGAAAAAAATTGTCTAAAACGTATGTTTATTGTACATGTGGGGGTGTTAATTCTTAGTGACAGGTTTGTAGGCTAATTTTCTGGATTTGAGCGTGGACCACTTGTGCCGCTTCATGTAGTAGATGATGGCGGTGAGGAAGGAGAAGATGCCGATGGCCTTGATGGTCATCAGCCGGCGGTCGTCCAGCTCCGGCTCCGAGCACCACCGCAGGAACGTCGCCACGTCCTTGGCCAGTTGCGACGCCGTCGCCGGCGTGCCGTCGCTGTACTCGGCCGCCTGCACGTTGTAACGACATTAGGGGCCATCCACGAATTACGTCACATGTAAGGGGGTGTTCTACGAAGTGTGACATTGTGTGACAAGGGGTGGGAGGTGTCCTAAATTTCGTGACATCACATTTCAAGTCTAATAAATCATTATATTAATTCGTGAAGCAAAAACTTTGTTCGCTTTTTTACGAAAATTGCATGGACGGAGGGTATGAAATTTCGTACACTTATAGTTTATATAGAGAAGTGGAGAAAGCTAATATTTTTTTTAAATTATGCATAAAAAATACATTAAATCAATAAAAAACATTAACAGACGCATACATACTCCTTTGTTTATTGTTAAACTCAGATTAACAGTGAGCCTTGGCGAAATCTGTCATAGAAGTATAATCTTTGACAACAGAACCTTAATAATGTTCAAACTTATAATTTAAATTATGGTCGAATTTGAACCACTGGGCGACCACTAGTATTAATTACTTTAAGATTTAAAACACAATTTAACACACAATATAAACTATTAACGAAAAGCTTCAAAATATTTCGAAGTGTATATATATGAGCAGTGTTTAAATTATTAAAAAATAATTTAAATGGATATATAACTGATTACAGAACTGCTGTTTTTATGTCAGTTGCCTTTGGATCCGTTACCGACCCCAAGGAAAGCTCCAGCGCCCACTAGGGGGCGGCACCGCTCCTTATGGGAACCTATGCGATATAGTGAAAACGGAGAGCTTACCTCATTGAATAGCACCTGGGCCATGGAAATGGCGCCACCAGGGAAGTAGGGATTGTAGTTCTGGCCTTCCCTCAGTACGATTCCGGCGGGGGCATCAACATACCCCGTGAGTAGCGAGAATATGTAGTCCTCGCCGCCCTTGCGACCCGAGCAGATCAAAGACAGATCCGGGGGATAAGCGCCTGGATAAAAATTTGTTTTTTTCACCATTTATTTATTAAGGCACACCAACAGAATACACTATAATGTTACATTACAAATAGTCTAATATAAAAGTTCTGATGTGTGGACCCATTAAAGAAGTGTACAGCATTTACAATGTTATATGAGTAAATGCTAAAGTAACCATGCATATCAATGGTCTTAAAACACTAAAGACCGCGCAAAGTGTAGAAGGAGCGAATACTCCAAACGCAACCGGGATTTAACGTTAAGATGATGATGAGTTAACAATGAAATTAATCGGGATACTTTTATCATCTTAAAAAACGCCACCGCCTCCTGGTTTTTGAATGAGCATAGCCAGCGTATGATGTCCCAACTTTAATGAGTCAAATAGCATATATATAGATTATTATTTAAACACTAATTAAAAATATATAACAGATATAAAATGCAAAAGTGGATGGATGCAGAAGTCGTGGCAGGCCACGACACACCTTCCATGATCAAATTTATCGTGTACTAGCAGAAGGTGATGTCAGGAGCCTTAAGAACAGACAAGCGTGCATGACAAGAGCTATGAATGTCAAAGAAGCAAGTGAGGTGTGTAAGAATAAGCCTGAATGACGCTCTGTTATTCGTGCCTACCCCGCAAGGGAACTGGCGTCAAGTTATGTATGTATGTACTAATTAAAAATATGGTTGTGTGGGCTCACTGGTACACAGAGGCTTTGATTTGAATTCCTGGCATGGTAAATTTCGTAAACAAACTTTCCATTGTTTATTAGGTTCTGGGAGTCTGGATTCAGCTTCAGAGTAGCCTGTTATATATTACCCGTAACACAAGCATAACTAGCTTAGTTTTGTAGTGTGTTTGTCTGTTCAAAGTCAAAGTCAAAGTGATTTATTTGTTTGAAACATGGACATTTTTGCAGATGTTATGCTAAGTCTCAAGTTACATATTTTGCCTTGACAGGCATATTTTTTGTAGTTTTGGTTACAAGCCTTTTGTTGTCTTTATGACTACAAATAGATTTATGATTATATTATTCTGATTCTGATGCTCTTAGAATAACAATATTTAATATACAATTATGTCTCTTTCAGTTAATATATTATTTATAAAACAATGAAATGAAGATAATGTCATGTTGATTATTTATATAGTTATTGTTTTTATCTTGATATTATAAAGATAAGACTATAATACGGTATTTGAGAAACCACTCTTTTATATAATATTATAAAATTCTAAATATGCCCTGTCTGTACATTGAAGCTATTTAAAATAACCAACTGAAATGGACTATATAAATGATGGAGAACACAATGTTTTTTTTTAGATTTCTTGCCTGTTTGTTCGAGCTTCACGTAAAAACTACTGGGCCAATTTTGGTTCAAATTCTTAGAATTAAAATTTGCACTTCTTTTTATCCTGGGAATCCCGCGGGATTTTTTCTGAGAATGTTTTAAAAAGGCCAGATTAATAAAACGAATTCCTACGTGATTTTATTATGAATTGGTAGCAAATTTAATGTAATAAATATGATATTTTTATCCCGGGAATGGATCATACTGTTCTGGTGTGTAAAAATTATCTTATTCCGACACGGTTTTCACTAAAACGATAGCTTACATTTTTTCTGCTGTGATATTTTGTGTCCCAGGAATCCCAGGGAATTTCAAGTCAAGTGTACACAAACTAGTGGGTATATGCTAGTATTATAATATAACATGTATCTTCATAAAATTATAATTATATACTAGTGGAAATAATTAAAGAATCATAAGTTCCAAATTTTTTGGGATATTTCTAATGATTTTGTCTTTATTATAAATGGCCATATTGGAATCATAAGAACAGCAATTTAAAGCTTGTTATTCAAGATCTAGGGACAAAAAATTCAAGCAACAAGTATCGTGCGATCCTAATGAATCAGATAGGTTTTTAACTAGATGTTTTTTATGACTCCAATCCAATAATTTTTTAAAAGGTATATATAGTATTTCAAAATTTGCTATAAATGTGGAAATTTTTCTTGATCCCTTAATTTTTTCCATTAAGTATCTACCTATCTGCTTTGGCCTGGTTATTACTGAGAAATTGTATTAAAATTGATAAAGTACGAAATTTAAAAAACTTACCATTGTTGGCTGCCCTGGCGGCGTTCTCGTTGGGGTATGGCGAAGGGAGGTAGTCCGAGAGCTTTCCAGGCCGCTCGAAGTAGTTGCCCTCTTCATCTGGACCATCCTTGATCATTACCTGCAGATAAATAAAAAATAATATTATAATACCTGTATATAGATATTTTGTTTCATGTTTTAAAAGCAATAATAGTGTCTAACAAAGGATTCGCCTCTATGTACATTGTACATATATGACAGTATACAATATTATCAAACTTAGATATTTTAAGATTATAAAATGTGTTAAAAATACATTAAATATAATAGCTTAAATAATTCAATATAAAATAGATAGGAGTATAGTATGGCACAGGTGTTAGCCTGAGATAGATAGGCGAGACTATTCACATACAACTTAACAGGTCGCATTTCACTAAACAGTGTATGTACATTTTCCACACAATAATAAATTTTACTGAAAATAATCAATACTCTACAACTTTTACTTTTTTTAATGAATTTTACACATTTTCAGGATTCCATAGATATTTTGGTAAAACTGGAACCATTTATGTATTCTCCGTGTCCGTCTTATTATGGACAATCACTAGCATCATTGTGTATCATGTAACTCATTGTTGTATACTTACATCTGCAGCTTCCGCTTTGGCCTCTTCCTCCGTGTGGGTGACATTAACCAGGTTCCTGAAGGCAATGTACTGGAGCGAATGACACGCCTTGCATACTTGTTTGTACACTTCGTACCCTCGGCGGACACTTAAAACATGACATTTTATTTGGCTTTATTGGCGAATAGTAAACTTAATTTAAATTACATAATATATTTATATATTCAGCATGTCTTTTGACACACTGAATATGTATCTGGGACTTCTCAAAGATTTCCCAGCCAATTCTAACCTTACTATCCTAATACATGTTCTTTTTTGTAGATTCTGGTATCTGCGATCAGAAACTATCGCGTAAGCAGATCCATAAGTTGAATATAGTAATATGTAACTATTAAACCTTAACATAATAACATAGCACTTATGAAAGGTAGTGGTATGGAATACAATCTTATAATAGAGCTAAAATAATAGTTCATAAACTATCAGAATGGCCTCAGCTATATCTAACTTCACTGTATCTATAACCATTAAAAGATAGAATGGGTGTGAAGTTTGTTTACCCGACAGGTGTCAGATAAACTATAGACGTATTGGAAAATTTTCTTTCGGTTTTTTCCTAAATATTTCTGCTTATCTTATTTTTTTGTATTTTTTTTCTGTTACAGTGGTGTAGTTAAGTATATTTTAATCATATTACTATTTATATAATGTCCTCTGTTGGCGAGGATGTTCCTCCGGATAGGGGCAAGTTACCTTTTGATTCTGATATGGACGTGTCCCCTACGGTTCATCAATCATCCGAAAAATTATCAAATAAACGTCATGCCGATTCCAATATTAATACTCTTTTAAAAAAACCCGCGTCAGTCCCTCTTGTTGCTGCCTCAGCTCAGCACACATTTGTTCGCCCAGGTTACGAACCCAACACTAGAATTACATATTCTGAGCAAGACTCTGGTCCCTTCATTGTGCATGTTGCTCGTTTGGGTAACGATGAATCCTCTACATCAAATAACATGAGAGCTCTTAAGATTGCTCAAATCATTTACAATAGCAAGGTATCAGGTGTCGATGAGATTAAAAGTATTGGTCGAAATAAAGTGTCTGTTATTTTCAAAAATCACCTTGACGCAAATTGTTTTGTATCTGACCCTATTCTTTCCTCTCATAACCTATCCGCTTCTATTCCTCGTTTCCAGATTACGCGCATGGGCGTCGTCACTCAAATTCCTTTGGAGTGGTCACTACAAGAACTGGTTGAATCAACTGAATGTCGTTCCGGTGCTTCTCTAGTAATTAAGGCAAGGCGCCTAAATAAAAAAAAGCGTATCGATGGGAACACGGTTTGGGAACCCACTGGTACCGTGGTTCTTACTCTATTAGGTCAAGTCTTGCCTGACCATGTTTATTGCTTTAATATGTCTCTGCCAATGAAATTATACACACTACCTACTATTCAGTGCCACAGATGCTGTCGGTTTGGCCATGTCCGCGACCAGTGCCGTTCCTCTCCCCGTTGCTCCCGCTGTGCTGGTTCTCACGATTGCTCTGCCTGTAATACCCCCACTGACAATGTGTCATGCTTGTTCTGCTCAGGTAGTCATTTAGCTACTGACAGCAAATGCCCCGAGCATTCTCGACAAAAAGCTATAAAACTAGCTATGTCCCAGGACAATATAAGCTATATGGAAGCCGCTAAAGGTTTCCCACGTGTACGTAGACCCTTCTCTGATATTGTTAACTCTTCTCTTCCTAGTAAACCGGTATACATTAACAGATCTTCTAATAATATTTATCCACCCTCTCCGTCCCCTGATTTCCCTTCTTTATCTCAGCCTTCTACCTCCTCTTATAAGAAATCTGTTCCCATTGTTCGCCGACCTAAACCTCTTCCTAGCAAGTCTTACGACCACCAAGCGCATAATAGCATAATATCATCCCCACCCCCGACTCTTTCTAATGGTTGTGCCCTTAATAATAATATCCCTACTAATAAAGTTTTTCCAAATGATGACCTGGTTCAACTTATGACTAAGACTTTATTAAATATTTTTTCTAAATTCGAAAATGGTTTACCGTACAACGTCACAGAAATGGTTCATTCCATCGTTTCATCTTTAATTAATTTATTTTTAAATAATGGCCAAGAACATCATGCAATGGAACTGTCGCAGCATTAAAAATAAAAAACAGGATCTCATCTATCTGTTTAACAGGTTTAACCCTTTGGTCTTTGGCATTTCGGAGACATGGTTGTGTCCTGGCTCCCTGTTTAGGTTGCCGGGATATTCATGTCTTCGAGATGACAGAGATGATGGCTGGGCTGGTTCTGCCCTACTTATGAATCGAAAGTTCTCGTTTTCCCAAATTCCTATCGTTCAACATTCTCCTGACTTTAATATTGTTGCTGCTCGCTCTATTGATATTACTTTTGTTTCATTGTATGTTCCTTATCCTAATAATAATATTATCTTGGAATTAACATCAATTTTATCTTCTTTTCCTAAACCCGTTATTATTCTAGGCGATTTCAACATCCGTCACACTATGTGGGGCTCTCCTTTTTGCGACTCCGTTGCTTCATCCTTTCTCGATATGCTAGATGGCTTAGATTTATGTGTGTTAAATGACGGCACCCCTACTCGCAGAGTTCCTCCTACTCAAAACGTTAGCGCCCCAGATTTAACTTTATGCTCTCCCTCTTTAACTAGGTTACTTACTTGGTCTGTTTTGCCTCATTCTTTTGGCAGTGATCACCTCCCCATTTTAATTTCGTTTCCTAATTCTTTCTCTCCAAACCCAGCTCTCCCACCTCTTTTAAAATTCAGAATTAAAAAGGCCAACTGGGATAGATTTTCCAATTTAGTTGAAGATAATTTACGGTCTCTCCCTTCTATCACCCTTGAAAATGTTGCTACTGTCTACAATGAATTCACCTCTATTCTAATTTCTGCTGCTAATTTGTCTATCCCCTTAAAAAATTCTGCGTGTAACAAACTGCCTTCCCCAGCATGGTGGGATTCCGAATGTTCTGTTGCTGTCAAAGAAAGAAAAGAAGCCGAAACAAAATTTTCCAGGGACCTTTCTTTAGAAAACTTTGTTAACTTCAAAAAAGTATGTGCTCGTACTAAACGGTTCCTACATTCAAAAAAAAAATCCGGTTGGCATTCGTTTTGCGAGTCTCTTTGTCCGAGAACGTCTTCCACTCTTATATGGAGAAAAATTAAAGCATTTCGTTTGTCTCAAAATAATCCTAATATTTCTTCTAATGACCCTTCGTGGCTTCCTGATTTTGTTTCAAAACTTTCTCCTCCTTCTGTCCCACATATAAATTGTATCCCTTCCCTACTTCCTTCTACTGTTGACTCAAGTGGAATGAACTCAGAATTTTCTTTTGCGGAACTATGTTGCGCCT
This sequence comes from Dendrolimus kikuchii, assembly GCA_019925095.2. NCBI lineage: Eukaryota > Metazoa > Arthropoda > Insecta > Lepidoptera > Lasiocampidae > Dendrolimus > Dendrolimus kikuchii. The sequence goes on along the minus strand of CM034396.1, from coordinate 6,233,725 downwards.
TGGATCATCTCCGGGATTCTGCTCCAGGTGTCGATGGTATCCCATATTCCTTTATTACTAGATCTTCCGAATCCACTAAACGTTTTTTTCTCAAACTCCTTAATACTATATTCTTGTCTGGGTCTGTTCCAGATTCATGGAAAACTCAGGTAATCATTCCAATATTAAAACCGGGTAAAGACCCGTCTAAGTCAGATTCCTATAGGCCTATTGCTTTATCATCTGTCCTCGCTAAAATAATGGAACATCTTATGAAAAATAGACTTGAATGGATCGTTGAAAGTAGGGACCTTCTTGCGAACAGCCAATTTGGCTTTAGGAGAGGTCTTGGCACTATTGATAGTTTAAGTTTACTAACTTCTGAAATTCATCTTGCTTTTTCTCGCAACGAGCATGTGATAGGGGTATTCTTAGATGTTTGTTCCGCTTATGATAGCGTTGATCTTTCCTTACTTAGATCGAAAATGTTTCGTCTGAGTTTACCTCCAAGAATTATCAATGTCATCTGTAGCATGTTTATGGAACGTACTATATTAATCCGCTCTGTTAACTGTGATATTCCTCCGAGACGTATCTGGAAGGGCTTACCTCAAGGTTCAGTTCTTAGCCCTCTTCTTTATAGTTTGTTCACTGCCGATTTGGAAACGTCAGTTAATTGTTTTTGTAAAATTTTGCAATACGCTGACGATATCGCTTTGTTTGCCACCTCATCTTCTTTTTCTGATGCTTGCAACCGACTTAATTCGGCTCTATTTTATTTAAATCAATGGCTCACAGATAATGGCCTCTCTCTCTCTCCACTGAAAAGTTCCGCTGTCATTTTTACACGTAAACGTTCTGTTCCTGCCATTGATATACACATTGAAAACCAATCTATTCCTATTCATGATAATGTTAAATTCTTAGGCTTGTATTTGGACTCCAAATTGTCAGGCGTCTATCATCTTAATTACATTTGTGCAAAGGCGGAAAAAAATGTTAATATTTTGCGGGCTCTTTCTGGCGTCAAGTGGGGGTCCCACCCCTTCAATCAGAAACTCCTTTATAATGCCATTGTAAGGAGCCATTTTGATTATGGTTGTTTTTTATTAGAACCGTGCAACAAACTTGCCCTATCGAAGCTTGACAGGATTCAAGCTAAATGTCTGCGCATTATTACAGGCTCCATGAAATCTTCTCCTTCTAATGCTCTTCAGATTGAATGCTTAGATCCCCCCCTCTTCCTACGTCGGCAACTTCTGGCTGACAGATTCTTCTTCAGAGTGGCTGAGCTCGCTAATCACCCTCTCTTAGGTCTTCTTGATAGTTTACTCCAGCTTACTTCTACTTCTCCTTATTGGAGTCACAAGTCTCCTACAAATTTGATTAAATCCTATAAGAAATTTAGTAACCTCCCTTATAAACTTTTCCAAAATTCCAAAAATTTCATTTTTGAATTTGGTTTTGAATGTCTTTTGTTCCAGCCCAATATCATCTTTAATTTTGGAATAAGCAAAGAAACTTCTGGTGCTAACCATGTTTTCAACCAAATTATTCAGGAACATTGGCCTGACTGGCTTCTTATCTTTACTGACGCTTCAAGACTGAATGACGACGGTCCTCTTGGTGCTGCAGTCTGGATCCCTAAGTTTAAAATTATCCTCAACTATAAAATCCCCCCCCTTAATTCTGTTTTTTCCGGTGAATCTATTGCCATCCTTGAAGCCGCCCTTTATATAGAATCCCATCGCCTTAGTAAGTCTATCATTTTCACTGATTCTTTGAGCTGCTTACAAGATATTTCTAAGTCCCCTTTTCGTTCCAACCAAATTTCCCCACTTTCTTTGCATATTAAGCAGATTCTTTACAATTGTTACTGTTTGGGTTTGGAAGTATTTCTAGCCTGGATTCCTGGTCACTCTGGCATCTGTGGAAATGAAAGTGCTGACAAGTGTGCCAAACAAGCTGTCTACGCCGGTTGTAGTAAATATTCCAAGTGTTTCCCGCGCGATCTTCGAGCCCTCGCTAAACCTGAAATGATAAAATCATGGAATGACCTATGGTTAAAGTCTTGTCAAACTGTCGGCAAGCACTATGCTAATCTCCAACCCCTTATCCCCTCGTTCCCCTGGTTTTTCCGTTTCCGCAACATCCCTAAAAAAATTTCTTCCATCATAATTCGTTTGCGTCTTGGCCATGTTTGTTCCCCCGTTTTTTTAGCAAAACTCAGGATTCGTGATAATTCTTTATGTGAGTGTGGTCTGGGCGAAGGTTCCATAGAACATATCTTTTTCTTTTGCCGTAAAATTTCTACTCCTCTTTATGATATTCTTCCTGCTAATTGCCCTCGTCCTGTTAATAGTAGTGTTCTTTTAACTTTATCGCATAAATCATTTGTATATATTCTTTGTAAATTCTTGACTGTGAATAAAATTATCTTATAATAGATTGTATAGTATATATATATATTAATTTTATTGTATATATATATTATACTTAGATTGGCTTGAAGTTAGTTATTATTTAGTTTTGTCCTTTGCTGTTATGGTTTGTTGTAAATATTATGTTTATTGTAGTGTATTAGATTGGCAGAATTTTCTTTTTCTTTTTAATTTACCGGCCAAAATTCCTTTTTATGTCACCTGACTTTTCTATTTACTCGACATTGGCAAAATCAATGCATAAATGGCATTGCAGCCATAAATATTGCAAGGAAAACTTCAAAAGCTCGACGAGCCTGTAGCATCTGATGATGCAAATGCTAAAGCAAAATATAAAATAAATTTACAACAATTTCTAAAAATTGACTGTGTCGTTTTAACTCTAATGACGACAGACATGACGGATGAAATTCTAGAACAAGTTATATTTATATCAAATGCGCTAAAGAAGTATGTGATGCGTTAGAACGCCTATATAATGGAAGCAGCAAAGACAAACCTGTGATCTTTAATAAAACTAATAAAACTACGTTTTAACGGTTTTAAGCGCGGTAATTTTATTTGATTTTGGTTTTTCCGACGTTTTACGTTAAAACGTAGTTTTATTATGTATACAAGTCGCGAAAACTTAAGAAAATATTCTGTGATCTTTATCTAAAATTCTTTGATTATAAAAAGGACCCTGAACAAGAGATGGGAAAGCATATATCTGCATTAAAGGACATTTCAACAACTGTTTTCATAAATTAATATTTATTATTCTTTATGAAATTGTAAGTTATTAAAAAATCAATTACATATTGTCACTCGTATATTATTTGCTTAATTATTTATCACAATGCTAAATACCCATAAAATCGAAAATAAAACAACACAGCAAAAATCATTCTTCAGATTGCCACCAAAAATTCAGAAGAAAACCTAACCAAACGAAATTTCAAATGTCAAGTTGACATTGACCAACTAAAATCCCTTTTTACGCAAGAAATAACTAACATTAAAGCTAAATTTCGTGTGTTTGTTCGAAAATATGGATCGCCACGTGAAACGGAACACATCTGGTTGTTTTACAGACAGCATAAATACATTTAGCTAAATAACATGGGAGACCGCCTTATGCAAGACATCTTAAATATGTTTTGTGTAAAACATATTTAGGCAGTTTAATATGATTAACTAAATTTGATTTAAAGACGATCATTGTGCAAGCAGGTCTAAGATATCTAAACAATATGTCCATGTTATGTAACTTTTTAGTGTATCTAAAAAAAAAATATATAAAAACAAGCTTTATGCACAGATTAGCACCTTGGTATATCATTTCTGCAAAAAATGAAAAACTCAAAAATGTAGATTACAACAAGTGCAATTAGTAAGGCAGAGCAGTAGGAGTGAGAATCCCTCATTAAAACTGAAATTCTGAGCCACCAGGCAGTTTTGTGACCTAGTGTACATAATGTTCACTACTTGCTCACAGTGAATGAAAACATGTGATGAAATTTGCACATTGAAATAACTGATTTATGAAACCGACCAATTAGCACCAACAAGCATGGTGGGTGTACTAACAGAAGTGACTATTTGCAAATTGAGTTTATACTAATATTATAAATGCAAAGGTTTTGATAAATGTTTGTTACTCAATCACTCTATATCCGTGGAGGAACGGAGAAAGAATACAATTTCCTGCAGCCGGGCAGCCTGTCGTAAGAGGCAACTTAACAACCCACAGCCAGGTGGTAGGGCATTTGCCCGACTGGATGGCTACCACCCCTGGTCTAAAGTATGTCGCCATAACAACCTTGAGTTGTGTTCCGGCATTAGTCACCAGGTTCCAGTCTGCCTTAAGAGAGCATCAGCACATTTGTAGCAACTTTGGTGTTGCAAATGTCCATAGGCGATGGTAACCGTTTTCCATCAAGTGGGCCGTCTGCCTGTCTGCTGATCTGCTGCAATAAGAAAAAACTCTAGAACAGCTCAACAGATCTGGATGAAATTCAGCTCAAATATAGATTATAGTCCGGAATAGCACATAAGCTGTTTTGTACCCTATAAAAATGTATGCTTCCTGTGATAGAACATTAACGCAAGTATAGCTGCAGGCTAAAACTATAAAGAATAACTATACCTAGCGTGGTCCAACGACTTGAACCATCCATCATGGCTCCAGGGTTGGTGTGGGGGATGTGCTTCACTTCCTGAAGCCTGCACAGATTGTTCTAGGGCAAAGAGAAGAGCACCCACTCCTCCACCTACCACTCCCAAGGTTGAGAGGAACTATAAGTAAACAAAAAAAAAACATAATAGCTTAACATAATAATTATTTCTGAAATTTGAGGTAAATTTTATATCCATAAAAATTATAGAGTACAAATTTAATAAAACTAATACCATGGCATGTCAAGATCATTATCAAAGATTGTATGTACTACAGCCGACATATTCCAAGGGGCAATCTATACTTTTATTACAGACTGTATTTTTACAAGTAGTGGCAAGTATCTTCAAATAATACTGAAAAAATGAACAGATTTTATTGACTTAGTACATTTAACTAATAATAATTATCTACATACATTGTTATCTCAGTGGTTATATTATTGCATAGTTTATAGTTAAAATAAGGAAAAGAAGCTTCACTATTGAGGTTGATTAATTTTTAACAAATATCATTCAGGCTTTTATAATTTCTTTTCAGGGACTGAATTGAGTAGGTTTTAAAATAGGAATCCAAGGAATGTAATTACTGGTTTAAAAAGCAGTAATTTTAACTTTACTAACTGATCAATATTGTGTAACTTGACAAAGAGCCAAGTGAAGTGCAGTTTATTGATTAAAATATTACCCCAATATAAACTGTACACAATAAATTTGCGTTACACATAAATGTATAGGCATATTTTTCAAAGGTCATCAGTAAAAAATATTTTTTTAATACACAAAGCCTATAAAAATAATTGAAGTTAGTACTTACTAATTTCCTATTTCTTGTCCATCCTTGGGTACTAGTGGACAGCTGACAAACCTGCAATGTAGTTGGATCAGCATTAATTTTTCTATAAGCTAGTTACATAATGAGAATAGGTTATCACTGTCCATTAATATTTTATGTATAACACTGAGACGCTATTCTACGTATATTACTCTTGTGCACCCACTGCTGTATATTAATCACGACGTAAATTCTCGGGTCTTATTATAAATTGATAAAATACACCCGTTCTCGGCGACACTTCGAACTTGAACTTTGTCGTCTTTGGTAACTTATCGCACACTCCAATTAAATTTTTTACAAATAATAGTTGATGAATTATTACTTTTAGATTATTTTCAGTACCTGGGGTGAAACTATCCCATAATTTTTGAAAAGACGTGCCCCACAAATTCTACCGACCGTGGCCGCCATGATAGAAAAACGTCTTATTGAAAGATGAATTGAATGACATCTACTATTCAACTGCCATGTGCAAATATAATTTCAGCATTGATATAGTAAAAATTTACAAAAAATATGAAAGTCCTCAATTATAATAACTTAATTCATTTATTATTTTAAAGGTAAAAATATACAGCTATTAGATAATGATAATTTAAAAATTACTACTTTAACAATAAAATTTATTTACTTAAAATTTTAATTAATAATTATTTCAGGCAAAAAGGGTTAATTTCTAGTTCTGCAAACTTCACATAGTAGATACATTAATATTAATACAATAGGAGACGTGCAGATTGTTGCTGAAAAGAATATTCAAGAGTTTTATGGAGTTTTTTAATATAGCCATAAATGATACATAGTATCCATAGTAGTTTGTGCATAAATGAGGTTTATTAACAATAATAATTGTAATTTTGTTTTATGTTTAAGGCTTGGCAACTAGGCCTTTAAGCCAGGCGCCGTTATATTGTAGGCTACAATCGACGTCAGTCAACGGAGTTCTTGTGCGAATGGCCACATTTGGCTATATAGTTCACATTTCTCACAAAAACACATAATTACTACTCAAAAACTATCAATATCCTACAACTAATGTTCATTTTAGAGTAATTTAACACATTTTTAAAAAATAAAACTGCACAGCACAACGTCCCCTTTCAGTTCCCACCAAAAATTCTACAATTGTGTTTTTTTTTTGGATTTTATGGCTTGGCAGCTAGGCCTTTAAGCCAGGTCTTAGATTCAATGTAGTTTCTTCATTTTCTTAAACTTATGTGTAGCACAGCTGAACTGTAGGTTATCAGCTAGTGCCATTCAACGGAGTTCTTGTACATACATACATACATAACTTCACGCTAGTTCCCTTGCGGGGTAGGCACGAACAACAGAGCGCCATTTAGGGCCATTCTTACACACCTCACTTGCTTCTTTCACATTCATAACTCTTGTCATGCACGCCCGTCTGTTATTAAGGTTCCTGACATCACCTTCTGCTAGTACACGATCAATTTGATCATGGAAGGTGTGTCGTGGCCTTCCACGACTTCTGCATCCATCCACTTTTGCATTGTATATCTGTTTAGTCATTCTTTCATCATGCATTCTTTCCACATGCCCCAGGAGTTCTTGTGACAACTCAAAAGGCCACATTTGACTTTACAGTTCAAATTTCTTACAAAACACATAATTACTACTTAAAAACTATCACTATCCTACAACTATTGTTCATTTTAGAGTAATATTACACATTTTTAGAAAATAATACTGCACAGCACAACGTCCCCTTTCGGTTCCCGCCAAAAACTCCCCCACAATTGTGAGTTTTTACTCGGCATCACAGAGTACATTTTTATAATAAGAGAGTGGGAGAGTGGGCACTCAAAAGGCTATGTTCCTATTATTTACTGTCATTTTAAAGCATATAATATTACCTGACCATAACGTCTAGAACGAGAACATTTTTTTTTACCTTCTGGCAATATTCTGTTTTATCTGTGTCAAAGTCAGTGAATCATAAACAGAACGAATTTGTCCATGTTATTCTAATTTTAATGTTGATCCAAGTCATAGTCAAGTCATAGTCATGATACACTATCCAAGTCTAAAATCCGCTTAAAAATAACTAAATACGCAAGTAACAATACCAAATTTTAAGTGAGCAGTGATTTTTAAAAATTACCAAGGATGCCTGGTGGGATTTGAAATACATGAACACATGAAATACATCTTTTCGTTGTAATTCGACGATATGTATCAAAGAACAGTCGACATTAATTGTTTTTAATGGTTAGTTTAGCTTCTTTTAATCAAATAATCGTTCTGTTAACTCTCACAAGGTGTTAAAGCTTTTGCTTACAAAATTATAGTCTGCATTATTAAAGTAAACATCATAGACTAGGGTGACAACAAAATGCTTACGTCGTAACTAAAGCAACTTGATACTTGTATGATGCCATACTAAAAATCACTAGTAAAGGTGTGTGCATCAGTGCATGTTATAAAGCACCGCTGACGGGCGCGGCTGAGGGGTGTGGCTTACAACATATCTGGATAAGTGAAGTCCATTGAAGAGTGTATTTTGTAAGTCGTAAGTCACGGACGTGACCTTGAGCGTTCGGACTTTCTAAAGCAATCTGGAGTGTGTGTTACGGTTCTGGTGTGCACATTGTTCGGACGCGTCCCTTAGCCGCGACTGATGGTGTGTAGTTGATGGCCCGTAATGTGTGAGCACCTTAAGTATTGAAATTAGTCTATACGTAATATTGGAGTTGCTAGAGTTTGGACAAATTAGCGAAAGTGGCTCTCCTATTATTTCCTACTTTATTGTGCCATCCTTGAAGGTTAGAAAGAACAATAGAGTTTTTGGCGGAAACTGAAAGGGGACGCTGTGCTGTGCAATTTTATTTTCTAAAAATGTGTAAAATTACTCTAAAATTAACAATAGTTGTAGGTCATTGATAGTTTTTGAGTAGTAATTAGGTGTTTTTGCGAGAAATGTGAACTATATAGCCAAATGTGGCCTTTCGAGTTTTCACAAGAACTCCAATGACATCGATTGTAGCCTACAATACAACGGCGCCTGGCTTAAAGGCCTAGTTGCCAAGCCTTAAACATAAAAAAAGAAAGATAGAGATAAAGAAGACAATATTTGTAAGAATAAAATTTAATTGTTTTAAAGTAAGAATTGTGTGTAATATCTCTATTAGTATTGTTTACTGAAATATAAGTTTGAATTACATTTTTAGACGATGAAAATACGTTCCTTTGTCTGACAAATGGTGAACCGTTGGTTCGATGAAAAGTCTGAAATAGGCTAACGAAAGCCAACAAAGCGCATTTATTGGCATGCGTTGGGGCTGTCTGTACGGACCTTAAAGTGAAATATTCAATATACCAAAGTTTTACGATAAAGGTCGTTATTACCAGGATAGCTAGTCAAAAATCTTAAAAAAAACACTTAAAAGTTTTGATACCAAACCATAAAGTTTAAAAAGTCATGACAGACGTTGACATCTATGACAATTGAGTCAATTGACATAAAAACGTAAAAATAGATTATCGAATGTATTTTGAGGTTACTAGCATTCGAATTCGAAAATGATAATTTTGCATAAAAGATGTATTAAAAATATTAGTTTATGAATCACCCATATGAAATTACCTATTTTACAAAGATTATTTAGTGTATTAGTTGTTCAACCATTAAAAAGGTTATGTATAAGTTATTATATGTCATGTTCATAATAAATTGAGCTGCGGTATTTTTTTGTAAAACGCATAATTTGTTTACTGTTATAATATAGATTTAAAAGTACAAACTCTAGTTCGGAAGTTAGAATGAAAGTATTTACTCAAAAGAGGAACCCTATAACTGGAAGTACTGAGTGGGATATGCAAGATGAAGATTATGATTATCATCAAGAGATAGTCCGATCGGCGTTTGCTGATATGCTGCACGATACAGAGAGAAACAAGAAATACTTTAGGGCTTTGTATCAAGCCATAGAACAGAAGCATAAAGAAGGACAAAATGCTCATGTTTTGGACATAGGTAAAAGTTTCTTACTGTTTATATGTAGGGCTGCGCTTTTACACAGAGTGGCATGAAATTAAGGGAAATCTAGTTTAGGAGTATAAATATGCCTTATATATAGACACTAGACCTGTTATCCATTTGTAGGGTCCACCAACAACTTTTGAGTGAATAATGGGAAAAATAAAAATATGTTTGATAAACAAGGTTATACCACTTTTGTTGATAATGAAGTGGGATTTGTTTTTAGGAATACATTTACGCTTAATATATAATCACTAGAACTGTTTTTGATTTTAATAAACAAGTTTATTGATTTTTAAATATGAAAATAGTTTTTTTTTGCTTATATATTGCAACAATCATTACAATTATGCCAGGTGGTAGGGCATTTGCCCGACTGGATGGCTACCACCCCTGGTCTAAAGTATGTCGCCATAACAACCTTGAGTTGTGTTCCGGCATTAGTGACCAGGTTCCAGTCTCCCTTAAGAGAGCAGCAGCGCATTTGTAGCAACTTTGGTGTTGCAAATGTCTATAGGCGATGGTAACCGCTTTCCAACAAGTGGGCCGTCTGCCTGTCTGCTGATCTCCTGCAATAAAAAAAAAAAAAAAAAAACAAATCGATTGTGACCCTTGCTGACTCCTATCATGGCACGCACGCTTGGCTTGTGGGCTTTAGCCGAAAGTCGCGACCATTGACAACAATGGTGACTTAGGTCAGGTTATATTAAGACTTGAAATCAAAACGCAAAAGCTGAGCGTGCGTGTTGCGGCAGCGACCGGTGAGTTCCAGAACTGACCATTTGTCACCATTGTCACAATATAACAAAACAAACGAAAAAAAAACTCAAGAACTACATGACATAGTAGTTGCAGAAGGGAAAAGTACTCTTCCCCTCTCCCTCCTCCACCCCCCTACTACTTAAAATTTAGCGAATGGTCACTAAATTTTAAGTAGTGGGGGGGGGTTAATCTAAAGTGTAACCATAAGTTGTTTTCATAGGACTTGTAAATCTCATCAGTTATTTACTCAGCTCTAGGTTTCTGGAATTATATAATAAAATTGTAGAGGTCGAATTTCTGTACAATGAAAAAAATGCTAAAAACCGAGTCAGGGTGATGTAAGAAGTGAAATAGAACTAATTTAGATTTTTTCAAATTTTTGTTTTTCTGTTTGTACCGGTTAATCTCCGAAACAAACAGACCGATTTAAATGAAATTTTGTATGGTGGTAGCTTATATGACTGGTCAACATATAGGATACTTTTGATCCCGAAAAATTAAAGAGTGCCCGTGGGATAGTTAAAAAACTGCACCACATGGACGAAGTCACAGGCATCAGCATCTATATATAGCATAACTTGTCAACTTCAGAATATATTAATATAAGTATAGTGTACCTATTAAAAAATAAATATTACATCTGCAAATTCTTCTCTTTAACATGATTGTATCTGAAGTAATTTTTTATACTTGTGTACTTGTTTATTGTTTGTTGTTCTCCGAAAGAAGAAATAGACAAAACAAAATTTTTAGTACTCAAATAAATAATATAGCAGACAGTAAAATCAACTGAGATACTTTCTATAAACTTAAAGAATATCCCAGGCTCATAGATTTTGTATGAGTTTATCTACTTATGATGTAATAAGTAGGTAGTAGTAAAAGGAGTCAAATAGTGCTTTAATTTCTTGTTTGAAATTAATTAAAATTCTTTTTACCATGATATATTAAAAGTTATGTAACAAGGTGTTATTTTAATGCTTGCTCTATATATGTAATAATATTAGAATTTATTGTAACATGTGTCCGCATCCCTATTGGTTGTCTGTTAAGTGGGTTCTAAATTCAAAATTGTTTTTTCATATTCAAGGTACTGGTACAGGTCTCCTAGCAATAATGGCTGCACAATGCGGAGCAGAAACAATCACAGCATGTGAAGCCTTCAAGCCAATGGCCGAGTGTTGTTTAAAGATCCTACAATGTAATGGAGTTTCTGATAAAATTACTGTTATACCTAAAAGATCTACAGAATTGACTGTTGGTGAGGGTGGAGATATGAAAGAGAAAGCAAATATTTTGGTCACCGAAGTGTTTGATACAGAGCTGATTGGTGAAGGTGGGTGGGTCCTCATTTTCATTGTAGAGAGTGACAATTCATGTGCAGCATACTCCTATGGTGCACATATCACATTTTCTTCAATATTTTTCTAGTTTTTACTGAGTATGATAGGTGTTCTAATCACATATAAAACATAATGTTTTTTTAATTATGGCTACGCCTCTTGATTTTGCCAATTTCAAAATAAGGAAAAACAGATGCTTAATTCAATGCAAATTGCATTTTTACAAATCTGTGGACAACACAAACGAACAAAGTTAAACTAACTATATTAAACATAGATGTAATTAAGCATTAAAAAATTACACAAGACATACACAAAATTACTATGAAGTAATGTTAGTAAAGAATTTACATTGATGGGCCGGGGCAGTTATGAGGAACAATGTCAAATAAGGGAATGATACATATCGGATAGTTAAAAAATATGTGATGAACTGATCCATCATCCAAGCCACACTCACAGAGAGAACTTCCATATCTTAGATATGCACTTAGTGGTTTCAATAAGTGTTTACTCATACTGAAGTGCCTGAAAATTAACAGAATACTATCTAAAGGGTGTGGAACTATAGACTTAGTTGAATCTTTGTATAGCCTGAAGTCATTGGTTTGGATAATTCTTACTTATTTATTTCTGTGGAATGTGGTACTTTATATGGCATGTAGGTACTACAAAGTTGAGAAACAAAACAATTTCCGGCGACTGGATGGCCTGTCGATGGCAAAACAATCCACAGCCAGGTGATTTTTGCCAATGTAAATGACACCACCCCTGGTGTAGAGTATGCCGCCATAACAACTTTAAGTTGCATTCCAAAATTAGTGTCATTGTTCCAGTCTGCCGTTAGAGAGGAGCAGTGCATTGGTAGTACCTATGGTGGTACAGAATATGTCCATAGGTGATGGTAACCACTTTCCATCAGGTGGGCTGCCTGCCTGTCTGCTGGGCAGTAAATTGTATTCTTTCTCATTACTGAACTCAGGCTCATTTGTGTATTTTATATTTATTGTTATTTTGGAATATGTTAGCATTATCCGTTCTTAAAACTTTCAGGTGCCCTTTCAACCTTCAGTCATGCACATAAGCACTTGCTAACAGAAGACTGCATAGTGGTACCAGACTCTGCTGTCATTTACGCCCAAGTTGTTGAATGTCCCACACTGCAAAAATGGAATAAACTCAATGATTTAGCTGATGATGATTTAGAAATTATACTTAAGACACCACAAAAGGTATGTGTCACATAGTTGAGTATTTTTTAAGTTGTTTTCTTAGTAGAATTGTTCATGTAGTGTTTACATGAAAAATTTGAATCTTGAGTAAACTTGTGTTTTGTGATGTAAAAAGATTCATCCTTTTATAACCATAGCAAATAAATAAATATCAAATTTACTGCCAATCAGATAATATCTAAGCTCTGGCCTGCCTAGTTCACTGAAAAGAGGAGACTGTTTGATTACTGGATGGTTAAAATTCATAAACAAGTCAGTTCTTCATTATATTGTGGATACCCAAGAAAAGTTGTTTTGATGTCATGAAGGGTGCCAATGATATTAGAATAAAGGATATCGTAGACCAGATAAGGGGGAGATGGAAACGTGGGAAAGCGGAGCTCCTAAGGCTTTACAAATGCAATTGGGATTTAACTCCAGGTTGATAGTGATAAGTCAAATTTGTTTAGCTTAGCCCTTAGGAATATACAACGTGTGTGTTTGCCCTTTGATATATTTATTACATTCTCTCTTATTCCCATCTTGCTCGCTTGAGAAAAGTGGTGTGAAAATTTCTGCCTTCTTGCATAAATATGGGATTTTTATATTTTAATTCCAAGAATGCATATTGTTTCAGATGAAAGACTGTGCTGGTTCAGCTGCTGTTCACGACATCCAACTGTCGCAACTTCCACGCCATGCATTCCGTGAATTGTCTGAACAAATTCCTGTATTCTATTATGACTGGTCTGGAAGGACACCTATTCCTATGAAAAGGACTGTAAAACAAGATTTTACTGTGATTGCTACCGGGAAAGCACAGGCGGTGTTCATGTGGTGGGAACTTAATATGGATCCTGAAGGTTAGCATTGTTATAATGTTTTTAAATCATCAATTTTATTCTAGTTTTAACACACCACATTTTTATTCTAATATATATATATATATATATATATATATATATATATATATATATATATATATATATATAATGTATTTGTATGGTTTACTGACTAAGTGACATGCTTTTTTTAAGTTGTAGGGTAATCTTCAAAGAAATAGGTCCCAGATGGAATCTCTACCATATATACTTCTTTGAGTGCCACCAAAACTTGACTTTTATAATAAAGTGCATTTACTGAAAGATCAATTAGTATAATTAAGAAGACCTTTGCAACTCAATTTTGTGGGTCATGAACTAGTTTGAGCCACAAAGATGTCTATTAGATTTTTGTTACTGCCCATCAGGTATTATTTTTATTATAATTATGTATATGGTATGAAGCTGCTTGTTCAGTAACAGTCCCAACCTACCCTTGATAACATTTAAAATATTATCACTATATGTGGTTTACTCATGAAAGACTAAACAAAATGACTAATAATACATAGGTGTGTCACTGGATCATACTCTTTTTATATTCAGACAAAAATATATGTAATAGCAAGTGCATTAACTACTATGAAATTGTTCCTCTTCTAGGCAAGATTGTGATAAACTGTGCTCCATGGTGGGCACATCCAGAGGCGAATATTTCATCAGAAAGACCTCAAGACTTAATACCTTGGCGAGACCATTGGATGCAAGCAGTTTATTACTTACCACAAGAACAAAGTGTTCAGAAAGATTCTGAACTATGCCTAATATCATGCCAAGATGAATATTCTCTATGGTTCTATTTGGACAATGACAATCTAAAGCATTACAAAAGACCTGTATGTGAATGCGGGGTTCATATGGCATTATCGAGGACCCATGTCTCTTATTTGAATGATGGTAAAAGAAGTAAAAAGTTGCTAGCACAGATAAAAGAAAATTTAGTCAAAGATGCCATTGTTCTAAATTTAAATGGAAGTAGTTTACTTGGGTTGGCTGCAGCGAGAATGGGCGCGAAATCAGTGTTTGTGTTAGAAAATTCGAATTTGAATGTTGGTATCCTAATAGATTATATACAAGAGAACAGTATTACTAATGTTCAATTCATAACTGAAGCTGACGATGAGTTATTGAAGCAAGTGACTAATGTAATTTGCGATCCGAATTTCAGTAGTGCAATATTGCCATGGGAAAATTTAAAAATGGCATATTTGTTATATAAATTTAAAGGGAAATTAAGAGATGACGTATCTGTCATGCCCGAGGCTTGTGAGTTTTGGGCAATGCCAGTTGAGTTTCGTGATCTTCATAAGATAAGGATACCTTTAGATAGGTGCGAGGGTATCGATATGTCGATATTTGATGAGCTTGTTGAGGTAATTTTATTTTTAGATCTTTAATTGTATACTGTTAATTATTTCATTAATTACTAACATAGATGTAAGGCAATAAATATTACTAATATTAGGATATGTTATATTGTATTTTTTTAAATGTATATATATTGGAGTATGTTATTTTTGAATAAACAAATAATATATATCATAGAAGAAATATATTAGGAATGGTAATCACCTAGTTGAAATTGTAAATCATACATTTGTAGAGGGTGCTACAAGGCTCTCTTTCCTTTCGTTTTGTGTAAATGCCAAACTAGTGAAACTTTATTATAACTATATATTACCCGTTTGAGAACTTATCCGTGCAGGAACAGAGAAAGAATACAATTTCCTGCAGCAGGGCGGCCTGTCGTAAGAGGCGACAAAACAACCTACAGCCAGGTGGTAGGGCATTTGCCCGACTGGATGGCTACCACCCCTGGTCTAAACAATCTTGAGTTGTGTTCCGGCATTAGTGACCAGGTTCCAGTCTCCCTTAAGAGAGCAGCAGCGCATTTGTAGCACCTTTGGTGTTGCAAATATTCATAGGCGATGGTAACCGCTTTCCATCAATTGGGTCGTCTGCCTGTCTGCTGAACTCCTGCAATAAAAAAAAAACTATACAAATATATAGTTTTTATTACCTAAGCAAAAAATACAAGTGAATGCTTAATATTCTATTATACGCTTGCTGGTGTTGGCTCTAACGCCTTTGGCATTGATTTTGCCAATGTCGCGGTAAAAGAGACAGGTGATAATATATGTATTGTATTGTAGCTAGTGTTAAATTGAAGAAATATTAATGGTCGGTAATCTTTTCCAAAAAATCTGAGTAGAGACAGTACAAACACATATGTTTGTTTAGACTAAGTACTTTATAAAAATATTTTATTAAGGGATAAAAATATTCATAATACATGGTTATGTTTGCTATGAACTAGAGTATTCATTTATTTAATCATCTATGGAGGTATATGAATAGCTCATCTTTACCTATGTTCGTATACCCCGTGTACGATAACTTGCCAGGGTTACCAAATTCTAAAAATTAACATCGCTTAATATCATTTTATAAAATAGGTTATAAATAGAGATTTTCACAAAACGAAAATTATTCTTAATTTTTGTTTGAATTTTTTTTAGTAATTATCGCGATTTTTTTAGTTTCTGACTTTAGCTTTAGGTGTTAATATTTTTGATTGTTGGTAACCCTGCGGCGCCAAGTTATCGTAAACTGGATATAATTTAGTATTTAAGGCTACAACTGTTAGCCCCCCAAATTAAATAACATAAATTACTTCAATTTTATTACTGTCAGAACCTATTCAGAGTTAGTAAAATAATTTATAACTAAGAAATATATTTAGTAATATAGCATAGGTGCCTGGTGGGGTTGAAATGCCTATGACCATCATATCCATGTAATTTTACTTATGGATTTGCAGGATTCGCGGCTAATAAGCGACGCGGATGTCGAAGCCCAGCCGCTGTGGGAATATCCATGCAAATGTAAGGGTACTCCGAGGAAACTGCTCGAAATAGATATGACAGATTTAAAATCTACTTATGCAACAGATAACATTCATAAATTAGTGTAAGTTATTTAATTTACTAATTTTACTAGTAAATTCTGAAAATAATACCTATCATAAAGGCTATTTTGTTTTATTGCAGGAGATCAGCAGACAGGCAGACGGCCCACTTGATGGAAAGCGGTTACCATCGCCTATGGACATTTGCAACACCAAAGTTGCTATAAATGCGTTGCTGCTCTCTTAAGGGAGACTGGAATCTGGTCACTAATGCCGGAACACAACTCAGGGTTGTTATGGCGACATACTTTAGACCAGGGGTGGTAGCCATCCAGTCGGGCAAATGCCCTATCACCTGGCAAATCCAAAAAAAATTTTATCCAAAAAAAGCACATTTAATAAACTTATTCCTACATTTAAAAGAAAGAATATATTATTTTACATTTTTATAAAATACTAGCAGTTCCGGCAGACGTTGTTCTGACCTGATTGACTAAAAAATTATAACGTGTTTCCAGCGCCACCTGTCGGGTCTAAATGTGAATCTAACCATCCTTGGTTCCACTTAAACACAATTTTTTTTTTACACATTAGGTTACAATATTGAAGTCTTAGTAGAAATCCTTATTTTTTTCTAGTAATAAAATATAGTCTATATTAATCTGGGATAATGTAGCATTATAATGGTGAAAGAATTTTTGAAATCTGTTCAGTAGTTTTTGAGTTTATTTGTTACAAACATACAAAAATTCAAATCTTTTCTCTTTATAATATTAATAAAATATATTACTTTATAAAAAATACTAACTTTTAGGTCCATATAATAAAACTACGTTTTAACGGTTTTAAGCGCGGTAATTTTATTTGATTTTGGCCACTGAAAAGTGGCCGAAACGTCGGAAAAACCAAAATCAAATAAAATTACCGCGCTTAAAACCGTTAAAACGTAGTTTTATTAAGTATACAAGTCGCGAAAACTTAAGAAAATATTTTAGGTCCATATTTTAAATTAATATTAAATTATAAATGTTATTAAATTATCAATAACGGAGTTGAGTCGGCGGTTGTTTCTCTCCTCCAGATCACTCTGGAGGCTGAGAAACTTCCTGCCGATCGCCACCAAAATTAAGCTTGCAGAGTCGCTACTTTTACCCATACTTGATTATGCCGACGCCAGCTATCTAGATTTAACTCAAGAACAACTTAATAAACTTGAGCGCCTCCAAAACTTTTCTATAAGGTTCATATTTGGGTTACGCAAGTATGACCACGTTTCTGAATTTCGTAAAAAACTCAAGTGGTTGCCAATTCGTTTTCGCCGGAATACTCACATTCTTTCATTACTTTATAGTATTTTATTCATCCCTACTACTCCACTGTACCTTAAAGAACGCTTTGAATTTATTTCTTGCTCTCACAACTTACGCCCTTCCAGTCAACATAGACTTATTACTCCTATTCATAATACAACGTTTTTCAATAATTCTTTCACGGTTAAGGCTGTCCAACTTTGGAACACATTGCCTGTTGCTGTCAGACAAGCTAAATCTCTAATAACATTTAAGAACATGGTCAGGAAATACTATCTGCAATATAATGATGTGTAATTTTATATAATTAGTAGATATTATATTGTATATAGTTACATATTTATTATGTTTAAATAAATGCATATTATCACCATATCTTGTATATGTATATAACTTATGTGTATATTTGTATATATAGTATAGTTATATATTTATTATTCAAGTAATCGTACAATAATTATATGTATACCACCGTCGCCACTCCTAATCAGCAATATTCTTGCCACGGGTTGTCTGGAAGAGATCGCTTTTTAGCGATAAGACCGCCCTTTGTACGCAATTTTTTTTTTGAATGGCAGACAAACTCATTGTATAGGTATATCCCCAAATTAAGCAAGTGACGCTTGTGTTATGTACCCATATACATATATATACAACGGACCATTCTGGGGCCGATCCCAGACACCCAGACCACAGTAAATGACGGAGAAAATTCGTTTCCGAAATTTACCATACCAGAAATCGAACCCGGAGCCTCTGCGTTGCAGTGAGGTAAGCCGGCAAATGCTTAGCCCGCTCAACCACAGAGACCATCAACTACTAGTTCGTAAGTTTTCTATAATAGTTTACATTAAAGTGTTACCTATCTATCTAAGTTAAAAGGTTGAATACTAAGTTATAGAAACCTGATAATGAAATTGCCCTTACAGTGACTCGGAGGTGGAAAGTGTTCTGGAAGTGAATGGCTTTGTGGTGTGGTCAGTATGGAAAGTGGGGGGCACAGAAATAAGCTCGGGTCCGACGGAAACGCCTGTGGTGGGGGAAATGGTGGACTGGGATATGCACACTAGGCAGGCAGTCAAGATATTGGTAAGCTGAATACTAACTTACTATATACTTCGTACTGTTAACTTATGTATAATAATCATAGAATAGAAAGTAAAATTAAATTTTAACTTATATATATGACCTTGAAAGTGTCCCCCAGTGGAACTTATTTTAAATAAAAGCTTTTAAATTTGAATATTTCTAAAGAAAAACACTTTTTAGGATGAGTATTGGTTTCTAGAACAGAGTCATGTTAGTGCGTCTGTCTGTCTTGTATATACAGTATTTTTCTTAGAAAATATGGACTTATATAGTTATATAAAATGGTTAAGCCGGGTTTTGAAGGGAAATCTGCCCCCTCGTCGTTTTCTATTTTGATTATGGATACATTTATGTTACCAAATAAAAATTATTCACCCAAATTAGCTGAGTTAATTTTTTTTTAAACCCAATTTTTTGGTGTTTTTAGTCTTCGATTGTTTAAAAATTGAGTTTAATTTATTATATTACATTTTTATGAATTATTATGTTTTCCCACTTCACGTAGACTGCATAGTTATTACGATACTATTGGCTGGTCTTGGTTTGTTCCAATATGATTCCCAATCGTGAACAAACTATTATAGTCATGCGCAGTACAGATTTTCGTGTAGAAGAAATGTACCATGTATGCACTTAAATTTTTGACCGATTGGGATTTGTGTTAGAATATCCAATAAATTTAATGTATTGTATGATTTTTTTTAAATATCAAGTTGTTTTTTTTTTCAGAAAAAAACGTTCAATGTTGGAAGCATATCTACATGGATCTACCAAGTGGTTTGCGATTTGGACAAAGGACAGTTCGATGTGAATTTAGATTTAGTATTTGAGAATTAAATTTATTTACAGAATTTTCAAATGTATGTACTTATATAAAATAAAAATAGTTTACAATATTAAATATTGTTCATTTTAAGCCTATTTTAGAAAATAATTCTGTATACAGTGTAAACCAACGGTAAAACTGAAATATAATTTTATTACACATCAATATGTATTCAATAGTTTATATATAAAGACTATAATTTCATAATGTATTATAATACAAGATTTTTGGGATCAGTTTCTGATGGCATGGTGAAAAGCTACCTTCATTATCATTGCTTAATCTGAGATAATAATAAATAGTTAGTGCTAGTGGGTCAGGCCAAATGCGTCTTGCTTATAGTATTAAAAATAATGCTGTTAATGATTAGCTACATTAGTGTATATACATAGGTTCTCTGTCAATATTTTACATTATTATCAATTAATAACAATGTCGCAACACAAATAACGCATGAAATCCATAGCTATATTTGCATGAAATTGTCATAAACACTAACATTCTCCCCGATGGAGCAGGGACATACAAAAGAAAAAAGGTATTGACATAATCTTGTGAATGAACATCACGAATCGTGCTCGGCTCACCTTAACTTTCTCAGTACTTAGCATATTTTTATGGAGGGTCGGGGTAAGGTAAGTACTGTCTCCATGGATGAAAGTGTCCGTCAAAACGCTGCTAATACAGATGGCGCTGCGGGGGCCAAAGGATAAATTTTCAAGGAAGCACCATAATTAGAGTGAGATAGAAAATAAACAAGGACCGAAAGATTTCTGCTTTTTTTTCCATATTAGAAATTCACAATATTTTTTTTATTACAGGAGATCAGCATACAGCCAGACGGTCCACTTGATGGAAAGCGGTTACCATCGCCAATGGACATTTACAACAAAGTTGCTACAAATCCGCTGCTGCTCTCTTAAGGGAGACTGGAACATGGTCACTAATGCCGGAACATAACTCAAGGTTGTTATGGCGACATAATTTAGACCAGGGTTGGTAGCCATCCAGTCGGGCAAATGCCCTACCACCTGGCTGTGGGTTGTTTTGTTTTGTCGCCTCCTACGACAAACCGCCCGGCCGCAGGAAATTGTATTCTTTCTCCGTTCCTGCACGAATAAAAATTATATCACTCTTAATATAACCAAATTATTCTAGATTGCGTAAATAGTTTTATGACGCATCAACAATTTTTAATTTTCGAACTGCACACTTCACTACGTTTACTGCAACTAAATTAATGTCGTAGTTTCACGTACGCCAGTGTTATTGTGGTAGGTACTTGAATCTCTTCAGTATGCTGCTGGACACCTTTGTCAACTTCCCCTCCATGTCAGATGGTACTTCTAGAGTCCGCGCCACAAAACAAGTCTTACAGACACGGCGCTGTAATCGCCGTACGTAAACCTGCCAGAGTAATTATTTGCTAATCCGTTAATCGCTGTAGGTAATTACTGAATGATAAATATGTTGGTTATGGACTGGGAAATAATACGGCACATACTATAAATACTAGCAGTTTTATTCTCACATTCGTATACGCGTAGCTGTTTACAGTTTTCTTGGAAACCTAATAACAGACGCTTAGACGAACTACATTCTAATATGATTTAAATAAAGAACACCCTACAAAAAGGTTCTTGTTGAAATGGAGAGGTTTATTTCAACAATTTCTCCTTTTGTGGCGCGAACTCTACCCTCCCATTATGGAGGGTAGAGATAAGGAGAACCGTCTCATATGGGTGGAAAGTTGAAAAAGTGTCCCGCTATAAACAGTAAGTAATAGTTCAAAAACCCTTTAAAATAGCGCTAGCGTAGGCACATGGTGTGGTATGAGTGTAGCAGTTGTTGACGGATAAAAATGTGCCGAGTTAAAAAACTTGGCATTATTTAATTTTATAAAACTAACTAATCTATAATATATACTACTCTAATAACTTTTAGCCCTTTCTTTATAATTCACCCTGATGCTAAAGTGTCGCCACCCAATTTAATGTATTTCGATGGGCACTTCTTCATATACAGAGACGCTTCTCCTTACCTCTACATTCCATACCCGCCATACATCTTTTAAAAAGTACTGTGCCTTTTATAAATTTCACACCAATTATTTGGCTTCACAACATAATATATTCTTTATAAAATGTCGAAGTTTGGCGCGTACACAAGTCATGAAGCTACCAGTTCCCCGCGCTGTACATCTGTGGCTTGTTTATTTGCTTAACCGCATACAACGGCCATCCCGAGGCAGATTTATGCTTTATTTATTGCCATAATAAGAAACTGCGAGCCTATTATCATATCAATGAGTTCTATTTATGACGTTACGGAGTTTTGACATACGGAAGTTGTAAGTAGTGTACAGTCATAAACAGCGGTCTGCCGGTCATGTTTATGTTTGTGTAGGGTTGTCAAAAATCTATTACAAAGTATTATCAGTTAGTCATATATAAAACATATAATGCGAAAATAATATCATTATTATTACTTTGTACGTTAAAAGTTTGACTAGAGTCCGCGCCACGAAAGAATTCCAACCGACGCGGCGCTACAATCGCCGCACTTAATACTGGCACAGTAATTATTTGCGGATTCGTAAATCGATATAGGTTATTACTGAATAATAAATACAAAATATTCCATAATTAAATCTGGAAATTTATTTTTAATTTCTTTACGAACAAAATGACATCAAATAGCGGAGCTGTCATTTTAACTAGTCCCTTTATTTTCGTAGGACTTTTTTCGTGGCCCGAACTATAGTAAAACTGGTTGTTTAAAACTTATAGTTCAGCAGACTGTAAATTGCTTAGCTGGTGTATGCGCGTATATCTATATAAAATGGAAACTGCACTTCACTTGGACTATATTTTATATTAATTGAATAGCAGATAATATTTCACATCAACAGTTCAATAGCAACTGACAATATTATTAGACACATGGGTTTATTATAAAATAATTAGGCTTCCATACAGCCAGTGTCTATGTAGGTTTCCTACACTGGTAACAATAAGTAGATTTTTTACAAATCTTTGAAATATTGATACATAGTATATGTATCTAGGTTAGCTTGTGTAAAGTATGGCTGCATATTCATGAGTATTCACGCTCCAGTATTCAAGCGTATAGTAGAAATCGGACCCATATAATTCGGCACCGCAATCTTAGCCAAATTGTAGGTCTTTGACTGAGGCCAAACAACAGAGTTCCTGTAATAATTTATTTCACTAAACAATTACAGTTTTATTCATATTGCGTTAGAGTAAGTTTGTAGGTTTTTAAGAACCTAACAGAAGCTTAGGAACTTAATCTAACTCAATATTAATAAGACCCTTAAAGTTTTCTAATAAGTGCGTAATTCTTGATAAAATAGTCGTTATCTTACAACTGTTGTTGATTTTAAACAAATGTTACACATTTTATGCATATAAAACTGCATATCGAGATAACAGTTTTCCAGAAACCTTACAAAAAATGTTTCATTAACATAAATTTAAATTTGCTATTGCAATGTTGCAATATAACATGTTAGAAAGAAAGAAAGAAAGAAAAGATATTTATTTAGAACTACATACAAACCAAAACATACTTATAAATAAGACAATACAACTGTGAAATGAAGCTCTAAATAGTAGTAAAAATTTAACATGATGCTAGTTGAGTCAACCAGCGCTGGTCTTCCGCTAGGGCCGTTGTTATAATATATGAAATTAAAAAATAATAAGGTTTAAGGTTTTAATTATTTTTCTAATTATGTAATGGTTTAAATATTTCATGTAACAATCCTGAGTTGAAATATAATAATATAAATATAATTATGTTTATCTTAGCATATTAGATTTTATTGGAGGATGTAGCAGGCAGCTAAAGGATGCTTTAGATCAAGATAACATCGAGTACTATCGCAACCGTTATTCTAACACTTAAACTATATGACGGTTGCAAATGATGTTCTGTGTAGACCTTAGTGATTATTTAGTATTTATTTATAACATATAAAACACCGTAGTATCTAATGTGATGTAAGAAGTATAAGAATAATACAAGTAACTCTGAAATCTTAACTAAAACTAGATTCTCTCGTTTTTGATGTATTACTGAAAAGAAACATACGTACGAAGAGATTAATGAAAGTAGATGAAGCGCAGACTGATTGTCAGGATTGTAGCAAGTGGCGATCCATCGTCACTGCTTATCCCATCGAGAAATAGACGTGACTATATATACCAGTGGCGTGGGGTGGAAACTCGGCTAGGGTAAAGGGCCATTTACATGGAGAGAGTTTTTTCCCTCCAAGATACGATTGTCGAAAGCAAGAAAAAAAACAATATTATCATGTAAACTAAACATACGATATCGTACGTGGAACGGTGATAATCGCCCGGTTATTGAACATTGACTTCTGTGTGTAAACAAAATAAAAATACCATGCTTATCATCGAGCTCGAAAGGAAAGTTTCGCATTCAAATCGGTTCAAACTGATTTGTACGATACTCGCATGAACTTGAAAAAATGTTATACGAGTTCTACTTTAGATAAGTCGAGAAATCGTAGGCAATTATCTTAATGTTGCTTTACTAATTCCTTAAAGTTATTTAATGTAAGTTCTTGAACATATTATGCATTTTGTTGTAAATCGTTTTACTTTGAAATATATTATTTGAATCAGTAGTAAATAATATAAATAAATAGTAAATGAATAAATAATTTAAAGGAAACTTTGTCATCGGTGAGAACGATTGATTGATTTGTAACAAAGGAAATCATAAAAAATGATTCAATTTATTTGTTCATATGACATTGAGGAAAGAATGGCTAAAATGCGTGCTGCAACTCTAATTAACCACGCTTAGTGGACTGTTGCTAAGCGAACTTTTCGCGTAAAATTTCATTATGTAGTCGAAGCAACTTGCGTGGCTAATTAATTATTTATAGCCCATTAGGAAGTCAGTTTGGTGTTCTGATGGACGTGTTGATAGTGGGACCTGTTAGAAACTTAAGTATTATACATATTATAGGTATGTTATGTGTTACTTTGTTATTAACACAGTTGTCAAAGACTGTCGGCATAAAATGATTAGACTTCGTTTGAACTGGGGGGACTGTTTCCTCCCCCAGGGACCCGATTCTGCTATTTCAATATCTTGGTTTTGCCAAGTTTTCAAAGTACGATTCCATTGCGATAGTGTCAAATATTCGTATTCTACTAAATCCACAATATCTTCTCGATATCGTCGCGGCGGAATAATAAAAAAAAATGTTATTACCATTAACACAAATGGCGAAATCTGAATGAATATTGAAAAGTTACAAACATTTTAAACAGGTTTCAGGAATTTTCGTTTATAAATTGTGGGAATAAAAAGATTTATTCAGATATACCTTTTAATTACTTTAAACAATTAATTATAATATAACAATTGGGAGTATATGTTTTAGGCACGGACGAACGAATGGAAGGGGCGATGGCGTGGTGAAACAAAAGGAGGCAAAGGTTTCGTGTCTATATAATTCCATCATAAACATTTATAAAGATAGAGTGGCGTGCCATGAGCACGCCATTGGAGTTGACAGGTTTTTTTTTATTGTTGGAGTACAGCAGGCAGGCTGACGGTCCAACTGTGATGGAAAGTGGTTACCATCGCCTATAAACATTTGCAACACTAGGTACCAATGTGTTGCCATACTCGTAGATGGGACTGGAACTTCTCAATAAATAGAGGAAAAGAAAAGAATACCAAAATCAGACAAACCTATGATTGAGACGATAGTGTGCGGCGGTTTTGACGGGATATTAATAATATAATTGGGCTTCTGGTATTGCAAACGTCTATAGGCGACGGGAACCATTTTCCATAAGCTGGGCCGTCTATCTGTTAGCCAGCTTCGCAATAAAAACTACAAGCAAATTAAATTTTACATTATAACCTACTAGAGTTTACCTCACGGCTGCCCCGTTGGTCAAACCCTAGTGCGTGCCTCTAGTTTAAAGAACAAGCATTAATACACGTTACATTGTATTAAATTTTTATGTTAGTGCTATTTACCCCCGTAAGATTCATTTCGTTTTATATCGCAAACTATCTCATCTCCCGGGATGAAAGTATCATGTCCATGTTCGGTATTAAAACTACATATGTACAAAATTACAGCAAAACCGATCTAGTACTCCAGTAGTAGTTCCAGTAGTCAAAATGGCCGAAATGACCGGAATGACAAAAATGACCAAAATGACGAAAATGGCAAATACAAAAAAAAACAAAATCTATTTTACTTTCTGGGATAACCTTTACATAAATCTATCCCAAAATCCATTCCACTATCCAAGATGAAAAGTATTCCTTGTCCAACCTCGGTATTAAAATTACATATATACCGAATTTCAACCAAATCGTTCCCATAGTTTATCTGTGAAAGCGTAAAGAACAGACAGACAGAGCTACTTTCGCAATTATAATATTTTAAAATAAGGATATGGCTGAACACCTTTTATTCTTTTTCAACTGAATACATGAGTGGACGAAGCAGGTACGGAATATTTTAATTTTTTTACTTTAATTAAAGGCATAATGTGCATACAAACATGGACCTTAGTTTTAGAAGTAAGTATGAAAAAGTTATGTACTAAGGCAAAAAGGTTATGAAAATCTTTGTTGTCCATTTTAGTAATGTTTACCATTTATAAGTTATGCGATGAATGATTCCTTGAAGGTTATATATAACCCTTCATTTGCTAATTTCTTCAATTATCCACACATTTATGTCTTTACATTCCTATATGCAAATTTTCAAATAAAAGTAGCCATGTTAATCTTTGCTCTCTTATGTACTACAGTCATGTTTTGGGAAACTCATCAAGTGAAGTAAACTATACAAATATATTATATATAAATCAAACTTCATGTTCTTATATGCCCGCCCTTTTTGCAAGTACTTAGAAGCTCTCAAAATCATTACAACTCTTTTTTAGAAAAAATGTAGTTTTTTAGATATACGGGTATGTATATCAAATCGCTGAGCACAAGGGGAAGCCTAAGAGCAGCGTTCTGTAAAATTGCCTTTCTAAAATGTATTATAATCTTTGTGTTATAAACAAGAAAGCGATTATAAGATCCTTAGGTCTTTAGGAAACGACTTTATTTTGATCGTTTTTTAAATTTAAAATGTATATATAACATCTCTGAACATTATGCATACAAATAGTGCTAATGACTATTAGCTTAATATTTTGAATTAACTATATATGACTATAAAAACAACAGAATAGTCTCGGTAGTAATAAAAAATGTGTTGAACTAATCACTAACAATTCGATATTTGAAATAATTTAAAAAGAATTAAAAAAACCCAATTAAACCGTCTGTGATATATTTTACGACTAATATTTTGTCAGTTTCGAAATCAAATTAAATTTTATAGGAAACTAGGGTATGCCCGCGACTTCGTCCAATCTTTACTTGAAATTCTCGCGGGATTACCGGAGGGCAATGTACCACAGCATTTAAAAAAGAATGTAAGCTATCGTATTAGTGTGTCGGAATACGCAAATTTCTTGCACCTTAACAACTCCAAACCGCTCCCGGGAAGATTGCCGTGGGATTCCCGGGATAAAAGATATCACCCATTTTATTATACTTACATAAAATTTGCTATCGATCAGTGAAACAATTACATTAAAATGCGATTTTTTTTAATCTGGCCATTTTAAATCATTTCCAGAAAAAATCCTGCGGGATTCCCAGGATTAGAAGTATCGCAGATTTTAAGTTAAAAATTGACTGCCGATCAGTAAAATCGGCCCAGTACTTTTTACGTGAATCCCGAACAAACCGACAAGAAATAAAAAATAATTGAATCGTGTTCTCCATCATTTATATAGTTTAATGTAGTTGCTTTGTTTAAATAGCTTCGATGTACAGACATGGCATTTTCAGAATTTTATAATATTTTAGATTTTAATCGGAATGATATAAATTAAATTATTTTGATTATAATAATATCTGACGGCGGATGTTCACTATGGCTTCGTTCATATGCGTCATTTAGATCGGCGGTCCGATAACCATTTTCTTATTATATTGATGTTTTCTAGTTTCGATCCAAATTTGCGATCGAAAAAATACTTGATAGAGCCACACAATGACGAGCGTCGAACGGATCGAACGAATAGTATAGTTTGGAACATTAGATCCAGCACATAATTCATCCTTCTATGAGATTATAGCATAAGATAACAATATTGGTGTAAAACATCATTTCATTTCGTTAAATTAATCTTATTTATAGAATCGAATAAAATCTGGTGCGTACTTGATGGATATTTTGTTATGCAGTTCTGTTTAAAATATCTATGGTTGAAAGGTATTGACTGTTATTTATATAAGAATTGTATTGTTTTGTGAAAATATCAACTGAAATGTAGATACTTTTAGAGAGAAACACGGGTAACGTAATAAGAACCAGCATCGAAGACCCATAATTTAGTTGGTATACTTATATGGAATCGATTTTGACCTGGTGCTTGTATGCTTGATGATTATTTTAAAATTTGAATATTTATGAATAGGTACTTGACATTGGCTAGATAGATAAATCATCCAAACCTTTAAAAAGAAGAAGAATATTCATTCGTGCCTTTGCATTCTATATTTGAATGTAATTTTTTTTTATAAAACCGAACCAAGACGAAGAGCGTGGTCGTTACGCAGTACATTGTAGTTACATAAGTCGATAACTCTGCTGTCTAGTCATTATTACTCACTAGAGTCGAAGAACTAAGGGTTCATAACTCAGTGTGGAATCGGGTTATATTTATGTTCTACTTATATGGTAATACAGGTCCTATACGCCTCAATCTTGGTGTTTGTTGCGGACATAAATTCGCTTGTAATGGTCTATTAGGCCACTAGACCAACCCATTGTTAGTCTTGATGAAAATGGATGTACAGTTTTGTAACATTAAGTACGACGATTGATCAAAGTAAAGGATTGTTGGCGAGTTCGTCTTCTCGCGAAACGTGGTACATAAGGAATTTACAGGAGCACTGTAGGCGACTTCTCTTTAAATTATTCGAAACAAGTTTTGCTGCAAATATTTTTTTGTAAGGACCTACGTCGATTTAATATCTATATGTCTCAGACTACCTTCAACATTAAAGGGTTTCGTAGAGGCGACGACTAGTGTTTTTGTTATTTTGTTGCGAAACTTTATAAGCATAGCTGGGCATTAACTCGTTAATCCGTTACTCGTTAATTAACGAGGTTAACATTTCGAGTAACGGATTAACTTTTAAGTTAACTTAAAAATATGTTAACGGACTCGTTAACTTCTGTTAAATTTCCCAAAGTCCGTTAATCGTTAATCCAGCAACAAATCTTTAAATAGTAAAGCTCAAAGTCTCGTCAAAATGAGGCCAGACATAAAGTCGAAACAGATATTCCCAAATCTGTTTATTAAATATAATACTGCTATACCCTCAAGCGCTGAAATTAACGTCTTTTCTGCACGGGCAAGGATATACTACAGCCGAAACGAGCCTCGCTTTTAGGCGAGAACTTCAACATATTAATGTTCATGAAGGGGAATATTCATATTATGCCAGATGGCTAAATTGACAGATAAATTGGGCGGGTTAGTATCGTTTCGTCTAAGATGTAAGTAGTCTATGTAGCAATTCATCTAAATAGCAATTGGTCATTATATTAATATCAAATCGTCTTAAAATTAGTTCGTCTATTTAGTGTTTCGTCCAGAACACAACTATTCTATCTTAATAAAATAAATTCTAAACCTTAATACAAATGAATGCAAAAACATTGTTTGTTAACATGCCTATTTTAAACACTCTAATACCCGCCTTTTTTTGTTTCTAACCTGTTAACTTCCAGAACCAACAGTTTTTATAAGAAGTTGCAATTTTAATCACGTGTTAACGGATTAACGATTAACTTTAACTTGCGTTAAAATTTCTGAAATGTAACGCTTTAACTTTTAACGAGGTTAACTTTTTCAATAACGGATTAGCGATTAACGAAGTTAACTATTTGATTAACGCTGCTCAGCTATGTCTATAAGCATAATAATCGGCAGACAAATACACAAATTGTCCAACCAGGTCAACACAAACAATTCAACCTGTAATATGTTTCACCACTTACCTACATATATCAGGAGATAAAGGTGGATAATTATGACGATAATGCACAAACTATAAAGATACAATTTCTTTGTCAAAAATTGTAGTTAATATGATTGTGAACTAGGGTCGAATTAATCTGTAGGAGTGGCAAATTTTGAATAGACTACTGACGGCAAATTTGTAGATCCACCATTGCACCCGTTGCTGAAAAATTGAGAGGAAGAAGATTGAGGTGGTATATGTAATAAGGAGGGATGAAAGTCACGTGACAAAAATAATATTAAACTGCAAGATTGATGGGTATAAATGTAAAGGTAGACGAAAAAAGAGATGGATGGATTGTGTGAAGGATAAGAATAATATGATGATAATAATATGATGATTTGTGGTGTGACAGAGGACGTATGTCAGAATATAGGAGCACGAAGAAACAAAAAGAAGGAGAAAAAGAAAGAGAAAAGGAACAAAAAGAAATATTGTACAGACCCCAAATAATTGGGAACAGGTCAAAGAAAAGAGAGACAGGGGTGTAGCTAACGCCGTATCAGCCGTATCAACGATAAGGGGCTTCCAGGCTACAGTGGACCCGAAAGTGTGTAAGCAAAAACTCCTAAAATTTTATCCACAATCTTTTAAAGATAACATTTTTGAGAATAATTGTTGGGCCAACAGGCATGGCTATCAGCCTTTTCATTGTTGCCTATAGAGGCAGGAAATCTAGAAAAACGTCTTCAGCTAGGAATGATTTGATAAATAAGTTTTCCGAAATAGAAAGGCGAGAAAAGTGTTATCTTTGTTTTGAATTGTTTGTCTAACTTAGCTGTTAGGAGCATTAAGTATAAGTAATAACTTGTAATCAACATATAATAATTTTAATTCAAATTGAACATTTTTTGTTTCTTTTATAAAAAACTTTAGGTGCCCATCCTTTGGGCCCCCAACACATTTACATACAGGACCCGTCTAAGGCAAGCTACGCTACTGGTTTCGTACATCAGTATTCTCGATATGTAGGTTTCATCACGATGTTTTTCTTCACTTAATTAGTCACACGCGGTGACTAATTAAAAGGACATTAGGTTAGAAACATAGTCTAAGCGCTGCATACTACTACGTCAGTAAAGCATGTAACGACTATTTTAATCACTGAGTCACTACAATCTTTTCACATTCTCTCACATAAAATGCAGGTTGTAGTCTTTTTGTGTCATCAGCTGTTAGATTTTATCCAAAATTCTTCGTCGTCAGCACGCAATACCCAAGACAATGTCTGCAGTTAACCATTAACGTCTAAAACTAAACAAGTTTATCGTTCTGTTCATCTAATCGGCAACTTATCAGAAACCAGTGTTACATTGTGCCGTTTGTTCGCTAAATTTGACAAGATATCTACATGGATAAACTTTAAGTGACCTAAGAACCTGTTACGCCTAGGTAAAGATAAATTGAATTTAATGCTTGCGTTTCACTTGTTCACTTGGACTCGTTGAAGATAAGACGGTTAGCCTGGCGTTCGAAGTAATCTACAATTCAAAGGTGTTAGGATTACATTCCAAAATGCTGGCGTAAATTTCTGTTTGCAGATGTAGATTCCTAAGGATCTACCTAAATGAAATTCGTTATCTCGCTCACATGTAAACATATTTTTGAAGATATACATTCATACAATTTACATACGACAAATGCCTATTACAAAAACATATTATATTAATTTACTCTAATTTTAAACTAAACTTATACTAATGTAGAGTGTATCTGTTACATGCTGGTGTTGTGAGGAAGTGCATGTGCAGTGCGTGCCTTATGTATACCTATATATATTAGCCTAACTTGTGCCATGTGTGTTGTTTTTTCGATTTCTGTGTCTGGGTTATTAATTTTTAGGCTCTTTTTGTGTCTTGGTTTGTTTGTGAAGTGTGCGTGTAATGCAACGTGGTGGTAGTGCGCGTTGGTGTGAGCATGTGTGTAAGGTTTATTAATTTATAACTAATTATACCAATTATATTTGTGATTCATTTATTTTAGATTTATAGTATGTATATACATCGTATACATACTTACATCAGGACTTTTTCCTTCACCGCTGTTAGCACGTGGTAATGATAATAATATGCACATTAGGTCAGAAAACTGCCCCAGTGGTGCAAGCGTTCCGGCCAGCATTTAGCCTAGCTATTATGCTATCACGAATTGTTCAGATACTTATTTCACATTTAATAATTAATAATAATATAACAAAAGCAATTTACTTAGTAGCGTCACGGGAAGAGAGTACTTTGTCCTATTAATGTACTCTACACAGACTACTATAGGATATTACGCATGTACTCTGTGGAGTACTTGTGGTATAAACATCCGAGGAAGCGGTCAACGTAGTGCCAATGTCATACGACGGGACTGGCCATTGTATGACACTACACTACATTGACAGTGCATTTGATGATTTGTCTAAAGGGTGCAAATGTCAGAGTTACTCCAATATTATTAGATTGTCATCTAGCCTGTTGCGCTCACGCAAAGTACGTTAGTGCTTATACTCATGTCTCACTATTCATTTATGTCTGGTTCCTATATCTTACCGACCGTTCATTTGCCCAACCATCGGTTGAATTTTGAGCTTCCTTGTATGGTGTTTATGTAAAATTTTAACCGATAGTAGGGCAAATGAACGGTTGGTAAGATATAGGAACCAAAGAAACTGTTTCGTAGAGATAATGTATGTCCGCTGATTTGAATATTTGGATACAAAGCTATTGCTGTTACACTCCATCAGTTGATAGACAAACCTTGATGTCGTTTTACGTGAAACTAGCGGTTCCGGCAGACATTGTCCTTCCCTGAAAAAATAAAAATCTAGAACCCGATTCCAGCGGCATCTACCGGGTCTAATTGTAAATCTAAACTACTCCGGGAACTCTATTCCAATGCCAAGCATATTGTTTAGATTGATTGGTTACGTTATTGAAGTTTTAGTAGGGATTCCTATTTTTTATATATCCTATATTAATCAGGGATAATGGTAATAATAATAAATTCGAATGGTGAAAGAATTTTTGAAATCGGTCCTGTAGTTTATTCGTTACAAACATACAAAAATATAAGCCTTTCCTCTTTATAATATTAGTAAAGATAAGGGAATCGTGTAAACTAAAGGAAACGTGTAGCCTGTTGGTTTGGTGGCATTTCTAAACAGCTAACCGTTTAGGTCACAACTCCTAAACGGCTACAAGAAGCCATGTTTCCTAGAAACCAATACTCGTAACAACGGTTCTATAGTTACCTGCTTAGTTTCTATTGAGCCTGCAGGCTGACACCAAATGCGGTGTATAGCAGCTAATAGAATGCAATTTGTCATGTAATAGGTACGACATTGTTAGTTTTTCCGGCATTCCTTATGCGGACTGAGTTGGAGACGAGGCGTTAAGGATCGTACGGTATAATGCGGCGCGCGAGCAGTTTTGAATAATGCAGCCCTGTGCCGAAGAGTTTTATACGTTCATACGTTCTAATGCACTATATTTTAGCAACATCAAAGCAAGGTAATTGCCCGTTAACTTGTCTTCTTCTTTTTTGAAGGGGTTATGGCTCCTACGTCATTGACATTGATTTTGCCAATGTCACAGTAGATGGTAAAACAATTCACTTGCCTTATATCAGTTGAATTATCGTCCTGAATCTCACGTTACATTACTTCAAGTACGCATTTTGACTTTAACATTTATAGATTATATGTGAATAGAGGATATACTTATGAATATTATTTATTTACGTATGTGTGAACAAAATTTCATTTCAAAATACTATTTTATTTAAACTAAATAATTCAAAATAAACTAAATTATAAATAAATTAATATAAAGTATGTAACAAATCGCTGCCAGAGGGAAGCGTGCCCAGAAAGCTGGCTGCATTGCCACGCTGTTGGCAATAATGCTGATTCGTTGCGCGAAATACGAACCAGCCTTCCGATCACGGGTGGTATCAAAGAGTTTCTTACAAATTTTTTGAAGCAACCCTTTGCCCATTTTAGTACAAATTCAACAAAAGAGTGTTTCTAAAAACTACAATAAATATTTTATTATCGCTAGTAAAAAATCGAGTGTCTGCTTTGCGCTCGTAGAATGTCACAATAAAATAAAATATTAACTAACCTTTTACTAATAAGATATTTCACGTTCTTCTTTTTCATCGAAGTTTGTGTATTGTGACTTAAGACGCGTCTATGCACGAAACGTCATAGCCATAAGCCATGCGCCTGATCATTGGCTGAATGCCGACGGGGACGCGACAAGTTGCGCATACGCGTAAGACACAAAAACAAAAGATCACTATACTAAGTATAACTAGTAATAAATACTAAAAGGTAGCTCTCATAATTATTATTACGCGTTTCTGCAGGATAACAGAATAGCATGTATAATCATAATGTATAATTTAAGACTGCATGTAATTTTATTTTCCTGAAACATACAATTTAGGTGTATTCAAGTCTCGCGTGAACAGTTATTTCCACATGATATCAGGTGCACTGCCGTTCAAACGCGAACCTATATAATACAAAAAAGGGAAAGTAGGGTATCCTAATTTTAAAAAAAGATTGATTTTTATGGATGAAAAGTTCATGTACTACCTACAGCGTCAGATAAAGAATATTCTTTCAAGTGATGTTGCCCGGGCACCATACAATTTCTTCCGGTAGAAATCTCTCCAAAAGAAAGGCCGTGTACGGCCTATCTATCTATCATTTAAGAGCTATGCTCTTGTCGGTGGAGCCTCCTCCAATCTTCTCTATTATGGGCCAGTTGTTTTACTTCTATGTAAGACACGACACCCACTTTTTCTTTTATTTGATCCATGTATGCTCGCCTTGGTCTTCCCTTCCCTCTCCTTGCTTTCACTTTACCTTCGATTAACGTGCATAAGAAGGTGTCGTGTCGTAACAAATGGCCAAACATCCTCCCCCTTCTTTCCTCCAGAGACGGCCTATCAAATAATAATAATAAATATGTATAATTTTGGATCAAAGTAATGTGACTATTATATTTTTAGGTTGGTTTATTGTAGGATACGCAGTTTAAGATCAAGATGTCTTCATTGCAACGTGCTGTTCTATCCTTATGTCGCCGTACTAGCGACCATTATTTATTTACCTCTGCCCTTGGCGGTGGTGTATCGACTGATATCGTGCTTACTGTCATCTGCTCTTTATGTATCAAAAAATATTCAGAGGGTATTCCTCGCATATTCTTCATTTATTTAGAGTACAATTAATTAAATTATATCTATCAGAATTTAATAATGGTAATAATTTAATTACACAAGTCCACAAAAAAAAAGTTGTGTGTGTTAGATGTCAGGCAATAATTTTCTAGCGTATTTTTTTGCCCTCTGAACACGAATCTGAAGTCAGAATTGGGGGTCAGTGAGAATAATCGAGAAAATCCCGAAACCGATCGACTACTGAAAAAAAATCATGGTTTTTCTCAATTATTTGCTTATTGACTTCCAATACTTACTTCAGATTATTGTTCAGCGGGAAACAATACACCAGTTAATCATAGTCTAATACACAGTATACACAACTTTTTAAACTTTAAATTTACTTTAAACTACCGCGCTTAAAACCGTTAAAACATAGTTTATTGTGTAGGTATGCTAGTCGCAAAAACTTAAGAAAATATGTTTTTTATGGACCTGTGTTATTCATCACTTTATATACCTATCTACTAATTATTATCGATGAAGCAACAGTGGGAACAAGCAGTGGGAGGTTGATTTCTATTGATGAAAGTTCTAACTTTTTACACTTGACATTTAGACTACAAAACATGATTGCTTTAATCGGTATCATCAACTGATTCCGCGGATGCCTTACCATACTTTGGAACTGGTTCTCACTAACGAACCACCCTTCCTTGGCTGGCGACAGCTAATAGCTTCGTGATGACATTTATAATGTTAAAATTGGCTTCAGTTTATCGTGTACAATCTATCGAGCAAGTGTTTCGTTTCTGAAGAATTATTTCATTTTTAATAATGATTAGTGAGGATGATGGATATATAGACAATTCTTTCATGTGTGCCGTAAATTAAATTAAGAACAATTCCATTTTTTTATTTAAACTAAATTTAATTTTAAAATACGTTACGTATAATGGTAACCAATAGCAATGAAATATGAAGCTATCCTGAACGCAAGAAGCATGATTAAAATCGAGTCAGAAAATATAAATAAATAAATATATATATCATGTTAATATATACATTGAGCAAGTTCCCTCTTTTTAAAGTGGTTTAAAAGAAATAAGTAAATTTCCTACTCTATGTACTAGCTTTGTAAGATATTAGTGCTGTTTTTTCACTCTTTAATGGTTTCCGTGGTTAGTATTGAGCCAACGACTCCATTACACCACAACACCATCAATTCTTCGAAAAGTAATTGTGTAACATATTTCTGTATAGAATTTATTTAAAAAAAGTTAGAGTTATTAAATTTTTAGCTAGCAATAACACGTGGCGAAGCGGTCTACATAGACTAGGAAATAAAATTAAAATTTAACTTATATATATGACCTTTAAAAAGTGTTGTCCAGTGGAATTTATTTAGAATAAAAACTTTTAAATTTGAATTTGACACATGTTAATAATCTTGAAGAACATATTAAACGTATCCAATTTTATGATACAGAAGAGGAGTCACTTTCGGATATATTTTTTCGAATTTAGTGCTGTCTTAGGAAGTGGTAAGTTACTTATCAGTATCACGCCTAGCTAGGATTTTTCAAATAAACTTTTTCATATACTTATATGAAACAATTGGTCGAAGCTGGTGGATTTTACCGGATCAACCATCGGTATATTTTTTGTACAAAAGTTATTCTAATGTCAAATATTCGTGAACTTGACACTGGTTAGAACTACAAGCCGTGCGATGTTATATCTACAAAAAAGGAGATTATCTGTTGGCAGTACCAACGTGAGACCGTGGCCTAAATATACCATAATAAGTATAAAATATGACGTATAAGGCCCATGTTCCGATTAACCTTTGCCGTCGCCGCAAGCGAATAACCCTATTCCATCTATGATATTATAAATTGAATATCGGAATAATAGCCTGAGGCCATATTTAGCAACTCCATATATCATGACATTAGTAAATATCATGGTGATGTATTAATACGGATGTCTCAACACGTTCGTTGCAGCGCAAATACTGGTAGACATCATGAACAAAAATGGCAGCCGACAACTGAAAATGTCGTTATTTAGAAGATATAACTTTTTGTTAATGGCCGGCTCTTATATTCTATTAATTCAATTGCCTTACCATCAGTTGAATTTTCTCATTACTTGTATGGATGGAGCTTATGTCAAATATTGTAGTAGTAGTAGTAGTAAGGCAAATGGGGAAAGTGACAAGTGACATTCCCGCTAACACACGTTTTGGCGAATTTCTCCTGGTTTCTCTTTTGATTTTTCTGTTTTCCTGGCTAATGTGTTGTGCTTTTTTGTTGGTGGTGGTTACTTTTAAGACAATAACTTATTATTGGTGAGTACTTTTCTTTGTAATGCCGCAGTCGGTGGGTGAGAATGTTCCTTCTGACAGGGGGAGAATTTCTTTGGAATCTGAAATGACAGAACTAGACGCTATTAGTCAAACTACAGACAATTGCTCAAACGTTCCAGAGATACTTCTTCAGCCATCCCTGAGAAAAGACCTGCCTCTTCCTTACCTGCTTCTGCATCCATCCAACATATATATACCAGACCTGGATATGAGTTAAATACAGAACTTAGGTATTACGAAACTGATTCGGGCCCTTTTGTCGTCCTGATGGTGACCTACCTAAGACTTCTAATAATATGAAAGCACTCAAAATAGCACAAGCTATTTATCATAGCAATATTTCAGGTGTTGTAGAAATTAAAAATATAGGTAGGAACAAAGTCTCAATCTACTTTAAATCATTCTGTGAAGCGAACTCCTTCTTATCTCATCCTGTCCTGCAATCGAACAATCTAACAGCTTTCATTCCCAGGTTCCAATTTACCCGAATGGGAGTAATCCACCAAATTCCTTTAGATTGGACTATGGAGGACTTGGTATCTCGGACTGAGTGCCGTCCAGAGTCTAGTGTAGTCATCAAAGCAAGAAGAATGAATAAGAAAAAGCGAATTGATGGCACAACTTGTTGGGAACCTACAGGAACTGTAGTTCTCACCTTTTTAGGCCAAACTCTTCCTACTCATGTTTATTGTTGCAACCTCTCGCAACCTGTCGGTACTTACACCCTACCTACAATAAAATGTCTGAAATGCTGTAGATTTGGTCACATCCGTGACAAATGCAGGTCTAATCCACGCTGCTCTCATTGTGCCGGCCCACACGAAAAGAAATCCTGTCAAGTACCCGATGATAAAATCTCTTGCCTATTCTGCTCTGGTAACCACGCAGCCACAGACTCAAGATGCCCCGAGTACTCACGTCAACGAAATATTAAAATTATCATGTCTCATGAAAATATAGGTTATGTTGGAGCAGCTCGCAGATTCAAACCAGTTCGTACCTCGTATGCTGACATTACTTCCACAATCGCAAACAAATCTGTCTATATGTCCCACCCTGCTCTTAATTCTAAACCAGCGACTAATTGCACTGAAACATCTTCAGGTTCTCCTCAGTCTGCTCCAAGTTCTTCCTCCTACAGGAAAATAATCTATGTTCAGAGAAAACCTAGACAGGAGCTAGGTAAGTCCTATGATCGCATAGCCCATGCTAATATTACGTCTTATCCCCCATCCTCCTTATCTAATGGTTGTGCTATTGGGGAACATTCCCCTAATAGCTCTTCCCCCACTGATAATTTAGCCCAAATTTTATCATTGGCTTTTGTTAATATGTTCTCCAAATTCGGTGACATTCAACCGTACAACGTCACAGAAATGCTACAAAAAGTTATTACTTCCATTGTAAACTCATCTGTTCAAAATGGCGAAGGTCCTTCAATGGAATTGTCGTAGTACAAACAACAAAAATCTGAATTAATCTTTCTAATTTACCAGTTCCTATCCTTTTTGCCCTCTCGGAGACATGGTTTAGCCCTGGCTCTCTATTTCGAGTGCCAGGGTTTTCATGTCTTCAGGATGACAGAGGGGATGGCTGGGCTGGATGTGCGATTCTTATTAGAAGAAATAATACATTTTCTCGTCTTACTCTTCCCCAATACTTTCCTGACCTTAATATTTTAGCAATTCACTCATTTAATATAACATCTGTTTCTGTTTATATTCCTCATCCCAATACTACACTTCTTAAAGAACTTTTCTCTCTCTTGTCTCAACTGCCTGTTCCTCTTCTCATCCTAGGGGATTTTAATATCCGCCATACTTCGTGGGGTTCTACTTCCTGTGATCCTATTACCCCAGCCTTTCTTGATATTTTAGATGACTTAAATTTGTGTATCATTAATGATGGAACCCCTACTCGTAGGATGTCTCCCATTCAAATCCAAGTGTCCCCGACCTCACTTTATCTTCTCCTTCCATAGCCTACTTTCTTTCATGGACTGTTCTTGCAAACTCTTACGGCAGTGATCACCTACCTATTTTATGTACCTTGCTTGACTCTTCTCCCCCTGCG
Source organism: Dendrolimus kikuchii (assembly GCA_019925095.2). Lineage (NCBI taxonomy): Eukaryota > Metazoa > Arthropoda > Insecta > Lepidoptera > Lasiocampidae > Dendrolimus > Dendrolimus kikuchii. The sequence goes on along the minus strand of CM034396.1, from coordinate 6,194,194 downwards.
ACCACTCTATCCCCTCTTTTGAAATTCAGACTAGATCAAGCAGACTAGCATAAGTTCTCTGCCATAGTCCAAAATAAATTAAACTCTCTTCCTGATATTACTACTCAAAATTTCCTTTTCTTATACGACGAATTTATATCAACTTTGACATTTGCTGCAGAGGAATCAATCCCTATAAAAAATGGTGTAAAAAATAAAATTCCCTCTCCTGCCTGGTGAGACAATGAATGCTCGGTAATAGTGAAAAACGCAAGGAAACAGAAAAAAATTTCACTAGAAATCTCACAATAGAAAATTATTTAGAATTCCAGAAAGTGTCTCCCTCCTCCAAAAACTTTTGCGGCTTAAAAAAAGAAAACGATGGCAAGCTTTTTGTGAATCTCATTCCCCCAGGACACCGGCTTCTGTTGTTTGGAAAAAAATAAAATCATTTAGAAAGTCCCAAATTGGTAATAACATTAGTTCTAATACCTCTTCCTGGCTTCCCAATTTTATGCAGAATCTTGCTCCCTCTTTTGTCCCCCTTGAACATTTGCCTTCCATTAACTGTTCTCCTGCTGAGGAGCTGGATCCCATGAACTCGAAGTTTTCTTTTGTAGAACTCTGTACTGCCCTAGATCACCTCCGTGACACATCCCCTGGAGTGGATAGTATTCCTTACTCGTTTATCATCCAATGTAGTGAACCATCTAAACATTTCCTACTGAGTCTCTCGAACAACATATTTCTCTCTGGTTCTATTCCAGATACTTGGAAGAAGCAGTTAGTTATCCCTATATTGAATCCTGGCAAGGATGCTTCAGCCTTTAATTCCTTTAGGCCTATAGCCCTATCTTCAGTTCTTGCTTAAATCATGGAGCATTTAATTAAAAACCGGCTTGAGTGGATTGTGGAAAACAGAGGCATTCTATCCAACAGTCAATTTGGCTTTAGACGAGGTTTGGACACAATGGCCAGTCTTAGTCTTATAACTTCTGATATCCGATTAGCTTTCTCCCGAAATGAGCATGTCGTAGGAGTCTTTTTAGATATAACCTCTTCATACGACAATGTCAATCTCCAAATTGACAGTTCACAGAGAGATCAATCTCAACCCGTGTTTCGGGAAACGACACCTCTCCTCGTCTTGTATGAAAAGGTCTAACTCAAGGTTCGGGCCTTAGCCCTATCCTCTATAATATTTATACTGCAGACCTTGAACTATCTGTTAACTGCTTTTGCAAAGTCCTTCAGTATGCCGATGATATTGCTCTGTATGCCTCCTTTAACTCGTTCATGGATGCCTGCAATCGCCTTAATTCTGCTCTGTATTACCTTAATACATGGCTTTTAGAGCATGGTCTGTCAGTCTGCTTCAAAAAGTTCAGCTGTAGTTTTTTCTCGAAAAAAAATCAGCTCTGATCTAGATATTCACATCAGCAATCAACCTGTTCATATTTTAAATTCTGTCAAATTTCTAGGGATTATCCTCGATTCTAAACTTTCCGGTCTCCCCCATGTTAACTATGTTTGTGATAAAGCAGAAAAAAATCTTAATGTAATTAGAGCTCTATCAGGTGTTAGATGGGGATCTCATCCCTACTGCCAAAAGTTACTTTACAATACTGTTATCCGTAGTCATTTCGATTATGCTTGTTTTATTTTGGAGCCCTGCAACAAAGCCGCCTTAGCAAAGTTGGATCGAATACAAACCAAATGCCTCAAAATGATCACAGGCGCGATGAAATCCTCTCCAACGAATGCCCTTCAGGTTGAGTATGTTGAACCTCCTCTCGCTCTTCGCAGGCAGCTTCTGTCGGATAGATTCTTTTGTAAAGTGATTGAGCTTTCAGATCATCCCCTTTTAGGTAGCCTTGATCAACTCTTTCAAATCTTTTCTACTTCAAGTTATTGGACCCACAAATGTTTCCCTCTTCTTATAAATTCATATAAAAAGTTAGTGGATCTTCGTCTCGGCCTCTTCCAAAATTATAAAAACCCCATTTTTGAAACTAGTTTCGAAGGCCTTACCTTCAATCCTAACGCTTATTTAAATCTAGATATTTATAAAAATTCTCCAGGTGCTAACCAATTATTTAATCAAATTATGCAAGATCGTTGGCCACATCACCTTCAATTTTTCACTGATGCATCAAAAATAACGCAGAGTGGACCTGTTGGCAGTATGGCCCAAAATACAAAATTATTTTAAATTTCAAAATTCTCTGTTTTCACCGGCGAGACAATCGCGATTCTAGAAGCCATCCTTTATATTGAATCACATAGCAAAAGTAAATCTGTCATTCTCACTGATTCCTTAAGCTCCATTCAGGACATTTTAAAATCACATTTTCATTCCAAAGATAACTTTGTTGTTACCTTCAAGATAAAAGAATCACTCTTCCGCTGTCACTCCTCTGGCCTAGAAATAGTCTTGGCCTGGATCCCAGGTCATAGTGGAATCAGTGGTAATGAGATTGCCGATTGCTGCGCCATGGAAGCTATCTGCTCAGTTACTACTAAATACAATAAATGCTTCCCTCGTGACATACGCTCCCTTGCAAGGCCCCAGATGTTTAATACTTGGGACAGTGTCTGGCAACAGTCTCGTCTGAATGTTGGCAGATACTACGGCAGTTTACAATCGACAATACCTCACAAACCCTGGTTCTTTGCCCACAGAAAAATACCAAAAAAGGTCCTGTTAACTATTATTCGTCTGCGACTTGGTAACTGTTGCTCATCAGTATTTTTGGCAAAAATAAGAATATGTCTGTGAGTGTGGCTTAGCTGAAAGTTCAGTTCACCATATTTTTTTTTAATGTCCCAAAATTGTTAGACCCCTTTACAGCATTTTACCTAATAACTTTCCTCGCCCTGTCAATGTGAACTTTCTTTTAACCTTAGTTGATAAGAGACATGTAAATATTTTATCAAAGTTTTTAACGTCAATTTACATATATTTATAGTGTAGTTAGTTTAACATTCTATGTCTGTTTTGTCCACAGGATCACAGAATTTGAATTTACCGGTCAAATTTTTCTCTTTCTTTTATCTCATATATATGCACCTGACATTTTATCAACTACTGTGACACTGGCAAAATCAATGCTAATTGCGTTGGAGCCATAATCCTCCAAAAAAGAAGAAGAAGAAGAAGGCAAATGTACGGTCGGTAAGTTATAGGAACCGGATGAATTTAGCCGACATCTTTAAATACTCATAGATACTATATATGTATATACTTCATTATATTTAAAATTCAGTCGTGTTTCATTATCATAGGCTGGTCTTACTTTTATGTCATTCTTATTTGATAAACACCTATTACTATTCTACATCTGTTATACACGATAATAACATACTCACACAGGCACACATAATTACACGCAATACGCAATATTTATCACAAATTGTTTAGCTGTTTTTTTCCGGAGAGAAAGAGGCTGGTGATCGATCAGTCACACAGGATTATTCCTTTTACTGACACCAGGCTCTCACCATTTCAGTTTATAAGATTTTTTTTTATTAATTTAATTATTGTTGGTGTGAGAGTAAATTATTTTTATAATTATTATTACTATTTTTTTATGTTCGTAGGTAAGCAACAGTCGTGGTAGCTTAGTACTTCACGTATTCGCGTCCCAAACTCAAATGATGCAGGTTCGAATGGTGATAGGAAAGTGTGCACTTAGGTAGTTTTCTAACCTAATGTGCATATTATCACAATTAATTACCACGTGCTAACGGTGAAAGAATAAGATTTCCTGCAGCCGGGCTTGTCGTAAGAGGCGACAAAAAAACCCACAGCCATGTGGGTTATTTGCCCGTCCGGATGGCTATCACCTCTGGGCTAGAGTATGCTGTCATAACAACCTTGTGTTCCGGCATAAGTAGCTAGGTATCCCTTAAGAGAGGACGGAGAGTATACCTGCCACGCTTGTCCAAGGCGATTGGCAGATTTCACAGATCGGTTATTCCAAATTGCAGGTTTTATCATAATGTTTTCCTTCATCGTTAGCACGTGGTAATAGTAACAATATGCACAAAAGACTGCCTAAGTTGGGCATGTTTCCCGGTCAGGATTCGAACCCGCACCATTGAGTTTAGCATGCGTGTATTAACCATTAAGGCTTGTAACAACGCCAACGTCGTTGAGGATATTTTGGTACTGATTTTGGGGAGATAGCGGGAATTGTATAGATGCGATCGTTTTTCAGATGCATTATTATTATATTGTAAATGAAATAAAGTAGTATTAAAATATATCTAAAATATTATTAAATTCTAATCATGCCATGTCTGTACATTAAAGCTATTAAAAAAACTCAACTGGAATAGACTATATAAACGATGAATCTGTTTTAGATTTCTTATCTGCTTGTCTGTTTGTTCGGGATTCACGTAAAAACTACTGGGCCGATTTTGATGTGTTTTTCGCTGAACACCAGCAAATTTTTAGATTTAAAATCTGCGCTACTTATTCTGGAAATTATTTAAAATGGCCAGATTGAAAAAAAAAATCGAATTCCGACACCGTTTTCACTAAAATGATAGCTTACATTATTTTTTAAACGCCGCAGTACTTTGAACCCCAGGAAACCCGCGGGAATTTCAACTCAAGCGTGGACCAAGTCGCGGGAATATTCTAGTAAATAATAAAACCTAAATAAAATTACTTATCTCTCTTTTACTAAGATGTAGATATTTTTTATTCTGTTTTGATAAAAATTGAAGGAGTAAAATGATTTCATGTCAATAATTTGGAGGTGATTTAGTGATGTTTTTCTAACTTAAAATATCTATAAAAAAATTACAAAAAAACCACGTTACGTCACCTGTCGTGAAGATTTACGACATTTTATTTGGTAAATTATTGATCAGGAAATACCAACGAAAAGTTGTTTCGTTTGCAATCACACCACTTTCGACCTTTTACGGCAATAGGAGCCTTAAGTTATTATTCCTTTAAAATGACTAGGGAACCATAAAAAAATAACATAATTCCATATAGCTGACTGACTGCAATTAACATTGTAATATACGATATTTCGTAGCCACTTGACACACCATTGAATTATCTATTAGTTACTTAATAAATATTAAATACACTATGTAATTATTAAAACTGCGGGGTTACTTCTAAATTATTGGTCGCACAATAAATAATGAGCGTTTTGCTTCGGGTTTATTATGTACTTATGTAATTGAAATATTTATTGCTTAGCGATAAATATCTACAAAAGGTCAGCACAATCGATTATGAACTGTATTTTAATTTAATACTAATGTTGTTTGATTAATTTTCAAATTCTAAAGTTTTCATTGAAACTTAGTTCCACTTGAAAACATATTATGAAGGTCCAATATACATATAATTAAAAAATTAAGTCCACTTCCTACGTTTTAAGTTTAAGTTTTAAGGAGAATTAGTTCTTAATAAGTTTCTAATATTGAGCTTTAATATGATTCTCATTAAAATATTGTGGCGAGTGATGGTGGAACGATCTAGCTGATTTAAAAACTTTAGAAAAATGTAGAAGATTCCGGAAGAAAAAGACAAGGACAGATATATTTTAGAAAGGGATAGATGTTGAACAAAAATTCTAGAATTGAAGGTTCATGAAGGAAAAGACAGAGATAGATAGATGTTTCGAAAGGGATAGATAGTAAATCAAAGAATAACGAAAAGAAGATCAAAATGGGTTCCAGGAGATTCTTCCGGATACTTGAAAAGTGATTTGCTCTGCATCCTTTATCTGCCATTGTGGAGAACTGAATAGCAACAACTGTTAATTCTTTGCAACAGGTTAGCGTTAATATGATTGATGGATAATCTGTTTTCCGCTTTATATCTGTTAATATATTCATACAAAGTTATAGCCAGAGTTTATAGTAGGTAGTGACCTGAATGTAAAGTAATGAAATTAACGTCGCTGTGTGCAGGTGTCGGAAATTTGGGAGCCAGTACTTTCGATCGATAATAAATTGGACTTTACATAAAAATCTAATAAGCATGCCACCTTGTTTTTATGACAAAGCCGTTATTGTGTCAAGACTGTTTTCCAGCTGTTTATTAATAAAGGCACCTGTCGTTCGGACCGTGGGAAAACATCTTGAGTCTCAACGAAATTCATGCCTTCAAACGTTCAATGTATTTTGTACAGTTCAGTTATATTTAATTTTTATGCCGTCTTGTGCTTATTGGTGGTCCGAAATTAAGATGTTTCGATATAACCAGTTTTCTGGGCACGTTTCTCTTTAATAGCAATCTGGTACATAATACATACATAACTTCACGCCAGTTCCCTTGCGGGGTAGGCACGAACAACAGAGCGCCATTCAGGCTTATTCTTACACATCTCACTTGCTTCTTTGACATTCATAACTCTTGTCATGCACGCTCGTCTGTTCTTAAGGCTCCTGACATCACCTTCTGCTAGTACACGATCAATTTGATCATGGAAGGTGTGTCGTGGCCTTCCACGACTTCTGCATCCATCCACTTTTGCATTGTATATCTGTTTAGTCATTCTTTCATCATGCATTCTTTCCACATGCCCGAACCACCGGAGCATTCCTTTCCTTACCTTCACCCCGACACTCTCTTTCCGACCAACTCTCTTTCTCACTTCGGTATTACGAATGCGGTCCATGAGCGTCACTCCGCAGATTTTGCGCAGTGCTCGCAATAATATAATGGTACATCCCTATTAATATTATAAATGCGAAAGTAACTCTGTCTGTCTGTCTGTCTGTCTGTTCCGTTTTCACGGAAAAACTACTGGACCGATTTGGCTGAAACTCAGTATATATGTATTTTCGATGCCGAGGATGAACATAGGATACTTTTTATCCCGAAAAATGGGATAGTTTACGGGATAAAAATATATTTGTCTGTTTGTTTGTTATGCTTTTACGGAAAAACTACTGGACCGATTTGGCTGAAAATCGGTATATATGTAATTTTCATACCGAGGGTGGACAAGGGATATTTTTCATCCCGGATAATGGGATAGATTTATGTAAAGATTATCCCAAAAGTGGGACAGGCTTTGGTTGGTTTTGTGATTTGACATTTTCATCATTTTGGTTATTTTGTCCTTTTTGCTCTTTTTCTCTTTTTTGTCCTTTTTGTCCTTTTTATTGTAATTTTGTTTAAATGTAATTTTAATGCCGAAAATGGACATATTTTATATACTCATGCCAGGAGATAGGCATGAGTATATATCAAGCATCGAGTTTGCGATATAAAATTAAGTGATTTTTTTGGGTGCAAATGGCACTAACATAAAATGTTGTACAATGTAACCTGTATTAACGCCTGCTCTTTAAATAAGAAGCAGGAACTAGAGGTTAACCCGCGGCGCAGCCGCGGAGTAAACTTTAGTAATCTATATGTAATTAAAATTTTATTTTAAGAAATTTAGGTTTATTTTTAATCCCGACAATAATGTTATTTTTACTAAGTGGTATATACATTTTTAATTTATGTATGCTCAATCGTCTATTATATATACAGTACTAGCTGTCACGGCAAACTTCGTACAGCCTCAGAATCAATAAATAAAAAAGCTGAATGATAATTGCAGAATGTTTCAACTTTAGTGACATTCAAAACCAAGAAAATGAAAAAAACACATCAATTTTAAATTTAATTTGATTTCTGAACGGCTTTTAAATTTAATTGATTTCTAAACGACGGGACGAACATCAAATGTTTGACAGGTAGGAATAGTTTATGAGGAAAAGCGAAATTGTTGTTTTTACTATATTCCAAGCATTTTTTTAATATTTACTCACCTTTTAAGCCATCCCTGGCCTTCCATAAATAATTCAAAACCAAAATTAGCCAAATCAGCCCAGCCGTTCTCGAGTTTTAGCGAGACTAACGAACAGCAATTGATTTATATATATATATAGATAATTGTCTGTAATACAATGTTATTCTATTACCTTGTACTGAAATAACAAACTGAGCACGATAATTCTGAAATAGGGAGTGTATGGCGGGAACGGAGAAATGATTTACAAATTTAAAACTGTGGTCTTATTTATTAAAAAAATATAGTTTTGTTTTGAAAATAGAAGTATACTTTTATGACGAAGATTGTTGTAACTTATCAATGTAGGTTTTCACCTTGATATCTGTTCGAAAATTTTAAAGAAACTTACAGATAATATATAAAGTTTAAAAAATAATATGATTTAAATAATAAAACGTCAAAAAAGGATATCGTATGGCGCCATTGTTATGTAGAATTTAGGAGTTTATTAGTATTAGGTTTTATCAGGCACTTCTATTTCTTCACTAACGAAATACAGTAATCTGATTTTTATAAAATCAATTCGAAATTTTAAATTCGAATGTATATCTTATATGTGTTTTACAAACCTCTTCATTTGCCTTCTATATTCAGACATTATACAAAGCTTTGAAAATCAAATATAACTTAACAAGTTACTTATACAATAAATACATCTTGTAACCACCTATATTATAATGAGATTACGGAATGTAACCATTCAGTGTGGGATGGGCCTGTGAATTAGGTCGCAGATAATCTGAAATGCAATTTCTGAATTGGAATTAATATAACTTGTAGAAGTTCTTTGGGTGAATGTCGATTACGCCCATATTGCGCAATGATATTCTTGATTATTGTTTTTTTAAAACTACATGTGTTGGAGTAGATAGAAGAAGAATTTTTATCAATATGTATCTTTATAATCTGTATCTTTGTTTATGTTACAAATCTCTGTTGATTATTGTGTATGTGTTATATAGAATACATTTTCTGTCAAATTATATCTATGTAGACATACCATTTTTTATATAGTTTTTTAGAACAATGACTATGGATTGAGATTGTCTTAGCGTGATGATATATAGCCTATAGCCTTCCTCGATAAATGGGCTATCTAACACTCAAAGAATTTTTCAAATGCGATAGGTATTTTCTGAGATTAGCGCGTTCAATCAAACAAGCACATAAACAAACACTTCAACTTTATATATTAGTATAAGGTTCACGTGTCAGAGTGCATCTCACTTGTACTTATACGCTTGAATAATACTCTAATGCTCTCGCGCTTCCTCGCACAGCGGAACTCTTAACGAATCTGGGAGGATGTTTGGCCCGTCAGATTTGTCTGGCTCAATGGAAAATATACATACATACATAACTTCACGCCAGTTCCCTTGTGGGGTAGGCACGAACAGCAGAGCGCCATTTAGGCTTATTCTTACACACCTCACTTAAAGACACAAAATATTATACATACATACATAACTTCAAGCCAGTTCCCTTGCGGGGTAGGCACGAACAACAAAATATTATACTTGATAATATATATAAAATTCAGCCTTCCTAAAGTGATGTAAGTTCCCACATTTTTTTAAAGTGTCTGTCAAAAGTTTCGGCCCACAGGAATTATCTGGCAACTGTATATCTTTGTTTATAACACTATCATATATGACATATGTAAAAACTAACCTTGCTACTTTGACGTAAGTTAGCATGGTTTTTTTCCACCTTTGATACCTGCTACCTGAAAAATGGCCCCGTTTTCAGTTTAGCGAGTATCCATTCCTTTCTAAGTTTATGTTAAACTACCGATCCAAAAAAGTCATATTTCCTAAAATCACGTAAGTCTGGGGTGACTGGGATCTCAAGCGACTATGAAAACATAGGCAAACGGATAGATTTACGGACATTGCATAAGAGTTTAGTTTTTGCCAAAATAGTTATGGAGCCTTCCGGTGTTATTCATATTGTGTTAGCGTAAGTTTGTAGGCTTCTTTAAGAACCTTAAAGAAGCCTTAATCCGTGCAGGAACGGAGAAAGAATACAATTTCCTGCGGCCGGGCGGCCTGTCGTAAGAGGCGACTTAACAACCCACAGCCAGGTGGTAGGGCATTCGCCCGACTGGATGGCTACCACCCCTGGTCTAAAGTATGTCGCCATAACAACCTTGAGTTGTGTTCCGGCATTAGTGACCAGGTTCCAGTTTCTCTTAAGAGAGCAGCAGCGCATTTGCAGCAACTTGGTGTTGCAAATGTCCATAGGCGATGGTAACCGCTTTCCATCAAGTGGGCCGTCTGCCTGTCTGCTGATCTCCTGCAAGAAAAAAAAAAAAAAAAAAGCCTACAAACTTACTCTAACTCAATGTGCATAAGACCGTTAGAATGCCTCTTAATCTCGTATTGATATTGTTGTTCATAACGCGGACCTTCGTTTTTCATTCCGCTTTTTCATTAAAAAAAACTTATAAGTAAAAAATTGCAAGCACTATTTCTTTAGCCGAAACGTTTTTTTTTAGATTAAAGTATGTTTTTAAGGAAATCAATGATTCAGTCTTCATTCAGATTAAAATACTTGTATTATTTATTTTTTTTTGTAGCAGAAAGGAATTAAGGAATTACACGGTTAGTTCCATCATTATCTTTCCGTGGTAGTGTTGTCTGCGGTGTGGATTTGATATTATCTTACTAACAAGGGTCATCGTCTTTGCTTAGTGGTGGCAGAGCCGGTGTGGAGCCTCGAGCTTTCGTTCTTTGTCCTGGATTGAAATTCACGGGGTAGCAACTAATCCCCGGTGACGGGGTACGGGAGCCGCCTGACACATAGAGGGTATGTCGGCGGCTCGCGTTGGCCAATCAGCGACATTCGGTGGCCATCACGGACTTCGTGTTGGCTCCGTCTGCCGCATCCGATGGCCATCTCGGGCTTTAGGTAGCTATCTGTGGCGTCTGGTGGCCTATCTGCGGCATAGAGGAGATTTTCACGACCTCTCAGACATCGCCCTGATTCCGGTGATGAGGTCACGGTAGGTGGGTAGCCATTGTGGACTTTGTGATCTGGTGGACGCGCGCGCAAGGGAGCAATCCCGTTGATGTGTGTGTGGCGGCCGTTGTCGGCGCGGTCGAACATCACCACAAATTCTGATAATATCTATTAAAGGCTGAAAATTAATGAATTCCACAATAATTAGAAGCACTGCAAGTCAAGCTATAAATTCATAATTAGCTTATTAACGAGCGTCCGGATTGTCCCATATAGATTGCATGTGCACGAGAAGTGATTTGCATTCAGCCGGTGCCTAATAAGGAATTAGAAATGTCGTAGTTATATTAATGATCATTTCACATATCTGCACGAAAGCTACGAAGGTTTAAAGGCCAGGAGCTGAAAGCATCAGCGATATAAATTTAAATGAATACAAATTGTAAATGTAATGATAATGCTTTTGCATTCATTTTGCATATATTATCAATTGAGAAATATTTTATGGTTTTATTGTATTATCTATTGATGGCCCGTTCTTATATTTTGCCAACAGTTGATTTGCCTTATTAAACCTACTTGTTTGTTTGGGATTCTGGCTTCAACGTTTTCAGTATTGATTTTGCCAATGTTACAGCACAGAGAAAAAATATCAGGTGTATTAACATTATCTTTAGGTATTCAATTCTTATGTAGTGTGTACTGGACTCCTCCTAAACCCCTGGATCGATTTTGATAAAATTTTCTGTTTGTGTTCGAGTGGGTCCTCGGATGGTTTAGATTCTCAATTGGATCCGGCAGGTAGTGCTACAATTAGGCTCTAAATTTTATTTTATTAGGGCAGGGTAACGTCTGCTGCCTAATTTTATTTTTGATTTGTATTAATCAATTTTAAAATTGTTCAAGTATTACAACAAAATATAACTAATTAAATCTAAAGTAGATTATGTAGCAGATCACTACCAGCGGGGCTCACTGCCTTGCCACGCTGCATGGTAATGCTTATAGTTTGTTTATTATTTTGCTTTTAAAATGACTACAACTTTTGATTATTCCTCCGGTAGAGATCAGTTGTAGAATAAGTTTTCAATAAAACAAATGTTACATGTTAACAGGGGTCTGGAGATATTATTTTAAGTTTTGTGTTGAATAGGTTGAAAGTTTTAAGTTACCTATTTGATCTATAGTTGTTTGTACTTGATTACTATTAATTAAATTCCAATCAATATTTCTCTTTTGAAGTGCATCTTCTTTAGAATCGTTGTGATTTGAAAAGCGATGAAACGAAAAAGCGACACTAAAAAGAGGTAAACATATAAATCTATAGGACTAAACCTGCGAGAGAATGAGATAGAATGCATTATATTTAATCATTTAAACATTTTGCTCATACAGATAGAGTTGAAAATATATTTAAATTTTTCGTTAATACTCCAAAAGTGTTTCGAAGCTTAAATATATTATAAAGATATGAAATGTGACGTCACGAAATATAGATTCCCTCCATTGTGTGTGAACTGCACACACACACACACATTAAAAAAAATCTATTTCATATTCTACATAATAAAAATTCTTCGAAATCTCGATTCTTGGGATATTTGTTATATACTTATATATTCTGTAATCTTATTAAATTCCCATAATATGCCATAACTAATAATTTATGTCCGAGAAAACAGTAGATATATTAATTTTAAAAAATATACTCAATTATGTTTGATTTTATCACGGTCTCATATATTTCTTTACCCAATTAGGCCAAAGCAAGAGTTGAAATCTTCGATAAAATCAAGAATGCAGTTAAGTTTTATTACGGCTGTCATCGCTTCACTTTGGATATCTCTCCGCATTTATTTATCAGATAAAACAAAACTATGAAACTCTTTCATCTTGTTAACACGTAGGATGGGGTAAGAGATCTTAAAGCAACCTGAAAGGGAGACGTAATACTATTTTCATTCTTAGATGCCTTGCTAAGAGCATCCTTCTTTATAATAAGCGTGTATTATGTTGAATATTTATATATTTGTTTTAATATTAGCTAGGAGCTTACGACCATATTACCTCTTAAACCCTGCAGGATTTTTTTTTATTGCATGAGTTCAGCATACAGATGGCTCATCTGATGGAAAACCCTTACCATCGCGTATGAACATTTGTAACACAAAAGGTGTTACAAATACGCTGCTGCTCTCTTAAGGGAACCTGGAATCTGGGCACTAATGCCGGAACACAACTGAAGGTTGTTAAGGCGGCATACTCTATACCATCCAGACGGGCAAATGCCCTACCACCTGGCTGTGGGTGGTTTTGTCGTCTCTTACGTCAGGCCGCCCGGCCGCAGGAAATTGTATTCTTTCTCCGTTCCTGGACGTATAAAAATAAAAAAAAACTTCGTTTAAAAAACCGACTTCAAAAACTAAAAAGTATAAAATAACTTATTTCTAAAGTTATTATTATTAATATGTATTATCTAAAACATTTCAAAGTCGGTGCTTAGTAATTTTCAAAAAAATATAGTAATTTTTATGTTTTACTTTGCACCGACTTCAAGATGTTTTAGATAATACATATTAATAATAATAGCTTTAGAAATAAGTTATTTTATACTTTTTAGTTTTTTAGTTTTTGAAGTCGGTTTTTTTAAACGAAGTTTTTTTATTTTATTTGTTACTTTTTAGTGTCTAGCTATGTATGGTTAGACCTACGAAAGGTACCGCGCTCCTTAAAAATATAGGTTCCAAGAAATGGGAACAAAAAAATGTTCGTAAAATAAAAACTACTGGGCCAAACTATATTAAATTTTTAGGGGACCAAATGGCAACTATTCCGCATCAAACTAAATAAGAATCACATAAATCTGATCATAAATCTCAGCGTAATCGGTGTACATATGGAACGAAATGGAAATTTTTTCATAAAAAATGTTCATAAAATGAAAACTACTGAGCCAAACTATGTAAAATTTTTAGGGGACCAAATGGCAGCTATTTCGCGTCGAACAAAAAAAGAATCACCTAAATCGGATCATAAACCTCGGAGTAATCGGTGAACATAGATAAAAAAAAAGATCCCGACGAATTGAGAACCTCCTCCTTTTTTTGAAGTCGGTTAAAAAGATATCAAAATGAAGCACAAATAATTATCAAATTCCTGTTATAATATCTAAATTTTTTATTGAAATCCGTTGAGCTCGTGCATTATTGCGCGCGTTGGCAAACGTGAAACAAAACTACAATGATGAGAGTCAAAGTGTTGCGGCAAAACAAACGCAAGTACAACTCTAATTACCATGAAAATATCTTTGTAATACAAATATTTCAACGCGATTAGACCAGACCAATAAATAGTTGAGCTGAAAGGTCAGTGGGCAATTTATATGGTAGATGGGACGACGTGTAAGTACTAAGAAGTGATTACAGTAAATTAATATGATAGAGGGCGACTATTACTGCCCGTTGGGACCTGTTTTTCAAGTGTCTTCAGACGAAGCAACAATATATGTAGGTTTATACCTACATATGTACATTGTTGCTTCTTATTGCGTTATAGGATTTAGCATCACTTTCACCATTATTTTAAATGTCAATAGAAATAACATAAACCTTTTTAACTAAATCAACATAGTGTGCTGAAGGTCACAAATCATTGACTTTTTAGAGAACTCTAAAGAATTTTTTATCTACGTCAATCCATTTTATCCTTTGATGTACCCCACCTTGTTTGTCTTAGGCATGGTTGGGTATAATAATTTGGCATCTAGACAAAAGTTTGCATGGTCTCCTACTTATTTAAATTGTTAAGAGCTAAATTGTTTAATCCAGGTGTATTAGCTGAAACCAAATTGAACATCCCAGCGAATTTTTGTGATGACGTAGGAAGCCACCAACGTTCGTGGTATACTATACGGCAGGACCAACTTGCTTAATAAGGCGCCGATGACACAGGCCTTGCGAGCATTGAGCAAGATATGTCAAAAAATCGACATTTTTGTTTGTACTGTGATTGAATTCACAAGAACTGCATATTATATTATATGTTATAACGACTGAATATATATATATATATATATATATATATATATGTATATATAATGTATTATGTGTACCACGCCATCGTATTGGTGAGAAATGTAATGATTGCGATGTTTGTAAGTTAATAAATAAATTACATACGATTATCCTTCCTAACATATAAACATGGGAAATACTAATAAAACTGATAATCGCATATTTGCCTGTTGCCAGCTCTGCTGTTGGAAGTGTCCATATTTGTCACCACTTTCCATCAGGTGCGACGTTGGCTTGTTAGTTTGCTATAGTCCAGCAATAAAAACGTTTAGCATGCACTCTGTCCTTCCAGCGATATTTTGGACGGTCCACCGGATGAAGATCAACCGGAATTTTTAAATATGCTTTCGTCACATTTAGGTTAGAAGAGTCTTTTCCGACCATTCTACGTGACTGAACTGGCACTGGCGGTGAGTTTATACCTACTTCCACGAGATATTAATTTCGAAATTTTGAAAAATTTAAACAAATATTATAACGTCTATAACCGAGTGAAAAAGTACATGTGACACCAGGTAGTTATGTAGTATTTCAAAGCCTTTGTAGTATAAGTGCTCGTGAAGATGTGCACCACCGACACGACACCACCATGTTGCTACCGCGCCACAAGCACGCTGCTAATTTATAAATTTATCTGTGCCTAACTATACTCTGATTTTTAATTACCTGGACTAAAATGACAGCTGGGGTCGACCTTTTTTTGATTCATAAGTGAATTGTGTGAGTTGAATCAACAACTCACCACTTTGAGTTGATTCCTATAGAATTTTTATAGAAATTCTGTAGAATTCAAGTTCATTCAAGATTCAGGGGTGAGTTGCTCCAAGCTTGAAACATAAAAAAAGACTGCTCGCAACTGTCATTTTAGTCCAGGTAATTAAAAATTAGAGAATATGTGCAATGCTGATACCACTGCCCCACCACTAATGACCGCTTGACAGCGAAAGTGCGGTGCCTAGGTTTCTCACTCGGCGTTTTTTAACCCTAGCAATCTTCTTCGATTAATTCGATAAATTACCAGAGAATAAAAACAAGGTATTTCTTCTGCATCTTTCTGTACTTGTTAAAATTCTTATCGCCATACCATTTACAGTACGTACTTGCTTGGTACCAAAAACATAATTTTTAACTCGTAAATTTTTATGCGTCGCCAGTAATAAAACGAAAGCTGTCTACCAGTAAGCGGGTAATTTGTGTATTTAAAATTATAGATAAGAAAATGTTGTTCTGATAGTAACAAAGTACGAAATGCGAGACCGTTTTAAATGTAGTAGCTTATCAATATGCACATCTGTCGTATATATTATTAAATTGAAAGTAAATTAATATTTTTTATCACTAATGAAGATAGTGGAATTTGTCGTACTGTAAGCGGTTTTAAGTATATTATTGTCTTTTTTTGTATGTAATTTTCTTTAAAAGGTTAGCAACAACGTGTCAATAAATTTATAGCTGTAAGTGTTTCGAGAAATATAATAATTAAACGTAGGAATGTAGATTTTTGGGAATTTTCATTTTGTTTTCTATAATGTCGTTAGTATCGATTCTTTGTAGTTTCATGACGTAATGACTTTCTTTAATTATTTTTTCACTAAGTCCAAATTCTAACGTCGTAAAAAATGCGTCTTTCACTGTAGAAATATGAAATGAAAAATTCTGAGAAATTAAGCTCAAAATACTTTTGACGACAATTAGTTGAGTTTTGATATATAGGGTATTTTCGACTTATTTCTTTTTACGGTTTTGTAAGTAAAGTAAATTACAAAAACAGCGAACATTGTTTGCCTGAACAGAATCTTTCAAAGTGCGTGGTCCGAAACGCAATTGAATAGGTAACAAATAAACATACCTACTTTTGTATTTATATAGTAATATCTCAGACGAATTAAAGTATAGACGGAGCCTACGTGAACAAAAGCGTCAAGTGAAGTGAAGCAGTTTTATTTTTTAACTATACTATAAACGCAATTAAATACTAAAACTAAACTATGGTATGAAAAATAAACCTAAAATTAAAAACTAGAACTAAATAAAAAAAGGCAGGCATAATTATAGATAAAATATTGGTCCCAAATCGTTTTAGCAGTTTTTAAAAACTTGCGTGCGAAATCTTATATAATATACGTACAAGTGGTTTGCAGTAATGTATCCAGGTGAATCTTCTGAGCGGCATCATTGTACGCACCACGTTTCCTAAAACTTGTGCTAGATCATTCAATTTGAGGTGAAATATCATTGATTAATGTTCATTATTGCTATCAACAAAAAAGCACTTGAAACGGAAGATTGAACGGATGGATTGAAGATATAAAATTTAAAAAAAATTGTTTGCGGCGAATGGTGTGCGCGAATGAATATGAAAGATTCATCATTCACTACAATTACTTGAAACGATGCCACCTATATTTGTACTAATTCGATTATTTAATGTTGAGTTTTTTTAACACACTGCGGCGTGATCGGCAACCTATTCTAAAATCGGCATCCCATAGCCGGCTTCACTTGCAAAGTCCAGGACTCCGTCTTTCTATTAATGGTCTAAGCGTAATGTCTATAAATAAATTGGCAGACAAACACACATATTATATATCCCCAAGTTACGCTTGTGTTATGGGTAATATACAACGGACTACTCTGTGGCCGATCCCAGACACCCAGACCATAGTAAATAAAGGAGAAAATTCGTTTCCGAAATTTACCATACCAGGAATCGAACTCGGAGCCTCTGCGTTGCAGCGAGGTAAGCCGTAAAAGTGTTAGCTCGCTTAACTACAGAAGCCGTCAAATTTCAGTCATATCACGGACGAGCGAAAATTCATCACTAGTTGTTAGCCTACTTACAAAAGTCAGTTCTAAAGATGAGTTGCAAGGCTGCAACAAAGTAAATGACAGTAAGACACAAAGGAAGGCGTCGCGTTGTCGACCGTCTAGACTTACTGCGGAAACTGCAGATGCGTGCATCGAGGATTCTAATGTGCCCGCTTTCAAGTTTGCATGCCTCCCGGCAAACTCATATTTACAAAGTAACTCGTACGCAGATGAAATTAACAAACATTCAGTATTATCATAAATTACAGTAGTGATGAATGTTTCTGATATGTCATTTTATAACGTCTTTATAGGTTTTTTTTGTTTGCTAATCTTCTTATGAATAATTCTGTAATTGTAATGGAAATAAAAATACACAGGTGCTTCAAACTACATTGAGTTATTCGTATTTGACAGTTTTCTATATTTCATGTTGTTTATTTAATAAACATGATTAGGTACTAAATGATATCGACACTCATATATACAGGTGAGCTTTCAAGTGACCCTGTAAGATTAATCCTAAACTATAGTATGAGATTATATCAATTCTTTACCAACGTTTGAAATTTATTCATATAAAGTGATCTTTACAGGCTACACTCTATGGGTTGGTTTAATAATACAGTTGTGTATATTGTGGCGACCTAGGGTAGAACTTTCTGGCAGCGTAAGCCGGTCTCAAGACTTTTAGAAAAAGGTAGAAGATTTTGGAAGGAAAAACAAGGACAGATACATTTTAGAAAGGGATAGACAATGAACGAAAGTTATAGAATAGAAGGTTCGGGAAGGAAAGGCCAGAGATAGATAGATGTTAGAAAGGGATAGATATTAAACAAAAGAATAACGAAAAGAAGATCGAAATTATGGGTTCCAAAATATTCTTCCGGGTATATAAGCAGCGTAAAGCGCGCCTACCGAGCAGTTTAGAGTTAAGTTCAGTTCAAGATAGCGAAGCGACTAGTGCGATACGAAAGTTGGAAAAGAAGTTTAATAGAAGACAGTGGCGAATTTAGTGGTGAATTTAGTGGGCAATTTAGTAAAGCAGGAGTTTAGCGTAGTTTAAAAGGAGGTCCAGAAGCGAGCTACGAGCGGTAAATTCGGAGGTGAACACCGCAGTAGTAGGAGGTGGTCTACGCAATATCGGCGACAGTATTGTGAGTGAGATATCCTATCCTCAGGACAGTGCGTCGTTAGTTGTGCGTGTAGGGGAAACGGAATCACGTACGGCTGTGTAAGTCAATTAAAGCGTTTATTTAAAAGAACTGGTGTTGTCTTCCAATCCTAATTGCGTACCCGCGCTCGCACGTAACAATGTTCTTAAAATCAACTGATTCTATTCTTGACTAGGGTAATTAATTTTTTTAAATTCGCTATATTTAGCGGCGTCAGTAGAATTTTAGTACAATAGTTCATCAAAATTGTCACCGAGACTTTTTCGAGTATTTTTCACTATATCTTATAGTTTCGGATTTAGTCATTGGGACCCACTTGAAAAATTCACGTGTATTATAGACAAGAAGGTATAGGTAAGGAAAGGAATGCTTTCGAGTATTTTTCACTATATCTTATAGTTTCGGATTTAGTCATTGGGACCCACTTGAAAAATACGTGTATTATGGACAAGAGAAAATAATACACTGTGTCTGCTTGGAATCGAACTCGGAACCTTATATTCCAGAGAGCCAAATAGATTTCGATGAAAATATACAGCAACATAGTCGTATAATACATCTAAATAATACATTGGCTATAATTTATAGAGGTATTGTTTAATTTGGCCAAAATATAACTGTTATGTGTATGTCATGAAAATGATACGGCAATTAGTGTCGCGAAAGACGGGCGTGGTGCGGGTCAATACGAATAATACGCATCATCGCCGTGTGCACGGCCTGATAGCGAGCAGAGCGTAGGGCCAATGTCATTGACGGGTGACGGGTCATCTTTATTAAACTAAAGCATGTATGATGATGTATGTACAAAAAAGTTGTGGTAGCGTAATGGCTAGCGCACGCGTCCACGTTCAATGGGCGCGGCTTCGAACGCTGGCCGGAACGTTAGGCAGTTTTCTGAGATAATGTGCATATTGTTACAATTACCACCTGCTAACAACGGTGAAGGAAAACATCATGATGAAACCTGCACATCGAGATAATCGATCTGTCAAACCTGCCAAGCCGCTTTGGACTAGCGTGGCGGATATATATTCCGTTCCCCTATAGTGGGAGGCCCGAGCCCAACAGCTATGGGCTGTTATTTTTTTATGTATGTACATAAATATGTAAGTTTCTGTTTATGTATCTATTTATTTTTAAGAATCTATTAGGTATATATTTCAGGTCCTGCTTGGCACGTATCTTCTACATACATATCGTTGGAGTCAGTGTAGGACCTTGTAACTGCATATTTTTGTGACATTATTTCTTTCGTCAAAATTGTGATTTATATACAAGAAACTATTCGATGCCACCCGTGATTAGAAGGCTGGCTCATACTTCGCCCAACAAATAAGTATTGCTTCTTCTCTGGGCACGCTCCCATCGGGCAGCGATTTCTTACACAGTCTATAATCGCTTGTACTATTTATAACTTAGTTTATGTTTCGTTTAAATTGTATTTTTTAAGCTAGTAAAAAGTGACCGTTTGCTGTCGAGACGCTTGGACCGTGGGGTCCTGAGACGATGAGCCTCTACCAAAATTTATTGATACGACTCATTGACTCTTCAGGTGATCAGAGGGCTGGTGTTTACCTTGGCCAACGGATCAGTATGGCGATCCAGCGAGGAAACGTAGCCAGCCTACTGGGCACCTTACCTATAGAAGACGGTGATCTAGGCTCAGTATTCTACTTATAGTCTTGAGGGACTATGAGTAGAATACAATACAAATAAGTAAGTTTTCTTGCATTGTATTCGATTATATGTAATTTTATAATAATATTCGTTTATATTAATTAAATATATATTTAAATTAAAAGTTAGTAAATAAAGCATATTGTCAAAAAAAGAAGATTCAGCGATTACATATTTAACTAACAAAATATTATTACATATTTATAAGTGAAGTTAGGAGGTCCTAATTTAATGCCGATGTTTATTAGGAATTTTTAGGAACAGCGCAAACGAAGTCGCAGACGGCCGCTAGTTGAAGATAAATGAAGCGTAGTCAATGAGCAGATATATTTCACGTTTCGCAACGGTCCCTGGCAAGCCTCAATACAATGTTTATGATCACTTTCACAGGATGTTTAATAAAATACGAAGGGGCAGTCGTTTGCGCTACCCACAACATATTACCTCTGCTTAGACGTGTAACGGCTAACGGCACATTATTCGAATGCCAAAGGAAGAGCTAATGTTAGGGCTTACGATCAGTACAAATGTGCGTATATCAATATTCTTATAAACCATTATCATTCATGCGCATTAAAACAGATAGTTTTTTTTAAATTATTGCCTGAAGCAGGCAAACAGGCGGACGGCCCATTTGATGGAAGGTGGTTACCGTCGTTTATGCACGTTAGTAATACCAGGAGCATTGCCAACGCGTTGCCGACCTCGGCGGGAAGTTCCCTCGAGATCATTGTTGTACGCGGAATAAGCGTTCTAAGCGTTTTATCCGTGCAGGAACGGAGAAAGAATACAATTTCCTGCGGCCTGGCGGCCTGTCGTAAGAGGCGACTAAACAACCCACAGCCAGATGGTAGGGTATTTGCTCGACTGGATGGCGACCACCCCTGGTCTAGAGTATGCCGCCATAACAACCTTGTGTTGTGTTCCGGCATTAGTGACCCGGTTCCAGTCTTCTTTAAGAGAGCAGCAGCACATTTGTAGCACCTTTGGTGTTGCAAATGTCCATAGGCGATGGTAACCGCTTTCCATCAAGTGGGCCGTCTGCCTGTCTGCTGAACTCCTGTAATAAAAATAAAAATAAAAAAAAGAGAACTGTTGCGTAGTTGAGCGTGGGAGCTCCAGGAAATGGGTGGGAACATCCCGTGGATAGAAAGCGATTTTTTTGGATAATATAAACACTTGAAAACAGGAAAGGAGCCATCCACAAATTACTTCACACGAATTTAATGATTTTTGACCCCTCCCCCGTGCTTGTCACAGCTGGTCACATTTGTGAGATTCCCTCTCCAATGTGACATTACATATTTTGGAAATTATACATCAAGAAATTATTAAATTAAAATAGCAGTTCCGTAATTAGTTCAAATTATTTCCCACCCCTTGTCACATAATGTCACACTTCGTCAACTCCCCCTTAATGTGTGACATAACTGAAACTATACATAGCAGAAATATAAATGTGAAAGTTGCTTATACAATTTGACTGTTTGTTGATTTCTTCTCACCATGAGACTTTGTAAATGATTATGTAAGTGTACTGTTGATAAATTGGATTAACAGTAGGAAATTCTTATTCTAGAAGATAGGCTATACTTTGCGAGATAGTTATTGGGAAATTACGTAAGCCAAGCCGGTTGAAAAACCGTAGTATATATGCATGTTAATATATTTTCAGATTTTTTAATTTTTTACTAATAGTAATATTACCTTAGTTCCTGTGGACCAAAACATAAGCTAAGAGATATATTGTGTTCATATATGTTTAGGTAATTATAGTAATAATATACCTAATAATAATAATGTCACGCCACATTTACATTAAATTTGTCTAAGGGGTCTCTACGTGTTGGCCTTCCCATGGCCCCACGCAATCCCCCCAAAAGTCCGAGCCATTTTTAGGGCCCGTGGTCTTTGACAACATACACATAACTAATAATAATATATCTTTGATAGCCATTCAAAATTTTACAGTTATAGTTCACAAAAATATAGAGAATACACTAAAGAAAGCTAATTAGTAAACAGTTAAATTTGATGTGTAAGTTTAAAATACGGCTATGGAGTTTAAGACAGGTAGGATATATGTTTGACTCTCAAATAAGGAACAGGCCTGTGTTTTGAGTCAATCAAAGGTATGTAATAAATAGTAAGGTTCAATAGTTTTTTATAATCTAATAATAAAAAGCCTATGTCCCTCTGAGATCTAATGAAAACCGCATAATCCTCGTTGTTTTCGAAAGGTGAATCTCTTTTGTGTTGATCAATAAATACGATACAAACACACGTAGATCAATATTCCAATAAGTTAATAGGTTGTATCCATCAGCTGCTCTATCCGGGCGGCATAATTAGTTAGTCCCGGAGTCCGGCAATCATAGGGAAACATTCCTAAGTACCTCGGACAGCTTCCTTACTGCTCGCGATTAACAACCGATAGCCGTAAGCTATACCATTTGTTGTCCGTCAACCGCATTGCACCTTGCTGTGGCAATAGTTTGTCGTCCTGCTCTTTCCTTTTAGTATTGCACATGAGTATTAAAGGTACCCACATATTAAGTGACCCGTCAGTCGCAAGCGTCCGAGGGACGCGTACGAAGACTGTTCACACCAGAGCTGTGACATACTCTCCAGATTCTTTCGGACGTCCGAATGCCATTTACGACTTATAATTTGTATATTTCAATGGATTTTTTTATCCAGATACGTTGTAAGCCACACCACTCAGCCGCGTCCGTCAGTCGCGATTTATAATATGCAGACACCTTAATACTAGGACCTAGGAAATTACCGTTTTGGTTAACTGGCCACTTTGAGACGTTACTTTAATAGTTATTGGTTTAAGTAAGTAGTAATAGGAAACTTTATATTCAGTTTATGGCTTTAATTAAAATTAATTTATTTTGGTAAAGCTTACACATAAATAGTCATATGAATTAAGTACATAAGGTATATATTAAGAAAAAAGATACTACGAAAACTATCTTGTCTTTGGTATTTTTTTTCGCTGGAGCTACAAAATTAAAATATAAATAAATAGTTATATTAGGAATTTTAATTTTGAATACATTTTATTTTAATTAAATTTATTTATTATTCCTTTTTTCAAAATGATTTGCATTTATTTTTTAACTGGTTTTGTTTTCTCTTAAATCCATATTTATTTTTATCATTAAATTATCTTTATTATGATACCAATTTTTATTGGTTAACAGAACAGTTACCTATATTGCAATACCTATAGGCAAAATAAAACTACATTTTAACGGTTTTAAATTCGCGGTAATTTATTTGATTTTTATTATTTCGAAGTTTCGACCACTTTTCATTAGTCGTGATCACAGAAGACAAAGATCTGAAATGTCAATGATTATTGTTAAAGTTTTATTTAGTCTATCGCCAACTTGATCATTTTGTTTATTTAGTTTTAATTCTGTTTATAGTTATTATTCACTCTATGGGAGCCTAATCTAATTTACCACCGCTTCGCAACATGTGCTTCAAGCTCTTCGCTTGAAGAGAAGAAGCGGCGCAAGAAACTCTTCAGCAAACATGCCTAGCTCTAATAATTTTATATAATATTAACAAGAATGGGAGGAAAAATAAAAATAAATTATCAATCAAGTGGGTTTGTGTCCCGGTGCACGCAGAAAGAGCTCACAGTGTCTTGAGGTCTGGCAGTTGCTTTTTGCTGGGTTTGGGTCTTAATAGTTTTGATGATCAGATCCCAAAACAGGTGGTATCTGCCAACCAACTTCTCTATAGGCAAGCCTAATAAGGCACATTCTCCATTTGAAAACTATAATTTGCAACTACATTTGTTCATTTATCAAAGGAGTGAAAGTTATGAAAAAAATGTTTAAAATTAATTTAATTGAAAATGGCCATGGACACTTTTCGATTGGCATGCTATCATAGGTGTGTTTACAAATCAATATAATTTGACAAAAAAATATGTCTCATCTGGTTATCAGATGGATGAAGGTCGATCTTCAGCATCTCCTCTACTATTATGCTAAGTATTGTTATTGTGATAGATTTGGTATTCTATTCGTTTAGCGCTAATGCCACTTGTTTACAGATCCTGAGCTGTTAGTAACACACGTAAAATATATCCTAAGCAGTACGAGTTAATTCTTGCATTTTATACAAGAATTTATGTCGTCATCATTATAAATAATATGTTTGTATAAAGCCTTACGATGTAACTGACTCACTCATTAACTTAATGTCCATAGATAGTTCTCAATTTATAGCACGATGTCAACACGTACGCCTATTTTGTGATGTCACATTATGCTTGTTGCACCTATATAACTTTATAAATGCGTGTGTATATATTTAATTAATTCGTATAATTATGAAAGCCCGCGGTTTTAATTAAAAAGCTGATTTAAATACTAACGAGCTAGGGTGCAGCGCTTGGTTTATTAAAAATATTAACTTTAAATTTTCTATACACAAGTTACTATAAAGTATGTATGTGATGTGTTTGATGTAGATATTAACCAGTTAAGTTTAAGTTATGGATAGCTTTAAATGATAAATATTGGAAACGAATCCCATCGATATTCAAATGACATTTGAATATATACCACAAGTCGATTGGTAGAATTACCTAAGTTGTGTTTGTGTGTGTCGTGTATATTCGTGCAGGAACTTGTAGCACCTTTAGTGTTGCAAATGTTCATAGGCGATGGTAACCTTTTTTTTTTTTTTTACAAGGGGAAATCCATTTGCGGACCCCCCGCCGGGGGGACTTCGGCGGGGGAGTGTGGGACTCGCCGGCTAGAGAAGCCGGAATACCCACTAAAACCCCTTGGTGCCACCTGACGCCATGAGCCGGGGTCACGGGATATGCGTGAGCTTTTCTTCCGCGACCCCGGCTGGAGGCGATGGTAACCGCTTTCCATTGGGTGGACCGTCTGCATGTCTGCTGAACTCATGCAAAAAAAAAAGTATTGAAATATCACGTTATAGTGTTTTTTATGTAATTTTTTTATACACGAAGAAAATATCACTGAACTGTTTCTATTCTTGTACCTATATAAGTAATTTGAAAGAGCAGTTTATGTCCTACAATCATTACTATCAAAAATTGATTCGTAAAAAAGACAACCCTATAAAAACGTAACTCCCTGAAACGTTACTAAAACTCGAAATGGTAGTCATTATATTTTGACTTCTTGTCTATTATCCAAAGTTTTTATTCAAAACTAGCTGATGCCCACGACTTCGTCAGCGTGGTGTGGTTTTTTAACTATCCCACGGGAACTCTTTAATTTTTCGGGATCAAAAGTATCCCATACGTTGACCAGGGATATAAGCTACCACCATTCAAAATTTCATTTAAATCGGTGCAGTCGTTTCGGAGATTAGCCCGTACAAACAGACAAACAGAGAAACAAAAAATTAATAAAAAATCTAAATTAGTTCTATTTCACTTCTTACATCCCCTGACTCGGTTTTTAGCATTTTTTTTCATTGTACAGAAGTTCGACCTCTACAGTTTTATTATATGTATAGATTATCGTCTTTATATTGTTTTAATAAATAATAGTTAGGTCTTAAATATTATTAGATTTAAGTAATGACTGTATTTGTGTGGAAAATCTCAACATTTCAATGAAAAAAATGCATAATATAATTAAAGACATAGTATCAGTGAAATTGATAAAATTGTTTCTCGAATGTTTACAGGATTTTATAACAAACCATAATATCGCGTTGGATTGCTCACTCAACGCTTATAGTATGCTTGAGAGGTTCATGATTATTGGAATTATATTTTATAGCTTTGTGTTACGATCTCTCCTCTCAGACTCTACAACATAAACAAGATAATAAACAAACCTGTACAAGTATTAACCTTGTAAAGTGTCTAATATATTTCTTAACAATAAACCCACTGTTTATTTTTGTGCAAATTTATATTTAGCTTCCTACAACCGCTTTATGTCTTTTCATGGAATCGTTCTTGTTAACGAATACATTTCTCAAGAATAATTCATAAATTTATACTAACTACATGCTACAGACGACTTCTGTCATTGATCGGTTTTGCCTGCCTAGCTCACTTGAATTTGATTCTAGTCACGTGTTTAGTAAACGAATTTTCTATTATTTATTAGGTCCTAACCGTGAAGAACTGAAATCTTGCTAGAGAAATATTTACTGGCGACTTGGAAAGCGTTCAAAATTACCTTAACACACTGCTTCTTTACAAAGCCCTACTTTCAAGCCCTGATACCAGTCTGGACCTATGGCGTACAGTTCTGACGCTGTACCAAATCAAGTAACATTGTATGTTACAAAACAGATTGAATATGTTGAAGGTAGTATACATATTACACGATATACAATTACTTTAATTATAATTTATTAATTAATGTGTAAGTATGTAATATATAATATGTATA
Source organism: Dendrolimus kikuchii (assembly GCA_019925095.2). Taxonomy (NCBI): domain Eukaryota; kingdom Metazoa; phylum Arthropoda; class Insecta; order Lepidoptera; family Lasiocampidae; genus Dendrolimus; species Dendrolimus kikuchii. Next base: position 6,167,276 of record CM034396.1, on the reverse strand, counting down.
AACTTATAAGCCAAAAAAGTATTTTAGTATATAAAACGTTACAGGGTTTAATAGGCCACGTGCCGTGACAACGATAGTTTCAGTACAGGGTCTAAGGCACCCCGTGCCGCAGGAATGAAAAGTATAGATAAATCAGTGCCGCTCTGAACATGTTAAATGTTTTCTTTGTTTTTTATATTGTTTATTATTATCCCTAATGCAATGTTTTATTTGTGTTAGGTTATAATTCGAAACTTGTGAGTAAAGCGACCTGCTCCAAAATTAGTATCGTTTATGATTATGTTTCAATTTTAAATGATCCTGTGCAGTTGCGCTTCTCGGCTTATTGCCTTTGTTATGATGAGTCAGATTGTAATCCAAACATCCGGATTATTGTCTTATTTAACATGTATGTGACTAGAGATGTACGAGTTATACATTATGTTCATCAAATTGAATTTTAATTTATTTCAAGTCACTTCTGACGAAGAACATTTTTTGAAAGTCACACATAAGTTAAAAATAGTTGTCTAGTCAGTGTTATGTTTCTACATGAACATATAGATTTCCCTTTTCAACGTTTAAAGCAGGTGATAGCTAGGGTTGCTACCTTTTTTGAAGAAAATATATATATTTTTGTTTTTAAGTTGTAAAAATATAGTATTATTGTAAAATTTCGGGGAAAAATAGTACACATTGATTTTTTTATTTTTCATTTTAGTTCATTATTTTTTCATTTTCAGTGATCGATCAGCATCCATCGTGAACGGGTGTGTTGCACTTGCTCTAGTACGTGCTCGGGTAAAGCGCCGACGCAGCGAAATCACCATCGCGCGAGCCGCTCACGGTCACCGCGGTGACCCAGATTTTTAAACGTGTGCATCATGTGTTTTTGTAACTATTATTAAGGAGAAGTCATATTTGATTATTAAATATGGCCCCACAAACTGTTAAAATTAATAAAACTACGTTTTAACGGTTTTAAGCGCGGTAATTTTATTTGATTTTGGTTTTTCCGACGTTTCGGCCACTTTTCAGTGGCCGTGATCACGGAAGACAAAGATGTCAAGTGTCAACGAGTATTGTTAAAGTTTTATTTAGCCTACCGCCAACTTATTAATTTTAATTATTTAATTTTTAATTTTGTTTATGGTTATTATTTAATCTATGCGAGCCTAATCTAATTTACTACCGCTTCGCAACATGTTATGGCTTGAAGAGAAGAAGCGGCGCAAGAAACTCTTCAGCAAACATGCCTAGCTCTAATAATTTTATATAATATTAAAATGGGTGGAAGGAAAAATAAAAGTAATTATCAGTCAAGTTGGTTTGTGTTCCGTTGTACGCAGAAAGAGCTCACAGTGTCTTGAGGTCTGGCAGCTGGTTTTTGCTGGGTTTGGGTCTTAATAGTTTTGATAATTGGATCCCAAACAGGTGGTACTTGCCAACCATCTTCTCTATTGTAATTTGGGTGAAAAAACACGAGTAAAAGAACACATTGCTGACATGAAACACACAAGGTCTACCAAGTCTGCGATCAGTGAACACACGCTGGATAAACCCAACCACTACATCAGATTCGATAACCCACAAATCCTCGCGAAAGAGAATCGTTTCATACCTAGAATGATACGTGAGGCTATTGAAATCAAAAAACACCCAAATTTCAATAGAGAAGATGGTTGGCAAGTACCACCTGTTTGGGATCCAATTATCAAAACTATTAAGACCCAAACCCAGCAAAAACCAGCTGCCAGACCTCAAGACACTGTGAACTCTTTCTGCGTACAACGGAACACAAACCAACTTGACTGATAATTACTTTTATTTTTCCTTCCACCCATTTTAATATTATATAAAATTATTAGAGCTAGGCATGTTTGCTGAAGAGTTTCTTGCGCCGCTTCTTCTCTTCAAGCCATAACATGTTGCGAAGCGGTAGTAAATTAGATTAGGCTCCCATAGATTAAATAATAACCATAAACAAAATTAAAAATTAAATAATTAAAATTAATAAGTTGGCGGTAGGCTAAATAAAACTTTAACAATACTCGTTGACACTTGACATCTTTGTCTTCCGTGATCACGGCCACTGAAAAGTGGCCGAAACGTCGGAAAAACCAAAATCAAATAAAATTACCGCGCTTAAAACCGTTAAAACGTAGTTTTATTATGTATACAAGTCGCGAAAACTTAAGAAAATATTATGTTAAAATTAAAACAAAAACAGAACAATTGTTATATCAGAGTTTACTAGATGAATGCGCTGAACGGAAATAACTTGAGAGCTTAGGAAAAGACTTGAAGTCTTGTATCCAAGAACTACAGAGAGAACTAAAAACCGTTCAAAACCCAAAGAACAAAGATCCACCTAAAGAATCTTTGAGTGACGAAAGATCCTCCGAATGTGTTCATTATGAGACGGATGAAGAGGAATTTGCTAAAGAAACGGAATGGGTACGTCAGTATTGCCGCAAAAAAGGGAAGCTGAATTTGTCACTAACCCTTCCACAATACAGAGAAGCCGGGACAAGCTTATTTTTCTTTAGAAGATCAAGTAAAAAAAAGTTAAAAAAATTCCACAGCCACCACCAGTTATTGTGGAAAGCATTAAAAACTAACAACAGTTTTATGATTTTCTTTCAACGAATCTACCAAAAGATTCATTTTTGATCAAAATGAAAAATGGTGATAGTATTAAGATTAATGTCAACAATGAAGAAACATACAGAAGTATTACCTCGGTCTTGTTACAAAATAATTGTACTTGGTACTCTTATGAGAATAAGCAGGATAGGCCGATAAGAGTAATCGCTAAAAAGTTATATGCATCTTGTGTACCCAGTTGGATAGTAGAAGATCTATCTATCAAAGGGTATAAAGTCCAGGAGGTTGTAAACAAGCTCAGCTGGTAACAAAGGTACCACTAAATATGTTTAGACTTTCGTTCGACAAGGATGAAGATATAAACAAAATATATAATATCAAATCAATCCTTGGATGCCAAGTAACTATTGAGCCGCTAAAAACATCTCAGCTAATCCCACAATGCAAGAGATATCAAGCATATGACCACACATAAAGATATTGTTGTAAGGAGCCCAGATGCGTGAAATGTACTGGAAAGCATCTGAAAAAAGACCGTGAAAAACCTGCAGAAACCAAACCAAAGTGTGTTCACTGTGTGATTCCCACCCAGCAAACTATAGAGGTTGTATGGTAGCTAAAGAACTACAACAAATAAAAAATAAAACACTAAAGAAAAAAAAAGTCCCCAGGAACCAAATTCATGAAAGTAAACAGTATATTTCAAGCCGAACTGTCACAGACAGTATATCTTTTGCCCAAATCACAAGAGGTGATAAACACCAAACAAAAGTACTGCAAAGAACTCACAAAACATCTAATATAGAAGAAAAGTTGAGCAGCATATTAAATCTAATGACATCTTTTGATGAAAGATTAAAGAAGCTAGAACATAACGTTAGAATATAATAAAAATGAAACCGTCAATAAGAAATTTTTCATGGAACCCTAATGGACTTCTTTGACACCAAAATGGATTGCAGGTAGCCCTTAACACAGAAAATATGGACGTATACTTGATATCTGAATCTCATTTCACAAGGGAATCTTATATTAAAATTAAAGGGTACAAAGCATATCACTCTTTGCACCCAGATAATACATCCAGAGGTGGTAGTATCATACTTATTAAAGAAAACATAAATCATTTTCAAGTACTTAAGTATAAAGAAAGGGAAATACAAGCTATTGCTTTATCTGTTAAAATCAAACATTATCCAGTAATCATATCAGCCATATATTGTCCACCAAGACATGCATTAAAAGTCACTCAATATCAGAGTCTCCTTAAACAACTGGGTAACAGGTTTATCTTAGGTGGAGATTTTAATGCGAAAAATATATATTGGGGATCGAGACTTACAACCACAAAAGGACGAGAACTTTGTGCAATAAGACAAAATCAATGTGATGTTATATCAACAGGTAAGCCTACTTATTGGCCAACAGATCCTAATAAAATTCCCGATCTTATAGACTTTTTCATATACAAGAAAATATCACGTGATTTTCTAAATATTGAAAAAGGCTATGATATGAGTTCAGACCACTCACCAATAATATTAACGCTGAACGAGGATATCGTTTTTCAAAGAAAAATACTTAACTCTAGTTAATAAAAATACGGACTGGGATAGCTTTAGGCACGATTTAGATTCGTTTGTAAACTTGAAAACGCCATTAAAAACCCCTGAGGAATTAGATTTAGAAGCATTGATAGAAAATATTCAGAAATGCGCTTACACAAACACGCGTGATATAAAAAGAAAGGTTAGGACTAATAGTTATCCTAATGACATTCTAAAACTCATATACGAGAAAAGAAGACTTAGAAAAAAATGGCAACTAACAAAATATCCACCTTATAAAACTATGCTAAACAACCTAACACAAAAACTTAGAAAAGAAATTCAAAAATTTAAAGATCAATCTATGTATTTTTACCTCATTGAGCTAAATAGTGACTGAACATATTACTCACTGTGGAAAGCTACTAAATCATTAAAATAACCCGTTACACATGTCCCCCCAATCAAGTAAGAAAATGGAAACTGGGCAATTAATAACTATCAAAAAGCAAATCGATTTGCACAACATCTGGGAAAAATATTCCAACCTAATGTAGCTGACGTTGAAGATTCAAATATTGAACCAATATTACAAGAAGACAAAGAAATTAAGCTGGTTACTCCAAGTGAAATTAGGAAAGAAATAAACAACTTAAAACTGAAAAAAAGTCCAGGATATGATCTCATAACTGCAGAAATCCTCCGAAACTTGCCTAGAAAAGCGTTAGTAAAATTAACCACTATTATAAATGGTGCGTTTATACTTAAATATGTTCCTGATGTCTGGAAAAAAGCTGAAGTCATAATGGTACCTAAACCTGGTAAACCACCCCATGAAGCATCGTCATATAGACCGATTTCTCTTCTCCCAATTATGTCCAAACTATTTGAGAAGTTATTACTGCAACGTTTTAGACCATTCATAGAAGACAGAAAGATAATTCCTGGCAACCAGTTTGGGTTCAGGAAAAAACACTCTACCATAGATCAAGTTCATACAATAACAAGTATTATAAAAAAAGCTTTAGAGGAAAAAAAAGTATGTTCTACAGTTTTCCTAGACGTAGCACAAGCTTTTGATAAAGTATGGCATGAAGGACTGCAATATAAACTAAAGAAAATGTTATCTATACAATATTCAGATATCTTAGAATCATACATTTCTGACAGAATGTTTCGAGTGAAACAAGAAGATTCTTATTGAAATCTTAAAGAAATCAATGTTGGAGTACCACAAGGAAGTGTTCTAGGCCCGGTCCTATACCTATTATACACATGTGATATTCCAGAACTGGAAAATAATACCACCGCTACCTTTGCACGTGAGTACAATCTATATATAATTGGACCAAAAAGTGGCGAATAAAATTAATGAATCTAAGTCTAATCACATTGATTTTACCAACAAAGAGCCTAACTATCTTCCGGTATATATAAATGACCAAATTATACCATACGAAAATACAACCACATATTTGGGTATGACATTAGACGCTAAGCTTCGCTGGAAAGCCCATCTCAAAAAGAAACGTCAAGAGCTAGATTTACGCTACAAAAAAATGTATTGGCTTCTAGGCGAATATTATGTTCTGTCAGTACCTAATAAGATACTTCTGTATAAACAGATTCTATTGCCAGTATGGACCTATGATGTACAACTATGGGGCTGAACCAAGCCAACCAATTTAAACATCATACAAAGGTTCCAAAATAAGTACTCAAGTACATTGTTAATGCTCCTTGGTACATAAGATCAGACGATCTCCATCGAGACCTAAAAGTGGACCTTGTCATTAGCGTAATAAAAAAATACGCTGAAGCCCACCATCAACGGCTTCATCACCATGTGAATGTCGAGGCCATCCAGCTGCTTGATAATACAGATTTATTAAGAAGACTCAAAAGGACAAAACCATTTGAGTTAGTGTTATAATACCCGCATAATAATAAAGAGTAGTGCTATGTGCGAAACATTAACAAAGAACACATGAACAAAAAGTGTCTTTTTCTTAATAAAGACAATAGGAAACGTGTTATTGGATACATTCTTAGCTTAAGTTATATCTAGTTATTTTGGGGCAGATTTAAATTACTCATTAGTCTTATTTCCTAGATTAGATTGCAATTTTAATGTTGTATCACCACGATGCATCATTTATAAAAATAATAAATTCCTGTGTATTATTATTACTTTTGTTTTGGCCAGAAAATATCTTTTTTTTCAAAATAATTATAATAATCAGAATAAAAAGTGTGACTATATAGTACATTTCGTACTATATGGGATAAGGGAAGAAGATGATTTGTTATCATATTAGTACTGGGTATTTTTCTGTCTTGTTAATTGTTGATAGTATTTTCCTAACATAGAATAGTATGACTATGGCGTGTTATATTTATTCCGGTGCCATGAAGGTAAATTAGATACGATGCGAAACGGGAAAAACCAATTAGTGGTATGGCCAACACTGACAATTATTAACTGATTCGCTGTCACCATTAAACTTCTCTCTAAATGGGTAGTAAAAGTTTTAATTATGGTCCACTGGTCCTATGGGCGTCAGTTTCTTAATTTGCCTCTTGGACTTTATATTCGAATCTTCAGAACCCTGCAAGATTTCGGATTGCATTAAATGAAATACCACTTATAGACTCTAGATTCTGAGTCCATGGGGTACCGAAGCCTATCGGTTTTGTAGAGAAGTAACATCTCGCTTAATAGAAGTCTGGCATGACCCAAATGTATGTCATTATCCACTCATTCTTTGAAAAGTATTAGTAATACAACTTCTATATGCGTTAATAAAAAGAACCTAAGATAGTATAATAATATGAATAATCATGATGAAAAAATCTTTTTTAGCTAGGCGTGTTGCTGGGGTTTCTTGCCACTTCTTCTCCTCTAAACAGCGATAACACATTGCGAAGCGATGTGCATAGAATAGGAAGTAGATTAAAATTTTGACTTACATGTATAACCTTCAAAAAGTGCTCTCCAGTAGAACTTATTTTGAATAAAAACTTTTGAATTTTGTTTTTTTTTTAAGAATTTCAAAGTCTGGCCTGTACTTGGAGTAAAACTCATCAGTGTTGCCATTCAGCCTGGGAGTGTGGCCAGCGTTTTGGGCACGATCTCAACCGACAGCGATTTGGGATTTATATACTATTTGTCATTTTTGAAGGAAATTGTATAATTAATTTATTTTCTATAATATGTAAATAATTTAAATTATGTAATAAATAAAATAAGTAACAATTCAATACCTATCTATATTTTTATTTGCTGTCAAACAGCACCGAAATCGGCCCGGTAGTTTTTACGTGAATCCCGAACAAACAGACAAGAAATATAAAAAAATTGCATCGTACTCTTTATTGTTTATATAAACTGTTATTAATTTATTGATTATGTATATAAACTATTGCAGTTGCTTTTTTAAATAGCTTCAATGTACAGTACGACCTGTTTAGAATTTTTTAATATTATAGATCCCAAATATCGCTGAAAGGACAGAGTGGAGGCTGACCTGTCGGAGCTAGGAGCCAATAATTGGCAAGAAACCGCACAGAACAGAAAAAAGTGGCATGCTCTGGTTTCGGAGGCCAAGACCCACTTTGGGTCCCTGAGCCAACGGAGTAAGTAAGTATCTAGCCGTAATCTATTACGGCTACAAAATTAAAATTACTTAATATATTGTTACAATTTGGGCCACCTGCATACCTGTAGACAAAGCACATTTATTACCTGCCGGCGTTTGAGCTGATAACATTGAAACTATTTATGCTTGGTTTCTTTTGTTTACTTTGTGTTTAAAATTCGTAATTAGAAAAACAGCCCATTGTGTATTGTAATCGGGCAGACATATTGTATCGGTGCAGTATAAGGCAATGGTCCAATGGAGAGACCGGCAGTCGAGCGAGAACAACGATCAAGGCCAGACTTGTGATCTATTTAGTGACGGACTTTGCGCGTGTTATTGAATAGTGCATTACCTTTGCACTGGTTGTGTTTAGTTACATTTGTACCTGTATTATCCGTGTTTGTATAGTTTTAATAAACTCTATAATAATTCCAACGGCATTTTAATTCGAGTGCTGTAACTCGTAACAATATGAAATAAATTAACAAGTGCTAATTACTTTGGGGCAAGAATGGGTTGCCAATAGTGGTATAGTTTTCTCTACTTGAAAGTGTCTAGATTTAAAAAGAACATGGTGATGATAGATGGTTAAGGTTCTTAATAGATACAGTGACAAAGGTATCATAATACGTCAAGCATACAATAATAATGGAATTGAGAATTGAGATGGGTATTTTTGACCCGGGTACCTATAATTGGGGGCTTGACGAAGGTTGACTTGCACGCTTTCGCACTCACGGGTTGATTGGTGGGGCAACTCTTTTTGTTCAATTAACACTGTTTGTTCCTCCATTTTGCTAATTATTTCAACGTACATTTACATCGTTATGGTGAGCCTTTGACGTCACGGTTTATGAAGTTGGTGTTATTTTATGACTAGGATATGCTCGCAACTTCGTCCACGTTGGACAGGTGACGAAGATTACAGTTATTTTGCCAATATTTAAAATCAAAGGGTAATTTCGGTTTGGCAACGGCTTTATTAGTTTAAACATTTGAAAAATAACGTAAATTATTGCCTTTGTATATAGCATGAGTTCGGCAATCAGGCAGACGGCCCACTCGATGCAAAGCGCTGACCATCGCCTATGAACATTTGCAACAACAAAGGTGCTATAAACGCGCTGCTGCTCTCTTAAGGGAGACTAGAACCTGGTCACTAATGCCGGAACACAACTCAAGGTTGTTATGGCGGCATACTCTAGACCAGGGTTGATATTCATCCAGTCGGACAAATATCTTACCACCTGGCTGTGGGTTGTTTTGTCGCCTCTTACGACAGGCCGCCCGGCCGCGGGAAATTGTATTCTTTCTCCGTTCCTGCACGGATAGATAATATTTTAAGCTCTATCTTATTTTTTAATTTTCCACGTCATTGTTCTAAAATTACAGAGGATGACACAGGGTTTACGAATTTGGAGAAGTCTAAGTCTCGCCACCTTTTTGGCTTAAATGAAAAAGTAATAAAGATTATGTATGTTCGTTGCAAAAAAAAAAACAACTCAGTGTGTTTTGTTCGCAATTATAATGTTACTGTCCCGATATGTACACACGTTTCGCTTCGTTCGTCGTTGTCGCTCGACTGCCTCATCCCTCAATCGAGGCATTGCTTTATACTGCACATATGCAATACGTCTGCTCGGCCGCGTGGACCGAATTTCCTAGAATCAGTTTGTACTTTAAATCCGACACACCTGGCTAATGACTGCCGTAAAAGATTACAATACACAAGGGCTCTTTTCTAATCACAAATTTTAAACACAAAGTAAACAAGAGAAGTCCAAATGCCGAAAGGTAATAAAATGTGTTTCTACAGGTATGCAGGTGTGAATTTGCCTTTCTCGGCGTCTAAGTCGTAACAATACTATAGCTTACGTAATTCTGTGTCCCATTTGATATAAATCGAATATACTTATTAAATTTCTCCTGCCTGGGCTAGGTGTTTTGCCGAGAAAAATTACTACAATTTGTCTATGGAATTCTAAAAATACTTATGGAAATCAAAAGAGCATAAATTGGTAAGTTAATGGATGTATATTGCATTTATGTAACTCTGGTAACATAATATAATAGCTAGAATTAAATGAATATCGATTGTCACGTTTAACCATCATTCAGCTAGTACAAAATTAAAACCAATAAACTATACAACAAAGAGTAATTATTTGCCAACTGCAAACATCAGAATGGAAACGAGTGACAATTTAAAAAGTAAACGAGCATGTCTGTGTGTCGTTCAATTAGCTTGTGATTGATAGCTGTTTTATTTACAAAGTAGGATGAACTAACACCGGTTCATGTAAAATATCTACGCATTTGGCTTTTATTGGTTAATTATTAATTAATTACATAGCTGGTCAGCTTTTGCATTTAAAGACATGAAATACGTACTAATTATAATAATTCTGTTCTCACAAGTAAATATTTGAGTGGTTTTTATTAAAAATTGAAAAGGAGATATATTACATCGTATGGAAAAAGATATGCTTCCTCTAGTGTCCAAAAAACAATCTAAGGGATGTTTTTTTTAAATTATTTTCCAATATGCATTCATATATCCTCGGCATCAGTGCAGGACCTTGTAACTACATTTTTTTCGTGAAAATTGTGATATATGTATGTAATATTATAATAACCACTTTTCATCACAGTTGGTTCGTCAGCCTGTGGCTTAGTTCTATAGATTTATGTGTTTATCTATTTTTAGTGTCGTTTTTTTGTTTCATCGAGTTTCAAATCACAACAATTGTAAAGTTTCGCTTCAAAAAGTCTAATTATATGTTCCTTTTTTTTTGCCAGGGGAAATCCGTTTGAGGACTAAGCCGCGATAGGCACAGAAGCCTGGGGGGATGTTCGCGACCCGTGTGAGTGTGGGATTCGCCAGATCGGGGGTGGCACTAGCGTGCCCGGTCAGAACCGGTGCCACGGTATTGCCACTCCCCAGTTAGGGATACCCACTAAAACCCCTGGGTGTTCCGTCCTGCGCCTTATGCCAGGGCTACGTGAATGCGGGATTCCCAACTCCGCGTGCCCTGGCAGGCGTGGGCCCCCCTCACTGGGCCTCTTCCTATGCCAGGGGACGTATCCCCGGCTACTTAATTACATGTTCCTGCACTGACGCCGATGAAGTCTAAAACCCATATTCGACTAAGGCACAGAAACCGCATGGATACATCCGTGCCGCAGAGTCGTGTAATAAATACATAACTGTTATAATACATTGTGACACTTAAAAAAATTTACCCAATATTATTTTTATAATAAAACAGGAGCACAGGCAAGGAATTGCTATCACCATTCAAATGTTTACTTCTGATTAAAGTAATATGTAGTAAATAATAATGAACAAAGTAATGTAACGAGTATGGGATACCCACAATTTCTGAAGTTAGGGATTTGAAAACTCGTATTCAGATTTTTATTAACCTTATAAAGAAATACAAGTTACAGCAGTTAAATTTGAAAACGTTCATAAAGTATAAAAATAAACGTGGACACATTTGAAGCCTGACTCACTAAGAATCAATTGAGGACGGCACAATATGTATTTTTTTTTCCAAGCTTCTCTATTCTGGGATAAGTCCTACAGTATCTACTATAAATCAATATATCATCCTTCATGCAATCCATCCATCTTTTTTGGTCTACCTGTACTGTTATAACAATCTATATAATATAAAAATCAAGTGCTGTTCGTTAGTCTAGCTAAAACTCGTTAACGGAACTTGTGGAAGTCTAGGGAAGGTTTAAAAGGTGAGTAAATACAAAAAAAATGCTTGGAATATAGTAATAATAACAATTTCGCTTTCCTTTTGAAACTATTCTTACCTGTCAAACATTTGATGTTCGTCCCGTTGTTTAGAAATCAATTAAATTTAAAAGTCGTTCAGAAATCAAATTAAATTTAAAAGTGAAGGTTTTTCATTTTTTTGGTTTTGAATGTCAAACGTTTGATGTTCGTCCCATCGTTCAGAAATCAACGTTTTTTATTTATTGATTCTGAGGCCGTACGAAGTTTGCTGGGTCAGATAGTAATATATAGACATGTGCGCCGCGTTGAAAAACTACGGCGGCGCGATTATTTTAGGCTTTTTAAATTACCCTATGTAAATCTATTCCATCTCTGTTTGCTTCGAAAAATAGTGACAAATAAGAATGACACCTAAAGGTGGGATCTGCAAACCGATAATAATTAGAGAGATTTCCTTTCCTTTCCAGTACGTAATAATAATAATATTACTTAATAATTTTTTTAGTAAGAATATAAAATATTTGCGCTTGAATATAATTACTATATATTAATATCATGGACATGTTATGTCACCTTTACAACTTTATATTTAGCCAAAGATAAATTCACCTTTCACTGTCCTTTAAAAAACTATAATTACCTTGTTAACTAACAATTTGACCTCATAACAACATATTGTACAAGTTATTTTTGTATATTGCGCACGTAGTTATTATTATAAACTGTGGAATGTTTATTAAATAAAGCAATAATTTCTTGTACATGTAGCTGGAGTGCTTATAAAACCTTTTTATATTTGGTAATGTAATGTGGTTGACCGTTAAAAATACAATGGTTGAACTTTAACGAGGGAACAATAAGTGATGTGACGTGAAAATATGCGGACAAGTGATAGTGTCATGCCCACAGTTACTAGGGTCTGTACAAATGGAAGAACAGCGGCTGCTGTACTCAGGGATATTAATCGACGATTAACTTAGCATATTATTTTTTTATTAAAATTGATATTTTTATTACTTAACTTTTTAACAGATTGATAACATATTGGAAGATATACTATAGTAGAGTAACATTTTTTTAAGTTTTCGCGACTTGTACACATAATAAAATTACGTTTTAACGGTTTTAAGCGCGGCAATTTATTTGATTTTGGTTTTTCCGACGTTTCGGTCACTTTTCAGTGGCCGTGATCACGGAAGACAAAGATGTCAAGTGTCAACGAGTATTGTTAAAGTTTTATTTAAAAGAAAAAAATAACGCTTGTTTTAAGTCATATTTCAACTCATTATATATCTTTGGCCTAGAAGTCCCCGTCTCCTTTGGCTCATAAAAACGTTTATGAACTTGGGTCTCTCTATTTGAAGTATTGAAGGTAGTCTGCAACGTTTACCCAAAGCGGATTAGCAAGTTTCATACATCGGTAATCTTGGTAATCATTGTAACACTTATGGTTATAAAACTCTCTAAGAGTACGCTTCTTGCTCAGGATCCGAATCAAATTAAATCATTTATTTGCTAGAAAGATGGAAGATAAAATAACAGATGACAATACGTCATTTTATGTTTCACATATTTTTTGCCTTTTCAGGCATGGAAATAGTAATTAAAAAACGACGATTCAAATCAAACATAGTCAGTCCAAAAATTATTTTTATAGTTATCTACGACTAAATTGATTTGGATTTTTTTTATTGTATGAGCTCAGCAGACAGGTAGACGGCCCACTTGATGGAAAGCAGTTACCATCGCCTATGGACATTTGCAATACCAAAGGTGTCACAAATGCGCTGCTGCTTTTTTAAGGGAGACTGGAACCTGGTCACTAATGCCGCAACATAACTCAAGGTTGTTATGGCGACATAGTCTAGACCAGGGCTGTGTTGTTTTGTCGCCTCTTACGACAGGCCGCCCGGTCGCAGAAAATTATATTCTTTCTCCGTTCCTGCATGGATAGAAATGAATAGAATGGCTTAGGGCAGAATTATATTATGGTATTGTAGTTTATCGTGCCACATCAAAAATCCCTCTCAGATTTATGAAGTTTAACTGAAAGATCTATTAAAACTAATCCAATAAACTCGTAGAAAAAAGCTCGATATTTTAGAGATAATGTTATAATAATAATTATAAACACACATCATAGATAAGTAACACTTGTAATAATGTATCCATTGCCCTACCACTACGTAAGAATTACATGCATGTATCTATATCCACAATCTTAGAAGTTCCTATAGCTAGGCATTTTCTTATCAGCTCACCGGCAACTTGACATGGAAATTACAATGAATATATTAAAGCCGGCCCCTCATATAATGTGCGTTGGGCTAACGGGTATAATAAAATGTTATCTTTGATCTAAGTGCAGAACTGCACACAATAGCGGATAGGGAGTGAGCGCAAAAAACTCAAGACGCGATATGTACGGTACATCTGTTAAGGGCAGCATACATTTATCTCTACACGTTCTTAAGGTCAAACATCGCTGTTATCGTGGCTGTAAAATGTAATGTTCGTCAACTAAAGTATCAAAATTTATGAACATTTTCTTACGAAAACACTTTTTTGTGGTTTAATCTTACTATTATAAGACCTATGTACCTATAAAAAATCAGAATTTGCAACAACCATAAAGTGCACTTTTTAGATAATCTGAAAAATCTGTATGTCGACATAAAACAGATTAATTAAATCGTATTTTACTTTAAAGTGTTTATATTGTTTTTATAATATTTATGTAATTATTATATTTTTTGTAATAATTGTTTTAATAGTAGTAAAAACAATTATTATCAAGAATCGTATTTGTTTGAAAAAGTAGTGCAAATCCTGAAAAAAAAATACTCTCGATATGTCAAAATCTAGCCAACGGATCTTGTTATAAACGAATTTTCATTACCATAATTTTTTGATTCTACCCCCCTTTGGATATACATTTTATGACTTTTTAATCGAATCATTCTTCAACTAGTATGAATGTAAATAAAAAAGTAATCAATAACAATCGTTATGATTTTTCTACAGGTACGTACTATTAAACCACCACGAAAGAATTCTTCCATGGTATTACTTCATATAAATATGTCTAAACATTTTCATCCTTCACTTGCGTGTATGGCAGCCTTCCCTAATTTCTTGCAATTTAATCAACCACTGTATAGCAGCGAACAGTAGTCTTTTTCGTGAAACTGTATCCACATTTTTTCTGTTAGAAAAATGACTGTGACTTACAAAGACGGACAGATGGACGGATATGATGAAAACATAAGGTTTCCGATCTTACCATCCCTTTCTTGACAAAGTGAACTGCACCTACATTAGACACCGCTGCGTAATGTACAAGCCTAAGTGATAGCTTGTGTAATTACGTACGGGAATACGTATCTTATGTTTTAGCATCTATTTCTAATTGTAATTATTGTAATGTAATTTTATATATTGTAATTATGTGATACGTTTTCGTGAAATAAATAAATAAATAAAAAATATACTTGCATACTGACATTTTAAGTTTAATAGCATCGTGTAGTCAGTCCTTATCATTGACGTACATGTCCACCTTAACCAGCGCAGTCGCAACTCCCCCATGTTCTCAAGTGCTGATACGCAAGTTATCGTGTTAAAATGCAGACATTTCCAAGAAACCCGCCACACACGTTGGCATTTAATATAAAGTTTCGCATTAAATATACTTAATTAGCAGTGAACATTTGTTTATGAAGCTCATAATTCAAAAAACTTGATTTACGTATCCTGGTGTCGGGTGTTGATGGGTTAAAGAAATTGATGTGAGATTAGGTTTAATTTGGTATACTATTTTATTTATGCCGTTTGATGTTGAGATGCTTGGACTATGGCGTCCTGAGAAGCCTTTACAAAGAGCTATCAATGCGGCTCATTGTATCTTCGAGTGATCAGAAAGCTGGTGTAGTCTAACTCGGATTGAAGTTTGTTTCGACAGACCTATTTGAACTGAAGTTCTACAAAGAAGTAGTGAAAAAAAAATTGTAGCCATCATATATGCAACTAATTTAAAATAGGATGGTATATCTGGCAGATCCATAAAACTTAATTGTTAGCGTTATCGTCAACTTTCCAACGAAATAAATATTAATTAAAATTTATAGAAAAATATAATTTGTAATTCGTTTTATTTCCATTTAAATTATTTCTTTATTGTAAGAAAATATTATGTAAAACTAAATAATGATTATTAATTAGTTTAAAATTTCTTTTAAAATTAAAGCTTAAACATACTTACAAATAAAACCTTAAAAATAAATAAACTAAACTATACTATAAATAAAGCTACACCTACAAAATAATATAAATCTATAAATAAAAAATTGACTCCAAATCGCTGTCGGCGGGGAGCGTGCCCAAAATGCTGGCCGCATTTCCGCGTTGGATGGCAACGCTGATGCGTATAAAAATATATTTAATCCTGTTGCTATTAAGGCCTCTGTTGCTGCAAAAGGTCCAAAATGGGGTGCAAACGAAACACCTTTTCGTTGGTATTAATAATCAACAATTTACCAAAAAAATAGCATAAGTCTTCACGATATGAGACGTATCGTGGTTATTTTTTAGTGATTTTTCTACAGTTACTTTTAGTTAAGAAAAAATATCATCTCTAAATTATTGTCATGAACCCATTTTACTCATTTAGTTTTTGTCAAAACTGGATGACAAATATATCTACGTATTAACAAAAAAAATTTAGATTTTACTTCATTTTATTCATAATAAAATAATAATGCATCTGAAAAACAATCGCGTCTATGGAATCTTTGCTATTCTTCGAAAACTTAGTGCCGAAAAATCCTCAAGGTCGTTGGCGTTGCTACAAGCCTTAATAATAACCTTATAGTATCCGCACGGGTGTTTTGTGTGCTTGCCACAGCCCGCCGGCATGGATTGGAGATAGTTAGAGCTAAGACTCAAGCTCCAGGGGTGGCAGTGATGAACGGCCTTATGTCAGAAGTATCTTTGGTGAACCTGCAGCCTATCTCTCCACACCCCATAGTCACTCACACCCATGTTGCCCCTCGTCGATATTTTTTTGGGGCCCATGAAGGTAGTAGCGTGTCATCGTTTCTCCATTTTTTCTACGTTGCCCGAACATTGCGACGGGCAGACGCCATAGTTCCCATAGTCGGCATAATCCCAGATTCGTAGTTCCACTAGCAGTTAATTTCGTCTCATGTTTTACAATAGTCCTATACTGATGGCTTGTCCTTGGGAGCACTTTTATGTGGTGTAGACAGGGATAATCGCCGGTCAGTGTCACGCCACAGTGGACCTTGGTCTTGAGAAACGTATCTTATACTTAGAATCACGATTTTTTTTATTGCAGGAGATCAGCAGACAGGCAGACGGCCCACTTGATGGAAAGCGGTTACCATCGCCTATGGACATTTGCAACACCATTTATTTCCATATTTTCCTAATTTCTCCCAAAGCGTCTTATTTGAAATAGACTTTGAATGCAGCCCTTGATGTTTCAACTCTCGCCCACGACACGAAGTTATCTGGGATCAATGCTCATTGCTTTGCATGTGTAGCACGTGACATCCGCTGCTACCGTGGTCTCCATTTACAAATTAAGCTTACTGGTTAAGACAGGGTTACCACATTATATGGTAAGTACTATAGAATTGTTTAAATGATTTTGTATTAGTTATGCCAATTATTATAGGTATTACATACATATTCTGACCGCAACTATATTGTTTTACATACATCCATACATAACTTCACGCCAGTTCCCTTGCGGGGTAGGCACGAACAACAGAGCGCCATTCAGGCTTATTCTTACACACCTCACTTGCTTCTTTGACATTCATAACTTGTCATGCACGCTCGTCTGTTCTTAAGGCTCCTGACATACATATATACTTTTATATAATTATAATAATTTATAACTATGTGATATTGTTTTGTGCGTCTGTATGCAATGCAGTGACATTGTTTTATATTAATTTGATTGGGTAATTGATTGATTAATTAATGCTATAATGGGCAGCAGGCACCATTACAAATTGCCTGTATTGTACATTTGTACGTCTGAAAGGTCAAACTGTCGTTCCAGCAAAGAAATCACCTTCTCTGTAATTTTATGTTTGTGACACTTTATACAATAAATGGTATTCTATTCTATTGTATAAATAAAGAATAATAAAAAACTGTCATTAACGCGGGCTTTAGGTTAATTTTGAAGGCATAGTTGACTGTTTGACTCGTCTTCATAGATCTTGAGAAAGCATGTGACTGCGTCCCCCGGGATGTTCTGTGGTCCTCAGAGCGAAAGGTATGCCAGAGAAGTACGTAATATTCATAGAAAACATGTATGAGAATGTTAGTATACAAGTCCCCTCTGCAGTAGGAACAACGTACTAGTTCTCTGTGAAGATAGGTTTGCACCAGGGATTCGCCTTAAGTCCTTACCTGTATCTGCTGGTCAAGGATACGCTGACCGCAGTGGTCCACGATGAAGCCCCCTAGTGAATGCTCTGAGCAAACGATATTGTTCTGGTGGATGAAGATGGTGTAGTACTTCAAAACAAACTAGACTGGTGGCGGCAAGCGCTAGAGGTCGTTCGATTGAAAATCAGCAGAACCAAAACCGAATACCTGTTTTGCGATCTCGGCAGGACCTCTAGTGCTGTGCCACTTAAACTACAATAAGCCACACTACTATGCAACCTCGAATTCAGATACCTCGGTTCACTACTACAGAGTCGTTGTGATATACAGAAGGATGTATGGAGAAGAATAAATGTAGCATGGCTAAAGTGGAGACAGGTAACCGTTGTGACTTGCTACAAACGAATGCCATTGAAACTAAAAGGCAAATATATAAATCTATCATACGACCAGTTATGCTATACGGGTCCGAATGTTCTAAAGTGATAAACCACAACCGTCTCCACTCAGCTGAGATGAGAATGTTGAGTTGGAAGTGTGGTATTACAAGAATGGATAAGGTGAGAAATGAGTACATAAGGGGATCTTTAAAAGTTGCACCCGTGACTGAAATATTGAGAGGAAGAAGAATAACGTGGTACGGCATATAATGAGGAGGGATAAAAGTCACGTGACAAAAAGAATGTTAAACTACAAGATGAATGGGCACAAATGTAAAGGTAGACCAAAAAAGAAATGGTTGGTGGTTACGCGAATTGGTAATTCTTTAAATGTATTCATTTCCCTTTGATGTAAAACCACAATGATGGAAATATAGCTGCATAGAACACAGGGAAATACAAGCAGTTATATAAAGGAAGGATTGCACAGTACCTTTACGTAGCGAAGCGATGATTTGTCCTTGTTTCTTAGAAGTTAGCACGACACGCACAAATGTTCACATTTCACGAGTCTAACTAATTTGATGGTATATTAAGTATCTAGATGAAAAATTGGTCACAATATTCGAAACGATGCGTACGGGTTGCAGTTCGTTAGCAAAAGGTGAATTTTATACGATAGCCATTATTGCGATGCTGTTGACGTCGCATGCTGTCTCCTTTCTTCCGCTTGATGAGGTATGTACAGGAGAGAAAAAAAGGATAGGAGGTGGCTTTACATCATTTAAACGTATTACCATTCGTTCCATTCCTTTACAAATGTTAAGTATAATTTACGCGCGACCAGATGGATTGTGTGAAGGATGATATGATTATTTGTGGTGTGACAAAAGATGTATGTCATAATAGAGGAGTGTGGAAGGAAAAGACATATTGTGCCGACCCCAATTAATTGGGATATGGTGAAAGAAAAGAGAGAGAGCCATCGGTTACATCGATGTGCAAGGTTTCATTATCATGTTTGCCATCGTCGTCAGTATGTGGTAATTGTAACAAAGTGTACAGTAGATCAGAAGAAAACTCTCTAAGTGGTACAGGGTTCCTGGCTAGGATTCGAACCCAGGTCTCTTTTGAAACCCTAGTTAGACAACTATATATAAAAACAGCCCATAAACGTCCCACTGCTGGGCTCAGGCCTCCAACTATAGAGGACAACTATAGGATGGGTTAATTAATGAAAGTATTTGACTTTTACTTTGAAGCCTTCATACATTAAAATACAAAAATACCTATATTATATACCTATAATTCAGTTTGAGTCAATATGATATGAAAATCATTTCGATTACTTATATTTAAAAAAAAATCATACACTAGAATATCTATTAATTTAAAAGTTATACTTTACAAACTAATCTCAGTTAACTTTGGATTGTGTTATCGAGAAAAGTTTAAAGTCGTTGCATTTTTGTGTTTCACAATTCTATAACAGAGCCAAAATAAAATATGTATGTAAAGAAAAGACCTCTGTACATAATGAATGAGTGACAGCGACTAGAAAAACTTCTATTTATTTGATGTAATTCCTTAATGTCTTTGGCCGAAAACATTTAAATAAAATGTAACTAGAAGCTGAAATATAAATAGAAAAGAATTTATTGGTCTCCAGTAATAAACTAAACAAGTACAATATAAATAATACTCGTATAATAACAGCCCATAAACCTCCCACGCTGGGTTCGGGCCTCCCACTACAGAAGAACGGACAGTATACTCGCCACGTTTGTCCAAGGTGGCTTGGCAGGTTTCATCACGATGTCTTCCTTCACTGTTGTTAGCATGTGGTGGTAATTGTTACAATATACCCATTAGGTCAGAAAACTGCCTAAGTGGTGCATACGTTCCGGCCAGTATTCGAACCCACGTATTTTGAGGTTAGGACACGAGCCATTGCGCTACCATGGCGAACATTACGTACAATATACAATTGAAATCAGAGTTTAAAATACACTATTGCATTGATAAAAAAAATTGCTGTGCCTTTATTGCTTTTTAACTCTTTGAATCCAATAATTAAATTCCGCTTTTTCACTCGAATTTTAAACAATTATAGCAAACGTTCAAATATGACTTTTGGAGTAATCGAGACAATAAAATAGTAGTGAGAACACTGGCAACATCACTAGCGACTAACAAATTAAGCAAAGAAGCAAATGGCCAAGGAGTGGGCGGCTCGAATACTTTGAGATATTCAAGATTGGATGAAGCAGATACTTAGAAATGAAGGTAACAGTAATGAGGTTGGAAATAGGTTGGTTAAGGCTTTGATGATGGTAGATTCCGACGCGTATTTAATGATGGCGATGATATTCTGATAAGGTAGACCACATTGAAATTTTAATTGTAAGTTTAGTCAGTTAAAACATTATTATTTCATCGAAAGAATTTCGGCAGTCTTTTCACAGCATACCTGAAGACTTCCAGAGCTGGCGTATAAAAATTATTGCAAAGAGTTATTTATAAGTCTTTCGGATTTATGACTAAAATCTAAATAAATAACGGATTATTATCTATTAATGTAAACAATTTCATTTCAAAATGTCTAATTATGATTAAATGTAGATTTTCTTATTAGGCTTTTTACGTTTAATTTTAATAGTTTAATTCTAGTGCCTAGTTATTTTAATAAGCTTTATGGCAGTAATTTAAATATCAGTTTCATACAAAGATTTTGTTTCTTACGAAAAATAAGAATAAATAAATGTCTTGTATGAATTTGATAGTTTACAGTCGGCGAATTAGATGACTTACAGAACGTCATTATTATATCGCGTGTAAAAACAAAGTATGACAATATGCCAATCATGACATTTGTAACATGAGAAAACTGTTATATCTTTATGCTCTCATCATCTCTCTCTATCATCATATCATCTCATCTCTGGTTTTGCAAACGTCCATAGGCGACAATGACTGCTTTCCATCACGTGAGCCGTCTGCTTGTCAGCTGTACTGCCGTTATGAAAAAACTCCTGCGGCTTCATCGTTACAGATTTATGCTGTGACCGAATTCGTCTTATTTAAAGCGTTAAAGAATAACGTCTTTAACGCATAGCCACATTAATTAATTAGTTAATGTCATATCTCAAATAACGCATTAAGCCCATCGCCATATCTGCGTGAAGCGGCCTATATCTTTAACATTATCCCAGATGAAGGTTAATGGCTTTTATTTTATTTTAATATTTACTTGAAATTTATTGTCAATATATGCGTACACAAATAGGCGTGCAATATCGAAAGTAAAATAAATGGTCGGAAACAGTATAGTCATGTAGGATTTAGGACCTTTTAAATATTACTTCTGCGTACCATGGGGATTTGAAATGAGTTTTTCAAAAAGGGTGTCATAAAAATTCTTCGAGGTCGGCAGCGCGTTGATAACATCTCTGGTGTTGCAAACGTCTATAGGCGACGGTAACCGCTTTATGATCGGGGGTAATCTGCCATACTCTAGCTATAAAAAAACTACATTTTCCATTGGGCCTTTGTCATTCGAGTATTCTTTGATACTAGTCACAGAGACGCTGAAGATCGACCTTCACACATCTGATGAGATGATGAGATGAGCGCGAAATGATGAGATGATGAAAGAGAGATGAGACGAGAGAGTTGAGATGAGATGAGACATATTTTTGATCAAATTATATTGATTTGTAATCACGCCTATGATAGGCACGTTATATTTTAATAGCCAAGAACACTTTTCGGTTGGCAAGCGCCAATGTTCATGACTATTTTTAATTAATCAATTACTTTTAATATATATATTTTTTACTTCTTTCAATTTTTGGATACCTGAACCAATTTAGTTTCAACTGTTTGTTTTTAACATGGATAATGTGCCTAGGTAGGCTTTCCTACTTATTTCTGTTCATGGCTACGTGGCAAGTAGGTATGAATAGGTAAGTCAATATAGGTACCTACACTGTTCTGTTAACCAATAAAAATTGGTAGGTATCATGAGAAAGACAATTTAATTACAAAACAAACCCTATAAGTTAAAATATGCTTGCCTGCAAAAAACCGTTCATGAAATATTATTGCCATCCATGCTTTGAAGTTAACTTTAAAAGTTCAAAGCAAGCAAATTTATTAAAATAAATTTAATTAAAAATAGCTATGAACACTTTGTGATTGGCAAGCGATTTTGTACGCAGCCATCGGAAATAGTTATACATTTGCGGCGTTTGGAGTGGAAACTTGGGTCCGTGGGGTAATAACGCTCAAAAACTTTATCGAGATGTAGCCGATCGTTTAGTAGACCTCTCACGCGACCAAAAGGCTGGCGTCTATTTTGCTCAAAGGCTAAGTATTGCTATTCAACGTGGTAACGCCGCCAGCCTTTTGGGAACGTTCCCGGTAAGTGACAGTGGTTTCGGACCAATATTTTATCTATAATTTTTTCTTTATTTCTAGTTTTTTATTTTAGTTTTATTTTTCATACTATAGTTTAGTTTTAGTATTTAATTGTATTTTTCTATTAAATTAGTACATATTATACTTGTAAATATCATTTGATAAAAATATGTTTCATTTTATTTTTTTATTTATTTATAGGGAGCAGCTCAGCAAATAGGGAGACGGCCCACTTGATAGAAAAAGGTTTTCATCATCTATGGACTGGAGGCTGAAATCTGGTCACTAATACCGCGGAACACAACTCAAGGTTGTTATAGTGGCATACTCCAGACATATGGCATATAGCCATCCAGTCGGGCAAATACCCTACCACCTGGCTGTAGGTTGTTTTATCACCTCTTAAGACAGGTCGCCCGGCCGCAGGAAATTGTATTATTTCTCCGTACCTGAACGGATAGTCTAGTTCTTCGCCTATCTGGTTATCAGATAGGTGAAAGTCGTTCTTCACTGTCTCCTCTACCATACCCAAAGAAATTACGTTGAAATGAGTTAGGTTATATAAGTTAAACAATCCAATTTAGCATTGCTATTAAGATAGTATTATGATTCGACGCACGTGTTGGTTAGAGTACAGCAACAGTAATTACAGTGCACAATTGATAAGGTTAACTGTTACTGTAATAACGGAACATTAGAACTTATTATGATGGTTATGCTATTATTCAAAACGAGCCTTGTTAGCGATTTTCAAGTTGCAACCTTCATTTAAATTCGAAACTTTTACATACATACATACATACATAACTTCACGCCAGTTCCCTTGCGGGGTAGGCACGAACAACAGAGCGCCATCTAGGCTTATTCTTACACACCTCACTTGCTTCTTTGACATTCATAACTCTTGTCATGCACGCTCGTCTGTTCTTAAGGCTCCTAACATCACCTTCTGCTAGTACACGATTAATTTGATCATGGAAAGTGTGTCGTGGCCTTCCACGACTTCTGCATCCATCCACTTTTGCATTGTATATCTGTTTATTCATTCTTTCATCATGCATTCTTTCTACATGTCCGAACCACCGGAGCATTCCTTTCCTTACCTTCACCCCGACACTCTCTTTCAGACCAACTGTCTTTCTTACTTCGGTATTACGAACGATATAAACTTTTACATCATGTAAAAAAATCAACTTTAGATCTACAAACGACCGTGAGCTTTTGATAAGGTTTACCAAACATTAGAAAGGATGATTTTATCGTAGTCAATTAGTACTTTTATTTATATATGACGGAAGGAACGGAGAAAGAATACAATTTCCTGCGGCCGGGCGGCCTATCGTAAGGGGCGATAAAAAAACCCACAGCCAGGTATTTACTCGACTGGATGGCGATCACCCCTGGTCTAGAGTATGCCGCCATAACAACCTTGTGTTGTGTTCTGGCATTAGTGACCAGGTTCCAGTCCCCCTTAAGAGAGCAGCAGCGCATTTGTAGCACTTTGGTGTTGCAAATGTCCATAGGCGATGGTAACAGCTTACTATCAAGTGGGCCGTCTGCCTGTCTGCTGAACTCCTGCAATAAAAGAAAAAAAATATACTAGGATATATGCCCGCGAGTTCATTGACTTAAAATTCTTGCGGAATTCAAAAAAGAATGCAAGCGATCGTTTGAGTGAAAACTGCGTCGGAATAAGTTAATTTTTATGCACCAGAACTACTACAAACCGCTCCCAGGAACATTCCCGGGTGCGCATAATAAACGTGGACGCGACCTATTTACAGTAAAAACATTCCATATGATAGCCACCCATTTTACTAAACCATTATGTGTGTCTTATATGGAGGGTAGTTCCGAATAATCATTGATATAGAGCACAGATGAAAGTAGGCGCGTATTAGTGGATACACCACCCCCAAGGGCAGAAGTAAATAATCGTTTGCTAGCACGGCGACTTAAGGATAATACACATTGTAATAATGACTTTATGAGTATAGAACGGCGTATCCTACAGTGTGTGTTAATCATTTATGTAGAATAGAACAATGGATTAAACCAGTAGTAGTTTTTGACTAAACTATTCAGTTTAGTTTAGACGAAAAGCATTTCGTTTTAGGCAAAATCGGGTTAAAGAATTTTTGCATTTCACTAAAACTATTAGAAACATTTATAAGTAAGAAAAATATATTAGATCTAGAAAATGTGTCGTCGTCAGTCATTCGCAGTCCACTGCTAGACGTAGGCCTCCCCAAGTTGACGCCACTCATCCCTGTCCTCTGACTTCCTCATCCAGCGCCTACAGGCGACCTTGCACATGTCTTCGGTCCATCGGGCTCCATTCCAGGACTCGTCTGCTCCATCGGCCGTCGGTCCTGCGGCAGACGTGACCGGCCCACTGCCACTTCAAAATGTGTACGAAAGCCTAAAAATACTTAATGGGAGATTTTGTTTACGCACTTGTATTCATTATGTTTAAATCAAATCTGCCATTCAATATATTTATGACTGGTTCTAATATATATAAATAATTTACTATGATTGATTCATTGATGATTATTATTATTAATAATTAAAGATGCAATAGCGTTAAGAGGTTATTCAGTATTATGCCCTACCATTATGGCTTGATGAAGAATGGAGACAGTCTGTCAATATAACTCTGGTTCAAAGGTTCCACCTTTGACCAAGAGGTCTGATGGTTCAAGCGTAATCACGATTTTGCTAAAATAATGAAGTGACGGCGGCGGCTTTTCGAAAACTGTATATAATATACCCAAGAATGATTTCACGTTTAATATACCTACGAGTATCAAATACTTGTGGTTTGTTACTGTATTAGAGTTAACTGGTGATATGTTGGCATACAAATTGGATATATGCTTTGAGTGTTTGCTATCTAGCTGTCATATACCTATAAGTATATAACAGATTTATTATTGTGAGAAATATATGTACATATACAATCAATGATACTATTTAATGATGTTTAAATACCTTAGGGCCGATTTTTAAATCACCATATAAAAGTTATTCCATAGAATAAACACAATATGGGTATTGTTGACAGTTGCTTCTTTTAAAATAAAACTCGATGTGGAATGGACCGTATGATTATTATTATTGGCGTTATTTACAATTAAACTATACATAGAAGAAATATATATACAGAGAGTGCGTATTGGTGCTATTGTATGTGAGCAATGTGAAGCGAATGAGCTAGTAAGTGCGGGAGAGCGTTTTCTTTTATTTATTGGATTTGACTTTATGTCGTTGGTCTGAAGACCTTACAACTTTACCGGGGTCTTCGGGGCGAGCGCCTTCGCGAGGCGCAATCAAAACATTCCAAGAATAAGTGAAAAATAATAAAATATTGTATGTAGAATCAGCAACATGTTTTAGACTTGCGAGGACCAAAGATATTGAGTAACCATTAGTTTAAAGGACAATATGGATTTAGCTTGTCTGATATTGAGTGGCAGTGAGTTCCATAAACGGGCAGCCTGTACCGTGAAAGAGTTATCAACGAAGGAAGAAGTGTATACAGGTGTCATTAAGGAGATATTATTACTAGAGCGCAAATTACGAGAATGAGACGTTTATAAATACTTATTTATAAATATAGAGTAGTGTTCCACGGGCTTGTCATTGTAATTAACAGAATAGCGAAACATAGCAATCCTTCGATTGACGATAGTGTCCGGCGTTTTTGAGGAGATAGTAATAGCAGAATTAATTCTGCTATGGGCTATGGGCCTTAAGGCCCAGGGAGTATTCCAAAGAAATTGTTTGTAGTGTCACGCTTAATTTTTACAACCGCACCACTCGCCATCTACGGATTTAGCATGGCGTTTTGGATGTATCATGGACATGAGGGTGCTTAAGAAGGAAATTACAAAATCAACGCAACGCGCTACTACATCCCTGGTGTTGCAAACGTGTATAGGCAATGGTAACCACCTTCCACCAGGTCGAATTCTACCAGTTTTCCTTCTTATTACAGGTTAGAAATTCACATAAACTCTATACAGATAATGTGTTTTTTATTGCTGAAGCACAGCAGACACAGGCTGATGGCCCAACTGTGATGGAAAGTGATTACCGCCGCCTATGGACATTCACAATATCAGAGTTGCTATTAATGTGCTGCCGGCCTCCAAGGAGTAACTGGAACCTGGCCATTGATGCCGAAACACAACTCAAAGCTGTTATGGCGGTATTCTCTAGACCAGGGGTGGTAGCCATCCAGACGGGCAAATACTCTACCACCTGGCTGTGGGTTATTTAGTCGCCTCTTACGACAGGCCGCCCGTCCCCAGGAATTAGTATACTTTTTCCGTTCCTGCACGGAGAAAATTAATTTTCTACTAATGATAAGATAAAAGAATGTATATTTAGATACATACATACATACATACATAACTTCACGCCAGTTCCCTTGCGGGGTAGGCACGAACAACAGAGCGCCATTTAGGCCCATTCTTACACACCTCACTTGCTTCTTTGACATTCATAACTCTTGTCATGCACACTCGTCTGTTCTTACACTCGTATATTTAGATAGTATATATAATATGGAAACCCGGCTCTTATGGTATAACGGTTATCTGCTATAAAACAGAAGCCGCGTCGTTCTATATGTATGATGCCTCTCAATTTATAAATCCTAACGATAATGGCGGTACATCGCTTGTTCGATAGCGTCTGCCAATAACTAACACTAGAGCTATCTTAGGCGATAATTCCAAACAATTATTTATTGTTTGAAGCACTTAATTTCTTACCAGCCGGTCGTACTTACCATGGCGAATCGATAAGTAGCGCTGCGACGAGATAAGTACAACTGCCTGTTATTATGTATTACATTACTAGCTGGCCGGCCCAGCTTTATACGGCTCAGTGAAAATATTTCCATAAATAACATACGCAAAAAAAAACTGAAATTGAATTAAAATTTCTAGTAGTAATGTAGAACACGTTTGACGTTTTATTTTTGTTCAATATTATTTGAAATTATTTTACATACGGATACAGTTTTCATCTTTATTACCTACTTCGCTGGGCGTCATTAAAATACAAATACACAGGCACGCAAGCATATCAAGTTTCAATTAAGGTTTAATAACCTTTAATTAATTTATAAACCCAGAAAGCACTTGCAGTGCCTCGTACGAGGATGTGCGCAATTCTTTCGTGGAACGTTATTGCTGTAACATATTTGATAGGCGTTCCTGTGCTCACTTCGCTGGGCGTAAAACATTTTTACTTTTTTGATTTATTAATCATAATCAAATATAGCCTATGTTACTCGGGAAGAATGTAGCTTTCTACTGGTGAACGAATTTTCCAAATCGGATCACTAGTACTGGAGATTACCCCGAGCATTCAAACTCACAAACTTTACCTCATTATAATATTATAGTATAGATGTAGTGAATGTAATTGTTAATCTGTTGACGTTATTAATGTGAAGGGCAATAGAAATATGTAGTATTGCTTAGTTTATGATTTGTTTGTCAAAGACCAGGTTAAGAACACTTACAGAAGTGAGTTTATGAACTAGTTTTTTTTTGGTTTGGAGCTTATTTGAATTACGTTTTTGTGCTATGCTATTACTATCTACAATTTTATATGCAAGACAATCATACCTATATTACTGTCTTTTAACACGTTCACAGCTGCCCTGATTCATCTATACTTCCTATTTCTGCGGCACGAGGCGTTGGAGACCTTGTACGAAAACTACCATTGTGGCGGCACGATGCTTATTGAGCCCCGTAATGCTTTTTTGCTTATATACAAAATAGTTTATGGACTTGTAACACCGTATCCAGGTAGAAATATAACGTTACTCTGGTTTCATAGCACATCTTAGATATACATTCATCTTTTTCTACACTGAACCAAATTGAAGTTATGCCCTCCGCGCCACAGAGAAGTCTATATTTTTCTTAACTGCATTACAAGTGAGACACGTTCGGGGCGACTTAGACCCCGTTTCGCAGTGAATGTGTTAAGCCTGATTATACATTTGCATAGTTAAGTAGGTAGTTAGGTAACTTGCAAATATGTTCTTAATGTCGTTTTATCACACAGCCTAAAAGAATCCACACAATATGGACAGATTTGTGGTCACCGAGAAAGTTGAAGGTATGAAACCTCGCGGCCAGGTTGCTCACCAGCTGGGCGTATGAATAAATTCGGCCTTGTACCATGCTCAAAACCGATGCCGGTGGAAGAGAGAAATTGTTCATTACCATCTAAGCCACCATCTTCAGGGAGCGACAGAAGAAGAGTTGTTTGAAAAGACTTCTATTCGAGCCCGGTTCCTATATTTTACCGACCGTTCGTTTGCCTTACTATTGGTTAAATTTTGACATAAGCTCCATCCAAGTAATGCCAAAATTCAACTGATGGTAAGGCAAGTGACTGAATATTACTTAACTGGAAAACTTCTGTGCAAACAATGATAAGATCTTAATTCGCCAATTTTGCAAGTTAACTATAATTACCTAAAGCGAAACCGTGGCAGCTTATGGCCCGTTTCTATATCTCATTATTCATTCATTTGTCTTATACATCGGTTGAATTTTGACAGAACTGGTATGGAGCTTATGTCAATTTTAAACCTATAGTAAGGCAAATGAACGGTCGATAATATATAGGAACTGGTCAATAGTGGTTAGCGCAATTGTGCATTTAATTTAAAGGGCGCGGATTCGATTCCTAGTTGGAAAGCATGCACCACTTAGATAGTTTTTTGAGGTAATGTACATTACATTACATTGTTATAACTACTACGTGCTAAGGGTGGAGGTAAACATCGTGATGAAACCTATACATCGGGATAACTGATGTGTCAAACCCGTCAATCCGCTCTGGACAAGCATGGCGCGTGTACTGTTCGTTCTCCTATGAAATGTGAGGCCCGCGGCCAGGACGTTTATATGCTGTTATTATTATATTATTAATACATACATACATACATAACTTTACGCCAGTTCCCTTGCGGGGTAGGCACGAACAACAGAGCGCCATTCAGGCTTAGTCTTACACACCTCACTTGCTTCTTTGACATTCATAACTCTTGTCATGCACGATCGTCTGTTCTTAAGGCTCTTGACATCACCTTCTGCTAGTACAAGATCAATTTGATCATGGAAGGTGTATCGTGGCCTTCCACGATTTCTGCATCCATCCACTTTTCCATTGTGTATCTGTTTAGTCATTCTTTCATCATGCATTCTTTCCACATCCCCGAACCACCGGAGCATTCCTTTCCTTACCTTCACCCCGACACTCTCTTTCAGACCAACTCTCTTTCTTACTGTATTATGAACGCGGTCCGCGAGAGTCACTCCGCAGATTTTGCGCAGTGCTCGCATCTCAACCGCGTTTACTCGACTTTCATGCTCTCTCTTCCATACCCAACTCTCGCTTCCATACGTGAGCGCAGTACCAGCACCGCGTTGTGTATTATATTATTAATTACTTACCTAAAGCAAATGTAAACAAGGATTTATATTATATAGACATGTTAATAAGTACATTTCCGTCAAATCGTTATATATATAGCTATCATATCATTAAATCATTAATGACAGACACAACAGCCTATCCCCTAACCAATGAGTCTTTAATAGGTTTATTATATCCACAGAGAATATTTATTAAGTTGAAACAGGATAGACTATTCGGAGCTGGACTATGACAGGATGCGGCAACGAAATGTCGTCTGGACTATTTAGTGGCTAATTGTATGAAATACGTCAGTTTGTCATTCAACGGGCATATTGCGACGGCAGTTGCTACTGCAATTGCTTAGTGGGTAAGCTCGTAAAATATTATAACTTCACATGTATATAATTGCTTAAGTCTCACCCAGGTATTCACGCTGTAACCGATTGTAAATCTACAATAATAAGGCTGAGTTTCAAATGACGTGTGATTGAGAGTTATGCCGTTTTAGAACATTTATAGGTAAAGTCATCGATGCGCTCGCGCACCTGCACTGCTTGACTGATCGTAGAAGGGACGTGCGGAAACTTATATGAGCGAAGTGATGAAATAATCCTATTTCACACGAGTCATAAACTGTTCTATTTATATTAAATTTTGACGTAATACACCATTTTATAACAATCTCTTTAACCGACTTCAATAAAGGAGGAAGTCAATTTGTTGTGAAAAATATAGGAACATATTCTTTAATGTAAGTTCAGCCATAACTTTTTCATTTCTAAACCGATTTTGTTCATTCTTGTTGTGTTGGTTTCAGTACAGCTTCAGGATAGTTTCATATAAATTTCATTGTTATTGGATACCATAATTATAAATACGCAACTTAATAGTGAAAAAATACGTTTTTTCTAGGAAATAAGAAATCGACTTTAATAGGAACTAAAAAACAAAAATATATATTTTCCACAACATCCTGAAGTCGGTGCTAAGTAAAACAAAAAAGAACAATTTTGCAAAATGAAGCAATTTTTTTCTTTTGCATCGCACCGACTGCAAAATGTTTATTCTTTGCTGATTTTATTTTATTATTCAATTTTAATACATATTTGAGCCGTTTGGGGTGGAGACTTTGGGCCCATGGGGGCCAAGTGCCCACAAATTATTTAAAATAATTAAAAAACGCCTAGTCGACAAAACAGGAGACCGGAAGGCTGGAGCTTACCTCGCTCAAAGGATTAGCCTTTGTATCCAGCGAGGTAATGCTGCCAGCCTTCTAGGTACAATGCCCAGCGACAGTGGTCTGGTGGGGCTGGACGGGCTTTAATATAGGTTTTATTTTAATTTTAGTTTATTTTAAAATATTAATCTCTATCGACATATATAGTCGACACTTTGGCATCGTCATATCTTTCAATTATTGAGTTAGGGGCTAGCAACGCTTCTTCAACAGTTGAAGCTCTCAAACGGCTGAAATATTTACCTGAGGAAGGGGGTACATATTTGTGCCATTTGGAGTTGAAAAATTACGTGCGTAAGGTCCATAAGTCTAGGGTTTTTTCAAAAATATTTGCAACTCTTTGACACTATCCGTGATCAGGCTGGCTCATATTTCGCTCAGCGAAATAGCATTGCCATACAACGTAGCAATGCAGTCAGCCTTCTGGGCAGGCTTTCCTCTCGCATCGATTTGTTATATAGTTTATAATAAGTTAGGTTATTTTTAGCAACTTAGTCGTATTCTATTTGTAACTTTAATAGTTTAAATATTAATGTCAGTTCTATGTTCGTTGTTGTCTATTTTACTACTTACTTTAAGTGTTACGACACACTTGCGGAACGTACCGCGCCGAAAGTTGGCGACTGCAGTATCGGCGCTAATCCGAATTCGGCGTGATTTCCGCTGACGTGTCATAGTTAATTCCAAAAACACTGCGAACGTATTTTGCCGAACTTTCCGCGGGTAGTGCTAGAATCGATAATCAATCGACAAATTAAATAAAGAATGTTGATTACATGCCGATAAGCGTTGCATGTAAGTATTTTAAAATCGTTGTCAGTTCCTTCTACGGTAGTTAATTATTAAAAATAAATTGGTGTAGATCGATAACTAAGACACACATGTTTCATTTGAATGAAGTGGGTTTGAATTTGGGGCGAAAGACGGGGGAGTGGAGAGTTGACCGCCTAGGCATTTATTTGTTCTAAAAGTGTATATTGTAGTGAAAGAAAACGTGGTAAGGAACAAATTCCGATTACTAATGTGTGAAACTTGATAATCAAATTGTAACATGATTATTAGCCTAATACAATACACATATATATAATTCTTCTTTGGCAAAATTCGCATGAACTGAAAAGGTGTACATTTCCATTTTTTTCAGCTAATAATTGCATAAATTGTCGTGTTTGAGTATCGTGTACAAAAATTGCTACACCTTGCAAATAATTCATTATGCGTCATATCATAAGGTGTGGCTTATATGAGACAAAGAAAGTTCCGGCGGCGATGCGCGCGCCCACCACACGCTGCACATCTTTATGCATGAGTCTTATCAATTGGTTTGATGGCCAACGCACATTTTAATACCGGGTTACTGACGCGTAATTACCACGCTGATATTAACATGTGATGTACACAGCCGCGTATTATTCAAATGCACATATATCACTTTATTAAAAAAAACGTGTGCACCATGTACATACATTATGTAAAACACTGTAATTGTATGAAGACAGTTATGAAGCTGGCATAAATGTAATTTATCAAGTTCCGCTTCATGTTTCCCGCCAACACGTCACGGGGACTTGAAGGGTGAGTACTGCTGATATTAGGCGGAGCAACCGAATTGAATAAATTTCGTTGAAAGGCACAGAACTCAAAGGACATAACGATACTCAATTACATTGAATGATTCAAGTTTATATAGATCGCTTTAGTTTATGGGAGCTGCATACGTCTAGTTATGCTGGCACGCGCAACGCGGGAGCGCACATATTAATAGTTACTCTATCTCGCTCGCACATCATCCGTCTCGCTCACATATAGTGCTATATATTGTTCTAGCTGTACGACTTGTTCATATTTGTACTTAAGGTTACCGTTTCCAAAATAAATTAGTTCACTTCAGTTCACATCAACACTCGGCAGTGAATACTATACTTTCTGCCATCTGAAGTATCATTAAACCTCTATGTCTCGCTACTACAAGTTGATTCATCTGTAGTATTCTCGTTCGTGAGTAGTATTTGGACAAGAGGCAAAGATCACAAACCATACAACCTTGTTCTTGATGGATGATGTTTTGCATGCAGCAAAACGTGCAGTTTTGTTTTTAAAACATCTGAATTTGGTTAAATGAAAAACAGTTGTAGGATATTATTTGTTTTTAAACATGAATAGTGGAGTTCAGTCCTACTAGGTGAGAGAGTGCGCATTAGAATTCGAAGTGAGGCGATTTCCTACAATGCACATCACTATTTTGTATAGACAGCATTATTCTTTCTTTTATGATAATGGCTTCCGTACTACTGTGTGCTTGTAACAAATGTAACAGTTTTCTAATTAAACTATCTGTCCTGAAAATATTTTTTCATAGATCCACGCATCGGACCTCAATACGACGAGCGGAGAAGCTGCATGTATGTTTAGAAACACTAAGAACACAAACACAGTAAGTAAATAGGTGTATAATAAATAACTAATTATAAACTATATACCAGATCATCATTTACATTTTACTAGTGGTCGCCCAGTAGTCTAAATTCGAACATAATTTATTTAAATTACAAATTTGAACATTATTAAGTTTCTGTTGTCAAAGACTATACTTCTATAATCACAGATTTCGCTAAGACTACACTGTTAATTTGACTTTAACAATAAACAAAAGAGTATATGTGCGTGTGTGTGTGTCAAATACATGGTAGTGTGTGTAATGTATATTTTATGCATAATTAAAAAAAAAATAGCATTCTGCACTCTTTCTCTATATAAACTATAAGTGTGCGAAATTTCATACTCCTCCGTCAGCGAAATTTTTGTAAAAAGAGGTACAAAGTTTTTACTTCACGTATTAATATAATGATAATACAAAACCGACGTTTTATATCGCTTACGCATGCCCATCGCCTGACAAAATTCCGATCAAAATTAACAACTGACCTTTTCGATACGATTAATGCTCTACTTGATATAGAAATTGTCACAGATCAAAATAACATTATAATCATACTTTTAAATTGTCTGCGATGCATGATGGATGCACCTGTACGTATGATATAATAACATAATTTTCGAAAAGGTCTCTGTCTCGTTTACGACGTCAAAGTGACATGGAATTAAAAAGATATCGCTGATTACGTTAATTGTACTCTTTAACAGGAAATTACAGGCTTTCATAAAACGAAGTCTCATTCGGGTGAAGATCATGATAATCTTTATAAAATTAAAACTATGAGTCATAATTATTAAGAGCTTCAAATCCACCTTAAGGAACGTGGTTATCGTCACCTATGGATATTTGCAATCCTTCCTCCTTGAGTCGTGAGGGTCGTGACCTTTCCCCACTTACTATTTTTTGCCATCGGAGACGATCAGCGGCAATATGCAGTGCGTCATACACAGAGTCGTTGAGTGTGGTGCCCATCTAGTCAGACCAACGCATCGGCCTCGACCTCGGGATCTGTTCCCTTCTATTTCGTCAGTGATGATTAGTTATTCTAAATTGTCACCCTGTTTTCTGGATGGATGGACATTTCTCTCTATCCGTACAGGAACGGAGAAAGAATACAATTTCCTGCGGCCGGGCGGCCTGTCGTAAGAGGCGACTAAACAACCCACAGCCAGGTGGTAGGGTATGTGTAGGGTGGTACTGGATGGCTACCACCCCTGGTCTAGAGCATGCCGCCGTAACAACTTTGAGTTGTGTTCCGGCATTAGTGACCAGGTTCCAGACTCACTTAAGAGAGCAGCAGCGCATTTGTAACACCTTTGGTATCGCAAATGTCCATAGGCGATGGTAACCGCTTTCCATCCAGTGGGCCCTCTGCCTGTCTGCTGAACTCCTGCAATAAAAAAAATAATTATAATTAATAAAACTATATTTTAACGGTTTTAAGCGCAGTAATTTAATTAATTTTTATTATACAAAGATGTCAAGTGTCAATGAGTATTGTTAAAGTTTTATTTAGGCTACCACAGACTTGTTCATTTAAATTATTTAGTTTTAATTTTGTTTATGGTTATTATTTAGTCTATGGGAGCCTAATCTAATTTACCACCGCTTCGCAACATGTTGTGGTTTGAAGAGAAAAAGCGGCACACGAAACTCTTCAGCATACATGCCTAGCTCTTATAATTTTATGGTATGTAATAATAACATGGTTGGGAGGTTAAATAAAAAGAAATTGTCAATCAAGTTGGTTTGTGTTCTGGTACACGCGAAAGAGCTCACAGTGTCTTGAGGTCTGGCAGTTGGTTTTTGCTGGGTTTGGGTCTTAATAGTTTTGATAATCGGATCCCAAATAGGTGGTACTTCCCATGCATGGATATTTTCAAAACCAAAGTTGCTACTAATGTACTGCCGGCTTTGACGGGGCGACTCCAACTTGGCCACTAATGCCCGAACACAATTCAAGGTGTTAAGGTGCAGAGGTAGTAGCCATCCAAACGGGTGAATGTCTACCACCTTTCTATTATCGTCTTTCTTGATAAAAGTATCATTTATTTATTACCTTTATCGACAGACATATTATGTATCAAATTTCGTTCTAGTTGTGGAACAAATATACAGGAATGGCGGGATGAAAAATATTAGTGTAGTTACCTATAGGTTTTTCGCAAATTCGCCACACCATTGTGTAGCTACATACAAAATATACGTTCCTGTCCAATTTCATTAACATGGACTAAGCAAAGAGAAAAATTTCAAACAAAAACAGATGTACAAATTGACTGACAGGACCGGACAGACTTTGGAAAAATTGCTACGAAACTTTTTTTTATTGCATAAGTTCAGCAGATAGGCAAACGGCCCAACTGATGGAAAGTGGTTACCATCGCCTATGGACCTTTGTAACACCAAAAGTTCTGCCACTTTCTAAATGGAGACTGGAGCCTGGCCACTAATGCCGGAACATAACTCAAGGTTGTTATAGCGGTATACTCTAGACCACCTCCCGGCCGCAGGAAATTGTATTCTTTCTTCTTTCCTGCGCGGATAACACGAATTGAAGGAATCTAGTCGGTTCAGTGACTTGGCCACTTATTTGTTTTCTTAGTTATTTTAAATAAATACTGGCCTCTGTGTGGCGAAACAATGAATTATGGTTTTTCAGTGGTCGCCCCTGCAGTCATTAGCATGCGTAATTGCAGTGCAGTGCGCGAGATAATTCCGTTCTAGGTAGTCGGTCAGCTAAATTGTTTTACTTTAAAGGTATTTCGTGATGCCTATTAGCGATTTCGAACATGTGTGGTCGATCGGCTTATTTGATACGCTTATATTCCTTGTTATTGTTCATCTATTTCTTTGTTATTATTTAATGATGTAATCAATATATTGTTACGAATTTGTAGGATGTAAATTCGAAAATGCCGTTGGAATTGTCACAAAATTTATTAAAAGTACACACACGTAATTCACAATCCTTACAAGTATAGCCGAATACAACACTACGAAACCGTAGGGCAAAAAATTGTTATCACATAAATCGCGCAAAGTTTGTCGTTATAAGATACTTGCTCCGAAAGTGCACTAGGTAAAGTTTCGGTCGCAATCAGAACACGACTGACGCATTTCTCTACTGATCGACTCTCATCCATTTGTAAATTAGACATGGCCTCCTAGCAACATGCTGCCCACTGGTTCTTGAAATCGTTAAATGGCCGGCTTAAATGGCTTCTACGAATTCGCATGAAATACCAACAGAGGAAAGAAGGTTTTATGACGTCTTACGGCGGTGTGAACAAAGTGATTAGCGTGAACAATAGATCACTAAAATTCAAAGGGGTGATAAGACACCTGCAAAGGGTTAGTATCGGTGTGCAGCAATATGGAATCGTGAATTGCCTTTTGTTGATTTAGACATGATAGCGTAATCTGCCTCTTCTTTCTGGGATAATGTTGTGGTTTCACGCAAATGTAGCAATGGGTTAATGCGTAATTTGTGAAGCGATATTGTTATTATTGTTAATGACGTTAAGGATTGACAGACAACGTAGGTATATGTATGTATGTACCTATTAATTAACTTCGTTATTTTTAATGCTATAAAAAGACGCATTTGGCCACATTCAATAACTATAACATTATCGCAAGTGAAGCCCGAGCATAAGAGAAAGAATTTATGAGTAAAATAACTTAAATTACGTTTTATTACTTAAAACGTTTTTAGCCAAATACGAGTAAGTCCAAGTCAATAAGTTTAAAAAAATGTATATTTGAACCAAAAAAATTCCGCACATGATATTGTTATGCATATATTATTATAGTACGTAAAATTTTTTTCGTTTAATTTTTTCGACCCGTCTAACATCTGCTTTTTAATTTTTCCGTTGTGTTTCTATTAATTGTTATATCTACTACAATTATTTACATGCAATATTAATTTCAACAACTGAGTTCTTATTACTTTTAATTATAATTTCCTATTCTTTCTGGTCTTTTACATTTTAAGGTGGCTCACATATTTATTATATATAATTGCATGATGTGCACTTTTTAATGACAACTTACTTTCAATTTTGTGATTTCTGTGTATTTATTACTCATTAGTGTAGATTTTAATTACTGGCTGTTATATATGCAAATACGTTTGATTATTTAGAATTACTATACTGTGACAGTTATTAATTATTCCCTACGTTATTAGTCGGTTTCCTTTTGCGGTGAGATTTCACGCTTTGGTTATTTCAAAGATTTCTGTTATTAATTTAGTCTTTGATTTTAAGGTTCAATAACTATTTCCGTAAAAAATTAACCCGTACGAAGTCATTATCTGCGTTAGTTCCAAAGTTACGTGCAGACAGACGGACTATACGGATTATATGGATGATATTTAGTAAGAATATCTAATCTACTTATATGTCACTAGAAATGCAGGCTAAAATATATTATATTCAACTGTTGATGGTTGAAATATATTTGTCTGTATAATTTAGTATATTGATGGATGGGTACAAATATAAAGGTAGACCAAAAAAGAGATGGATGGATTGTGTGAAGGATGATATGATGATTTGTGGTGTGACAGAAGATGTATGTCAGAATAGAGGAGTGTGCAAGGAAAAGAAGTATTGTGCCGACTCCAAACTTTTGGAGAAGGTGAAAGAAGAGAAATAATTTTATAGGGTCGTGTGTGAGACCTTCAAAATAATTTCTATCCCTCTGTAACTTTAGACTTACGAAGTAAAGTATCTGGAAAAGTCAATGTTAGTAACTTACTACCTTAAGCTCTACAGAACTTATAAAATAATTAAAAATAGTTTGAAAAAGATCCGTTAAGTAGTTTTTGAGATCGGAATTACTTTCTATTAAAAAGTTTTTTTAAGGTTTTGTAGTGATTTATTAATTACATGACAAAAACAGTCGATTTTTCTCATCTCTACGAACTTCTTCAATGTATGTACGTAGTTTAACCCGTACTTGGCTGTTGTTTTTGTACCAAATCAGTTAAAAACTAAATGTGTAACATGTTAAGTATTTAAAAAAAGGGTAAGACAGCCCAATCTGTAATAATATTATAAAGAGGAATGATTTTTATTTTTGTAACGAATAAACTCAAAAACTACTGGACCTAATTCAAAAATTCTTTCACTATTAGATTGCTTTTTTTTTTTGAGGCGGGGGAAATGCATTTCGCACACTACTGGGTCCTTTACTAGGGATTAAACCAAAGCGACGAGAGGTGAGACCATGAATGGGCACCAGAGTCAAATCGCCGGCTTGTGTGCAGACTCGACTACTCAATACTCCACTAAAACCATCTTCCCATGTGCCCCGCGCCTATGGCAGGAAGAGCGTGAGACTTAGAACATAGTTACGCCCACGCTGATCCTAGCGCATCAGTGCTTGAGAATGCCCCGGGAAAGGCAAACTCACATCGTCAACAGGGGTGAAGACTCCTCTGCTCCCTAGATGCTAGAGGGCCCCCCCCTGCAGCGGTATTACGGGAGGAGATCTTGCGCATATCTGCGCCTCCGGGACCTAACTATTAGATTGCTACATTATCCCTGAGTAACATAGGCTATATTTAAGTTGTAGCTAGACGTGTTGCTAGGGAGGTTCGTTGCAACTTCTTCTTATAACAACAATATCACGTTGGGAAGTGATGTACATAGAGTGGCAAGTAGATTTAATTTTTAAACTTCCGAAAATCCTTCATTATAACTTAGTTTAAATAAAAACCAACTTTTGACTGATTGATTGTAAAAAAAATGTATACGGCTGTGAATATCAGTGTGATAATTGACGTGTAATAAATAATGCAACATGTTAGGCCCTTCGTGTTATTTTAAGTGAAGGTGAAGTTGCCACAGCGATTTGTCTTAGCTTAAAGTTCGAGGTTATGTCAGTCAAGTTAATGTTCTGACAAGCAATGAGAACCTTATTGTATTGGTAAATCGAACAATTCTAGAAACTTCATAGAATATTTTTATCTTTCCACTATTACACGTACGTGTTTGTATAGTTCTAATAAACTCGATAATAATTCTAATGGCATTTTAATTCGAGTCCCGCTACCTCGTAACAATACAATATAACTAATAAGCATTACTTAATTAGGACAGTGACGTTGAGATTGGTTTATAAATTCAAAGTCGCACAACGGGCTATGGAGTGAACTATATTAGGTGTTTCTCTTATGGATTGCATTAGAAATGATATCCGGAAAAGAGCGAAGGTAACCGACAGAGCTCGTAAATTTAGCAAGTTGAAGTGGCACTGGGCCGACCACGTCTGTCACAGGATCGGCGACCAATGGAGATAAGGTGTCCTGGAGTGGAGACCACGTATCGGCAAACGTAGCTTAGGACGCCTTTCATCCTGGTGGATTGACAACCTGCGCATAGTCGCTGGCAGGGGCTCGATGAGAAACACGGAAGACTTCTTACGCAAACTTGGAGAGGCGTACTTCCAACAGCGCATAGGGACTGGCTGAAGAAGAAGAATTAGGAAACGTTTTCTTCAGTGTACTAGTGTATAATTCGTGTATATTTAATTTATAGTATGGAATACAAAAAATATTCTGGAAAAGATCTTTTTATAATTTTTTATTCTTCCTAAAGGCTCAGCCACAACTTGGCTAATAACAATCAACATATGTTTAAAATAGCAGCCCGGTGCGGTTTCTCCCGCGCTCTGTCCCGCTCCCGTGGTATATAGCGTCATGTTATATAGCCTATGACACTCCCTGTTAACGTAGCTTTCGAACAGCACTCCACGCGGACGCCGGCGGTTGGCTGGCATCCGGAGACGCAGGTATGCGCATGACTTCCCACCCTGAATAATACCGCTTCGGGAGGCCTTTAGCTATCAAGGGAGCAAAGGATTCATCACCCCCGCTGACGAAGTGAATGTGTTCTGATTCCCGGGACACTTTCAGGCACTTTTTGCGCTGGATCGGACTGGGCGTAACTACGTTCTAAGTCTCAGCCTTTCCTACATAAAAAGCGCGGGGCACATGGGAGGAGGGTGGTTTTAGTGGGTAGTGGTTGTTGCCCGTGCAACTTCTCTGAGTCTCCACACAAGCTGGCTTGATTATTGTTCGGATTGCCCCTTATCAAAGGGGAAAGCCTTCATGATCAACTATGGTCTAATCCCTTGTAAAGGACCCAGTATTGTGCGTAAATAGCATTTCCCCCGCCTTAAAAAAAAAAAGCTTTCGAACAGTAAAAGAATTTTTAAAATCGCTTTAGCAGATCCAGAGATTACCCCCTACAACTTCACAAACTCACAAACTTTACCTCTTTATATTATAAGTATAGATTAGACGGCGTATGCAAGATACTTATTTTTTTCTTAGTAGAGCCTGATAAGGGCTCCTCCAAAATGCTGTTGCACCAGCCCATATAAAATAAATTTATACCACTTCTAACGCTGTTAGTTTGGACACATTCCACTAATACATGAAAGACATCATCCATTTTACATATCTGACATGAAAAACAATTTGGTGTAGATGCTAATCTCGAAATTAAGAAAAGATCTCTGAATTAAAATTAGCTAAGAATCTTTCTAAATATAGTATAAGAATAATAATAATAAAACATAA
Source organism: Dendrolimus kikuchii (assembly GCA_019925095.2). Classification (NCBI taxonomy): domain Eukaryota; kingdom Metazoa; phylum Arthropoda; class Insecta; order Lepidoptera; family Lasiocampidae; genus Dendrolimus; species Dendrolimus kikuchii. The sequence goes on along the minus strand of CM034396.1, from coordinate 6,125,797 downwards.
ACGTAACTTAAATAAATTAAATCTGACCTGGCAAACTTCGTACCGCCTCAGAATCAATAAATAAAGAGCTGAGTGATAATTGTAGAATGTTTCAACTTTAGAAAAAATATGGTCAAAACTTAAATGGAACGAACATCAAACGTTTGACATTCAAAACCAAAAAAATGAAAAAAAAATATATTTGATTTCTGGACGACTTTTAAATTTAATTGATTTCTAAACGACGGGACGAACATCAAATGTTTGACAGGTAGGAATAGGTTCTAAAGGAAAGCAAAATTGTTGTTTTTACTATATTCCAAGCATTTTTTTCATATTTACTCACCTTTTAAACCTTCCCTGGACATCCACAAATAATTCAAAACCAAAATTAGCCAAATCAGTCCAGCCATTCTCGAGTTTTAGCGAGCTGCTGAACTGCTGTTCGTTAAACAGCAGTTGATTTATTTTACTAGATTACTGCCAGCGAGAAACGTGCCCAGAAGGCTGGCTGCATTGCCACGCTGTATAGCAATGCAAATTCTCTGGGCAAAATATGAGCCATCCTGATCGCGGGTAGTGTCAAAGAGTTTCTTACAAATATCTTTAAAGAAACTCTTAATTCATTCATTTTGATAATTAAAATATGATTAATATGTCACATGTTAAGCTGTTCCTGTTTCAGATATGTTCCCATAGTTGATGGGCGTTATCTCCCACTATTCAGATCCAATTAAAAATAACATCTTTAATGGATTTTTATACATATTTATAGCTTTCTATTGCCCAGTTCGTTAAACGTGTGGGCCGGTGTGTAGACAGGTGCCACTGTCTTATATTTACTGTCTCACTTTAATTGGGTATTTAACAAAGAAAGCGATGTTCTAAGGAGATTGGATATCGTGTTGTAGTTTTATCGTCTAATCTGCTATTTTAGAAATGTTCTGTATTATTGAATGGTGTTGGTAGTTAGCAGTCTCTTGTACTTGTTAAGGCAATGCTTTGTTACGTATTATTATATAGTGAGACTAGAGTTTCTGCTACGGCTTCAATAATATGATTTTTAGCTATATTTATTAAGGGATTGAATGAGGACGGATGAAAGTCACGTAACAAAAAGAATGTTAAACGGGAAGTTTGACAGCTATAAATGTGCAGGTAGATAAAAAAAAGATGAATGGATTGTATGGAGGATTACATGGTGATTTGTGGTGTTACAGAGGACGTATGTTAAAATAGAAGAGTTTGGAAGGAAAAGATATATTGTGCCGACCCTAAATAATTGGAAGAAGATGAAAGAAAATAAATTTTATTTAAGGATTATCAAGAGTTTTTGCAATAACTCTAGCACTATAGTATATAAGTATTGTGATATTAACATAAAATATTTTATTCATATTGTTCTTTCTTGAGAAATAAAGTTCTTCAAATCGAAGTATATGTTTTAAGTTCTATAATCAAATAATAACAATGCACATTTTTAAAACTATTGAATCCTCACTATACGTGAATTGACATATATATCGCAAAGTTTTTGTATTACTTTAAATTATTATTTATAGTAAACGTTTCAATTAAGGTGAAATTATTATAAGAGTGTGTGTGGGTTATTACAAGGGACAATTCTGGGGCCAAAACTAAATACCCAGACTAAGGGACATAAGAGAAATTTTGTTTACAAAATTTACACGTATTTACACCAGTAAACCATAGAGCAGCGTTTGTTAAATGGTATTTAAAAGTTTAATAATAACTATTTTTTTATACATTAACCGTAACATGTGTGTTATGTATGTACATTTTTACACTGAGTAATTGATTTTTAAAGCTTCTCATTACCAACTAATTAGGTGAATAAGTATTTAAGATATCGGTTTAATGTTTAATAATTAATATGCAGTACACAGAAATTGGAGTATATGCAATACCTGTTTAGGATACCTTAAATACTTTAAAAATCACCAAATCCCGCCCGTCTATCTATAAATGTCGTGGACATTTTTTTAAACTATTTCAACTATAGAATTAAATTTGGTAGGAAGTTGTATCTTATTTGCTACTACACAATGACGTCGTCTACTAACTTCTGAACTGTGTCGTCAGCCAAACACAGATCACTGCTGGACGTAAGCCTCCCTTAGTCGGCGTCACTTATCACGGCCCTCCGTCTTCCTCATCAGGCGACTACCGGTGTCTTTGCGCAGGTCGTCAGTCCATCGGACCTTCATCTGTTCTCCTGAACTAGGAGGTGGAAAAATTTAAGCAGGTTTTTTTTACTTTCCGCACGTGCTGATTGAAACAATATGCACAACAGGTAAGAAAAACATTCATGTTCTTCGGCCGGGATTCGCACTTACAAAAACCTATCGTTTTCTTCTGGAACGAAAGTGTATTACTTACTTTCTCGTCTATCGCGGATCTTTGAACTTAGGAATTACCGTTGCAAACAGAAGGAGGTAGATTTCATTTTATATGTTCATACTTGTATAAATGTTACTAGACGTGAGTAGATAACACATAGTTATTACAATAAATTCTAACATTATTGACATATTAAAATCAAGCATTAAAATACCATCTCATAATATTACTTTTTAGTCAAATAAATAAATAAATGTAATTACTGTTTAAACAATAGGTAATAATGAATGCGTTGTTTGACTCCTTTTATTTGTACAAAATTATGACGTCATAACTTTGTACACTCGTACAAAATACATGGGACCACGAATTTTGTAAGATGATAAAACTGTATCAATTAATTTGACTGTCATCTAGTCTATTAGTTCATCTGCATGGCTGTAAGGTCTTTTGTTTTTTATCTATATTCTTTGCCTCCATTATTATTAAAATTGAGTTTTTGGCGGGAACTGAAAGGAGATGTTGTGCTGTGCAGTTTTATTTTCTAAAAATGTGTAAAATTACTCTAAAATGAACAATAGATGTAGGATATTGATAGTTTTTGAGTAGTAATTATGTGTTTTGTGAGAAATGTGAACTGTGTAGTCAAATATGGCCTTTTGAGTTGTCACAAGAACTCCGTTGAATGGCACTAGCTGATTACCTACAGTTCAGCTGTGCTACACATAGGCTTAAGAAAATGAAGAAACTATATTGTAAACTAAGATCTGACTTAAGGGCCTAGCTGCCAAGCCATAAACTTAAATAAAATAATTATTATTAAAATCGTCATTGTATTACGCACGTGTAGTTTTCTTTAATATTTACAGTTCACAACGAATTAATATTTAAAGAAGTGTTCAACAAATGCAGTTGAAATAAGGGCTTTGAGAAGTATATGTGAAGTAAGTATGAATTATATGATACGGAATAGTGTAATAACGGAACGTTTTGGATTGAAAGAAGATGTAATAACAAGAATTGAAAAAGGAATGTTAAGGTGGTCTCGGCATGTAGAAAGGATGGATGAAAATAGAATCACAAAACAAGTGTATGACAAATTTGTGAATTGTAGAGTTGGTACGGGTAGACCACGACGTAGATATCACGATCAAATAACAGAAGTGTTAAAACAAGGTCAGGTAAAAAGCATATTAAAGAAACGTGCATGTATGAAGAGGTTAATGAAAGTTGTTTGTTAGGATCGTTGCAAGTGGAGATCTATAGTCTCTGCCTACCCCCATGGGAAACAGGCGTGATAATATTATGCATGTTAAAACTGTGTAAGATGATAAAACTGTATTAATTGACTATCATCTAGCCTATAGGTTTATTAGAATTAATCTAAGGAGAGTATACTAGCTTACTCGCAATATTCAGCCTTATGTATTACCTTTTATTAAATTATACCCAAGATCTAGGACCAACGTGACTTTAGTTAGGTATGAAATAACATTTTTCCAAACCACTTAATACATGTATTCTATCGATCTGTTTATCACTGATTGAATCACGTTTCGATTCGCAGTATATCAATTTGTCAAACGAATTGCGTTCTCTATGAAAAAATATCTAATTTTAGGAGAGACGACTATGAAATGATTTAAAAAGAACTGTAACTTTCAATTTGTGCACCATGTAGAGAAAGTGGCGATATCGATGCCCCAGATGTTGGACCGCTTCTCTAATAATAATAATATTGATTTAATCCTAACTAGATCCATAATAAGTTACAGAAATACAACATTGTTATTATAATATTAAGATAAGACTATGTCATGATGTAGTGTCTATTAATGGTCCATTAACTTGCAGCAGAGTAGCGACTATTTTATTTTGGGAGTTATAAAATCTTTCTCTTGTGTGTCGCTACTCTTTGTTTTATTAGTGCCGCAGAACCGGGCAGTCTTGTTTCTGTGAACGTTTCTGAAGCGCTACAGAATTTAGCTAATCGTAACATTATACTTCAAGAGAACGTCCGTAAAAGCTCTGTAAAAGCTCCTGACCACCGACTTTCCATAATCTCGTCGCGAAGAACTAAAGCCGCCAAACTGCTAAAAGGTGCTAACGCGAAACTTGAAAAGTGCTGGTATCAGCAGCACTACCCTATCAGGCTAATGTGAGGCGTTGTCTCACCGTCGTCATAGGCCTACCATTTTTTTAGCGAGTGGAAATCCGATTGAGGTCCATCACCCGCGCTTGGGGGGAAATATTGGGCGGTGTGTGGGATTCGCCATATCGGGGTGGCACTATCACTGCCGCTGTGCTAGCCCTGGCAGAGGATAGGTCTACACGTCTCAATCCAGTTATTGTAGGGTTATAGGCCTGTGAGTTCGTGTCTTGTTCGAAGTCTCAAACTGCTGCAATCTTCTAGAGCAAGAGAAGACAAGATTTTTCATGTCATTTATCAATCTTAAACATATACATCTCTATAATATACAGTCGTCTTTTCACCGCAAAAAGGAGTTCCTTTGATCTGACTCCTACTTTTCGGGGTGTGTCTGTGCCGATGACCGACAGGCTTCAACTTCTTGGTATCTCTTTAACATTTAGTCTCAATTTCGGCTCATACATCGAGTCTATAGCCCAAACTGCAGCTAAAAAGCTGGGCATACTATCAAAGGTGAGGCAGTACTTCACTTCAGAAAAGTTGCTCATGCTGTATAAAGCACAAATACGGGCATGTATGGAGTACTGTTCTCATCTTTGGGATGGCTCAGCTAAATACCAACTCGAGGCACTAGAATCGATTGAGCGGAGAGCCAGGAAGTTGATAGGCAACGACCAGCTATTTAATGACAAATTACAAAGTCTCGAACATCGACGCAGGGTTGCCAACTTGTCGGTTTTCTATCGGATACATTTTGGAGAGTGTGCATTGGAGCTTTTCAATCTGATCCCGCCGTCACCCTTCCATCATCGGACAACCAGACGCACTGGCATGCGGCACCGTTATATGGTGGACATACCACCTATACGAACAAAGAGCTTTGAGTCCACCTTTATTATGCGCACCGCAAAGGAGTGGAACTCACTGCCGGAGTCTGTTTTTCCCGAAACCTACAACCTGGATGTCTTCAAGTCTCGTGTGAATAGGTACCTTCTAGGTAAGCGTGCTCGATCTTAGACCATATCTCCGCTCAAATCGAGCGAGATAATGGTCAAACGCGAACCTATTCGGAATAAAAAAAAAAAGTCGCTAAATATGTATAGTTTTACTGTATAGATACCATGTTCTTGTTAATGTTGAAACAAATGAATACAAAAATTAAGGTGCTACTGGACTTATGCTTATCCTTGACTGCACATAAAATTCTAAATATTGCTGTTTCTATAAAAAAGGAACACATATTAGAAAAATATAAATAATTTGAATTCCACTAATTAGATATAATTTCATATTTAAAAAACTTCCAATTACTTCCCATTTTGACTACCGAAATGTTTTTGGTCTATAAACTTTTGCACTTCGCGGGCCAAGTATGAAAATATTAATTATATTCCAAAATTCTATATAAATATAAAACCAGTTTGGTAACCGTTTACAATCATATAACATGCTTAAAAGTAATTTAAGATAACAGCATAATCCACAAAAAATAAACATTATAACTTTGACAGGCTCTCTTGTAAAAAAGTGTCGATTTGATTTGTGGCCCCTTTGTATTCAAGCAGCGATATAAATATTATTCTGTTAGGAATAAGATGTGGGATGTCTCTTAGAAAATATGTATAGAGCCGCTTTATATTATTCATAATAGTTATACGAGGTTTATACATTCCGACTAAGATTATGAAAAAGGATTTTTTTAAAACCCTATGTTACTATTATGAATAAGGGAATTGGTGTTTAAAATTTTCACTGAAATCCTTTGGTCTATTTCGGAGGCTATGTACTGTACTGTATGGACCTGTAAAGAATTCAAAAATGGTTATTTATAATTAAGCACCGTATAACTTGTTGAATTTTTATGTGTGAAAGCATGCTTCATTAATTACAGACTTCATAACACTGTTTTCGGTATTTATTCATTTTATTATAATTGGACAAACCCATTAGTATTTAAACATATATCAACGACAAGAAGAGTAACTGTGCAGTTTTTCTGTGCATAGACACATTGGGCTGAGTTTCTAATATGACATAGTTTCACATATCGCATGACGCATCAGACTGATATTCTAACATAAATAAATAAATATAAATAATAAAAAAAGAATCAGTTTTCAGGTAATTTTTTTGTTATTTATTATTTTGAATTCGCGGACAAACACTACTTTATTAGTATAGATGCTGGCGCTCAAAGAAAATCGCGGTTTGTGCGGACATGGTAAAAACAAACTCCTACACTATACCATTAAATCCACATGTCCATATATGTAATATAGGGCATATTCCACTCAACTCCATAGGAGCATAATAGCAAGTCACACCGCTCATTACACGATAGGTGGTCGGGCCGCTGAAGCGAGTCTCCGGTGTGCTATTAGCTTAAATCCCTGGATTTATCTAAACCTGTCATTGACCATCGGGTCAGCTCAGTAATAGTCTATTAGAGAACTGTTGTTTACATAATACTACCCACATTTCATTGAGGCTAGGTTAGTGAAGGTAGCGGGGAGCGAGCCAGAATAGGAACGGGTAAGGGTGTGGTTGCATTGGTAAGCATACGGCGAAGCAAGAATCATTTTAAAGAATTCACTGCCGTTTCGGATTCGAGTTATCAGTGTGGCCATGATGTTGTGGTGGTGTGTGTATAATCGAACGTCTTGGGGTTGATTTATGACGAATTCAAATTACTTTATTGCAAGGTTCCGTAGCTATTTTCGTGAAAAGCACACAACCCTTCTAAAATTGTCATGCCTATTTGTATGTTATAGCCATATATCCCGGAAAGCATTAGGTCAATACCGACGAAAACTGGCACGAAGGTGTATTCTAAACGCCATTCGAAATGGTGTGAAATCATATATATACATTGTTCGATCCTTGCCTAGTATGACGTAGGTAGAACATTGCTCTGTTAATTTTGCTGTCTACCCTCTTTCTGTGTTAAGCGACGGCCAATTCAGAGTAGGATAAGGGCAGCCATTTTCAACTCTCTCAGTCAACGTTTGACGAGAACTACACTGCGCCGTGCGCTGATACATTTCAAAAACTTATCAACTTGGCCTGATTACTGGCCGTGCCAAGAACATTTGCTATCCGTAAAACTTTGTACAAGTGTTAGCTCCAAAGTGGAAATTAGTGCCGTATGTTGTTCCTATGTGCAACGTGAATCGAGCCAGGAGAGGGCGGATTTCAAGGTTTGTGTAGCTTATACTTTTCTAGTGAAAGGATCTAGGTCATATCTCTCTCGTACAGTCTATCATAAATTGAACCAGCTTATTATCAGTGGGCTACAGCGCCCCACATCCATATGAGTACATCTCAAAAATTACTGGTGTTCGTCGTTTTTATAATAATTGAGAGATGATTTTTTTAAGTTACTTTAGTTTTAGATTAAGTTTCTTAATTGACTGATTTATTTAAATTAATACGTGGTGAAATGTAGACTGTAAAGTTCAGAAACAGTGTAACTTTTTAACTCTATGGTGGAAAATTAGAAAAATGCTAGACGGTAGAACTTGAAATAAAAAACTCCAGTCAACTTATTCAGTTCAACGGCTGAAGGCACACGAGACCAATCACGATTCGTACTCGTAATTCGCATTGATTCAACGGCGGGTCCTTTGATTATGACACCCAAGTAGTACTCGTCACCATCGAATACGAGTGAAAACACTTTTATATATTCAGTATCATTATTAATCCAAGATAGCCGCCGCCACAAGATGGCGAATCACATATTGAAGTGAAACTTCTTTAGAATCGTGATTTGAAAGTCGATGAAACGAAAAAGCGACACAAAATTCTTGGGTATTTTTTGTGATTTGCCTTTCCGCCCTTTTGGTTATTTTGGCTGTTTTAATAGATTTGGTAGTTTTAATATTTTTGTTAGCTTTGGTAGTTTTTATAGTAAGTATAGTATTATGTTCGCCTGTAGATTCATTGAAGTTTCACTTTTATTGCGTTTGAACTGCACACACATAAATGTTTTTGTTCATTTTTGTTGTTGTTGTTGTAAATGGCTTAACTTTAGTAGAATACAGTACACCATGAATAACGAAATAAAAACTTAAAAATAAAATAGTTTTTTTTTAGTTAAAAGGTTTTATTGAAAAGAAAAATAATAATGATGTAAATAATGTAAAAAGCTAAGCTGGGACGTGTTTCATTACACATCATTCATTCAGGTTACGTTACTTGACACGATTTTCGTTTTAAGTCTGATCAATAAATCAATGCCTTATGATGATAAGCGGGGTGATAAAGCGCTACCTAGGACCTACCTAACAGTATATTGTTTTGGAATTTACTGTAATATGTGTCAAATACTCAATTTTACGCGCCTTGCGCATCGCTGCCCGCTCCCGCTTTTAATTGAGCCAAACACTTAGCCTTGCAATACGATGGGCGCAGCTTAGATAGGTATCGTAACACTTCATAAATTGCCAAGTGACAGAGGTCATTTTGAGATTCTGTGAGAAAGGTGTGAGACCTTAAGGGCGACAATCTACACGCAGCACCAATTAACATAGTAAGTTCTCAAACATAAATTTTAATATATCTAAAAGTAAGAACGATACGAATTAAAATAAATTCCGCTCTTTATATATTAATTTAATCATTGGTTTCCAAGATTTTTAGATTATCGGAGATCCGAATTCCGATTGCCATTGTATATTAAAACTTTTAGTAGAAGCTATCTGTGACTCATTTGTTTAAATTATTATAGGGTGGTTGATCTATACTTAATATTATAAAGAGGTAAAGTTTGTGCGTTTGTGACGTTGTAGGGGGTAATCTCTGGATCTATTAAACCAATTTTAAAATTTCTTTTACTGTTAGAAAGCTACGTGAACAGGGAGTGTCATAGGCAATATAACATGACGCTATATACCACGGGAGCGAGATAGAGCGCAGGTGGAACCGCGCCGGGCCGCTAGTTAAAAATAATTTAAGACAAGTCTGAAAGTGAATATGTCAGTAGTTGAATAATAATAATGGTACAATGAAAATGGTTGCATTTCTAGTTAATATTATGCTAATATTCTAGATAGTGTGATCTGTTTATAATATAGTCATACTGTAGCGAAATGTTAATAATAAATTTAGTCCAAAAATTATAATATTTTATAACGTATGTTTTCGTCTTTAAGCTTCTAGTTAAATTTTACATTAAATTCTAAAAAAATGTTCATATAAAAGAGCAAGTATCATAATACCTTACTATTGTCATATTTTACTCGTGTGCCACCCTAGTATGTGAAATTTTATGAGTGAAAATCCTAGATCCATAAATCCGCGTACTTGCCTGCGCGTCTACCACCACCTTTAGAGTTACGTGGGGTTCCTAGTTGTTTTTTGGTATACAAGCATTCACATCATATCCTTAAGCTAAATAAGTTACGCTTGTGTTAGTACGCTACGGTCGGTTCCAGACACCTAGATCGTAATAAATAACGGGAAGTTTACGAAATTTACCATAACAGGAATCGAACCCGGAGCCTCTGCACCCCACCAGTCAGGTGAGGTAAACAGCGATAACAAGTTGCGAAGCGGTGTACATAGAATAGGAAGTAGATATAAATTTTAACCTATACACATGACCTTTAAAAAATGTTCTTCAGCGGAATATGGTTTCAATAAAAACTTTTTAATTTCAATTTGAGGTAGGCCAGCAGATCCGTTGCCGTAGAATAGGGCGCTGAAGGAGGAACTATCAACATTTCTCTCGTCCTAACAACCGCAAGGGCCATAAACGATGAATGACACGGGGATATTATCGTATAAGTCCAGGGGTAGAGTTGCGTTGTGATCACGCAAGCGCGTCCAATATTACAGTTACGATAGGGGATAGATGCTCTCGCTCCCGGCCGTGGTACGCACCATGGTCGGGAGCTCCACCGGACGGGACGCCGTCTCCTCCTTCTGCGAGCATGTCATGTTTGCGAAGGAGGAGGCGGAACGGAAGCGTGAGCGTAATTCCCTGCTCCGCTTCCGCCAAAGGAGGACGCGCCGACGCCGGAGATCGGATAGTGAGCTTCGGCCGCCGAAAGCGGACAGCGCGGGTGGGGCCCCTAGAGGTATAGGGGTTCTCACTCACCTGCACATGCCGTCGATATGAGAGCGCGATTGTTCCGCGCGCGCTCATCTCTCTTCCCGTGGGGCGCGTTACAGACCACACCACGCCCGGATCAAATCTAGTTAGTAGCCGGGGAACACGTCCCCTGGCATAGGAAGAGACCTAGTGAGGCGGGCCTACGCCTGCCAGGGCACGCGGAGTTGGGAAGCCCGCATTCACGTAGCCCTGGCATAAGGCGCACGACGGAACACTCAGGGGTTTAGTGGGTATCCCTAATTGGGGAGTGGCAATAGCGAGGCACCAGTCCTGACTGGGCACGCTAGTGCCACCCCCGATCTGGCGAATCCCACACTCACACGGGTCGTGAACATCCCCCCAGGCTTCTGTGCCTGTCACGGCTTAGTCCTCAAACGGATTTCCCCTGGCCAAAAAAAAAGGGGGATAGATGCTCCTTTAGGAAGGAGTGGCCCTTTGGGCCAGCGCTGTCATGACCGTGGGATGTTTCTCTGGTTACCGAAATCTTCACATACGGCGATGAGATGGAACACAGGAGTGGTTTAGTCGGTTGGCCCGAGCGTGCTATCAGGAGTCCAACACTACCCTACAGGTATCTCCCCGAGCAGTGGGGTGTATCTGAGAATTACACCTCTAAAAGAAGCGCTGGCAAAGGCTTAGCCCACTCAATCAGAGAGACCGTCAAATAATACTTGGTATAGCCATTTACAAATTAGTAAACTCGTAAAAGTTCCTTATACAGAAGGCACTTTAATATTAAATAAACATAATATCTATTAAATATAATTAGATGCATTGTAAAACTATCGTAAAGTTTTAAGCCGACGTTTACTGTTTTTGACGATCGTAATATCAGAGAAAGTCTTGCAACTTTCGTATCTACGTAAGTAAGTGTTGCGAGAACAGAATAAATTCATAGTACATACGTATTAGCATCAATGCTATATAAAATCTTGGATATTATCTTCTGCATATTAAGACTTAAAAGCCTTTCTAGTATAAAATTAGATAATGATTTCTCCCTTTTTGTTTAAATATGGTTTTACACGTGTGTCTCCAAACTTCATTGGACATATTGTTTTTATGTGATTATATAATAACATTTTTTCTTATGTTTTGTGTGTGTGTGTGTGTGTGTGTGTGTGTGTGTGTGTGTGTGCGTATGTTAATACGTGTTCCTTTTCAAAGATCAGATCAAACCTTGTTTTCTTTTATTTACTTTATTTTAATCATATAGTCCGCATGTAACTAGAATCAAGTGTATATAAAATATTCATGAATATTCAATAGTAATGATAAATTCAGCCCTAATTGACTTGATTTTTAAAGATTTTTGAAGGACTGTTCTTGAACCATAACAAGTTTGAAGTGTTTTCCGGCATTACTAGGTCAGGCTCCAGTAACTGTTTCGTGACCGGCAGCACATTGGTAGCAACTTTCGTGTTGAAAATCGTCATAGGCGACGGTAACCACTTTCCATCAGGTAGAACTGCTTGCTGTATTCCAGCAATAAAAAAATGTGCAAATCGTAGGACTTACCGCTGAGGGAAGGGCATCGGGGGCGAGTGGGATTCGCCATGTAAGGGTGGCAATTGCACCCTCGAAGAGGTACCCCAAGGGCTACGGAAAAAGCAGAAGCTCGACCAACTCCGCGTGCCCTGGTAGGCGGGAGTTTCAAGAGCCATTCCACTGCCGGTGGCGAAGCATAGCCAACGTCATCGCTCTTACGCGCTGAAGTCTGTGCTAACTTCAGGAATGTAGTCGAGTGATGAATATCAGTTTCGTCTCATAGGAAGATCTTCCGCCGAGATAATTGCTATGCCTCGTAAACCTAAACCTGACTAATAAAGACCAAAATTTGTATATATTCTTTGTACGTGTCGCGAATGGTTTGCGACTTCAAGTATTACACAGCGCCATATACTGGCTTGTAAGTGTTCCACTACAAAACTTGCTTTATAAATTGTTAAACTCAACTACTACTTCAGATTCGACAAACCATAAGTCCCCATACCCAGAATGATACGCGAGGCAATTGAAATCAAAAAACACCTAAATTTCAAGAGAGAAGTTGGTTGTCAAGTACCACCTGTTTTGGGATCCGATCATCGAAACTATTAAGACCCCAACCCAGCAAAAAACAATTGCCAGACCTCAGGACACTATGAGCTCTTTCTGTGTGCACCGGAACATACCCCAACTTGATTGATAATTTTCTCTTTTTATTTAACCTTCCACGCATTTAAATTTATATAAAATTAAATTACAGCTAGATATGTTGCTGAAGAGTTTCTTGCAGCGTTTCTTCTCTTCAAGCTACAACATGTTGCGAGACAGTGATAAATTAGATTAGGCATCCGTAGAGTAAATAAAAACCATCAACAAAAATTAACAAGTTGGGGGTACGCTAATCAATAACTTTAACATTACTCATTGACAATTGACATCTTTGTCTTTTGTCATGGCTACTGAAAAGTGGCCGAAACGTCGGAATAAAAACCAATTAAAATACCGCACTTAAAACCGTTAAAACGTAGTTTTATTATAGGCTAATATATATCTTTCATTTAAACCAAATTACACAGCAGAAATCTTTAAATTAAGTCGGCAATTAATCTGCAATTACATTTCAATATAGCACCGTAAACTTAGTAAATGATGAGGGAAATCTTGAAATACTTAATTAACGTAATAAAATCGTTGATTTATTGCTTTGATACATTGTAAGATTGAGTGGGAAGTATTTAGCGCTTGCTGTCACTGCTTGGATGAGTTTTATTGAAACACCTATATCAGAGTTGTGGGCGTACTGTTATGAGGTAACAATTCGTTGCATTAAGAGAATTGCCGATAATAAAACTGTGGGAGGCCTACTTTCAACTTCTCTGTATAAAAATATATATTATGTTTTAATTTAAGTCGCTTATTCCGATCCATTTTTTGCGGAGTCCAAGTAGTCCAATAATAATAATTAAACATTTAACATTATTATTTTTTGTTTTTATTACTTTCAGTATAATTTATGTTCACATGTTTCCGTCCTTATTAGGTCTGTGGTAGTGCCTATTTCACTTTGTTTATATGTCCAAAACATATTCTAATCTTCAAGCAAATTGACACCCGGACAAAGTCAAATAACAGAAGCCTCAGACATAATTATTATAGTGTTTTGACTGAAGTCAAACGATGAAGTTCAAAAGACACTAAACAGTTGCCAATAAACACCCTACAAATTTTGCTCGTTTATTACCAATATTATACATATTTTAATAATCAAACTGCCTGTGCCTACCTACCTTATATATTCAGTTAAGTCCCGAGACTTATGTACATTGTTCTATAATAGGCTATCAATTAAAAAAGTGTCAACGAAAATGCATTAGATATTAGTTTAAACTAGTGGTCGCCCAGCGGTCGAAATTCGACCATAAACATTATTAAGATTCTGTTGTCAAAGACTATAATTCTATAATCACAGATTTCGCCAAGACTTCTGTTATTTGACTTTAACAATAAACAAAAGAGTATATATGCGTGTTTGTGTGTCAAATATATGGTGGTGTGTAATGTTTATTATGCATAATTTAAAAAAAATAGCATTCTGCACTCCTTCTCTATATAAACTATAAATGTGCGAAATTTCACACTCCGTCCGCGCAATTCTCGTAAAAAGGGGTACAAAGTGTTTGCTTCACGTATTAATTTATTGATATTGACCACAGTAACACGGATGAGTTTGATATTAAACTCAACTAATAGTAATTATGAACCTAAGACGGTATCAGACTGGTTTTTCGTTAACCTCGTTTATATACCTATAGGTTGAGCAGTGAAATTATTGAAAACCTTATACCAAAAATTGATTGTGATCTTTAATCGTCCATACAACACAAATCTGCACTTGTTCATATTTCACTTTTAAACACAAAATTATATAAGGTACATAAACAACAGACACCTCATGTATCATCGGAAGTAGGGTTATCGAATGCATTGACCAAATAAATTCTATAACCTGGTAGCTTAGTTGCTACGACACGCAAGTATCAATAACATATAGTAGCAAGTATCAAAATAATATAGACTCGGAACCTGGCAGGAATTATACACTATGCACTGTTAGAATTTGACTTAATATACGTATAATTACAATTATCATGCGATGTGCTGTTTATACAGGAAGGCTAGTTAGTATATCTGCATAGATTAATGATTTATGGTTGAAAATTGACAATCGGATATATCGTCCGTCCTCCTGAATGGGTAGGTCCAGGCCCGGCAGCTGGTCGTTTAAAATAATACTACAAATTCATACATGTCAGGAAATTCCGTGCTTTCAATATTAGAATCTTAGGTTTAACATTAAATACCCCGCGGTGTTATCGGGCTAAATATACTAAGACACGTCTATCCAAAAACTCATGTACAAATTAATTCAATCGCCGCCCCGGGTCACGATGCAGGTACAAAACAAACGAAGTCATCAATATTTGAGTGAGTGCGGAATTGTTCCAATTTCTGTAACAGTGGTAAATCTTATTGATCTACAAATATGTAGGCGCTTCTTAACTTGGGCTAGTAAGACGTGTTTCTTTGGCTTTGGCTGCAAAGCCACTAATGCGCGATACTGCGGAGATCCTTTACGCGGTGCAAAACTACAATCCAGCTAGAACCTCTTTTGTTAACTCACTAACTCTCTAGGCTCAGCGACCCAAAACGTGTCTTGGCCTCCAAAACGAGAGCACTCCACTACAACTGTCCTGTGCTGTTTCTTGCTTTATATATAGCATTTCCTCCACTTTTATATGGCTGTTTCTTGCTAATTATGGGCTTGAAGCTCAGACAGGTCAGCTTCCACTCTGTTTTACCACTGGTATTTGGGATGTCCCACCGGAAGTCGGTCACCCGACTGTATCAAATAGGCATTCTTTAAATTTCGATCTTCTTCCATTCGTTCTACGTGACCGAGCCAGCGGAGGTAGTTTATTTTTCCTATCATATTAGGCTCGTCTACGAGATTTTCGATTACAAGGTTGTTTTGATACTTCACCTACCATCATCACCTATCATCATCCTCTTTCGCCATCCTCCGGCCCAAGGAGAGGTTCATGCGTAGACAAGGGCGAGCTAACGTCAGCCAGGGTTGCAGAGTCGGCCACGGGCCCTTTTTCAAATTTTATTGCACGAGTTCAGCAGACAGGCTGACGGCCCATCTGATGGAACGCGGTTACCATCGCTTATGAACATTTGCAACACCAAAGGTGCTAGCAATGTGCTGCCGCTCTCTAAAGGGAGATTGGAACCTGGCCACTAATGTCGGAACACAACTCAAGGTTGTTATGGCGGCATACTCTAGACCAGGGGTGGTAGCCATCCAGTCGGGCAAATGCCCTACCACCTGGCTGTGGGGTGTTTTTGTCGCCTCTCGGGCCACCCGGCCGCAGGAAATTGTATCCTTTCTCCGTTCCTGCATGGATATAATTATTTAAATGCTATTTTTCATTGTTAGTAAGAAGGTCGCAAGCTGATTTTCGCATCCTGGAATATGACGACAGGAGATACACCGGGGAGTTTAGTGGGTATTCAGGCAAAAAAACGGTAAGGCCGAGACTACCCCACTTTTAAACATGTGCCCGAGAAGTGGGGTGTCTGCAAAGGGATTAATTACCTCCACGAAAGCTATCTGCCTCTCTCCTTGTTGGATCCAAAACTAAGCCCCTTTTGCTAATAATCTAAATATGAAATAATGATAACCCTATACGGAAGTAGGTGTAATGACTAGAGAAATGGCACGTGAAATAGTGGTGTGAGCTAAATTATTGGTTTGGCCAGGTGTTCGTGATCAGCACGGAGAATGTACACTGCGGTTTCCTACTGTTGAAGATTTGTTGGAATGCGTTTGTGTGTACCATTATTTCGCCTTCAGCGCGTTTAAATTATTGTTTATTGGACGTAACAGCGATTCCGCATCGAGGCTGCCCGGTCTAGGCGAAATTTCCATTAATTGACACCCCGATGCGTCGTAAGAGTCGTAACCAAGGTGTTTATGTGCTTGTCCATTTATATAATTAATTCGGGCTGTGGATGTCGTCTTGTGACATTCTCTACGGGATACTGATGTTTATTTTAGAACCGTTATAAAAAGTATTATGAATGCATATTGATTTCGTTCATAAAATATCTTCTTCGACTTTTGGATTGGAAAAAAACGGGACTTTTATTAAATCGTCTTGTCCATCTGTGTTTATATGCCAAATTAACTTTTATTTGCCTAATTCGTGTGGACTGCGGGGCTGAAAATTTGTATGTGTGACCCATAATAGTTGACATTTAAATCTGGGTGTCTTACAGGCACTTGTAAATAGATACCTTCAAGATAAGCGTGCTCCATCTTAGACCAGTAACTCCCTTTAAAATCGGGCGAGATTATGGTCAAAACCGAATCTATTATAAAAAAAAAGATTTTACGCGCACCTAGTAAGTTATGAAGTCATATCATTAGTAAATGAAGTATTTATTATAGTTTCGATAGTAGATAACAAATAAACTGCTATGACATTTTAAAAGTACGATGATAATAAGGTATTTATTTCCATTCTTTCTCTTCTTTTACATGAACATTGTTTTATAATTTATTGTAACGGGTCATCTACCCAATTCTTAAAGTTAGGAATATGAAAATTCATATTTAGGTTTTCGGGAAGAAAAAAAGAAATACGAGCATCAAAATCTTTGTAAATTCATTCTTGACAGGGGACAGGAAATAAGGTGGGTGATTAAATTTAGTCTTCAATATTAATCTATCTAATCCAATAAGGTACAAATAGATTAAAGAAAAAAGATTAATTTTGAAATTTCTCTTTACGTTAATCCTCATTTAATATCTCTGAGTGTAACAGTTTAATTATTAATCTTCTTTGTAATTATCACGTGAAAATCGAACGATTAGCTCTAAATTTTAAATGATCTGAACTGGATTCCATAAAACACGTATTATTCCATCAACCGCAATAGGTATGCGGTGTACTGGTAAAATATGGCAATTTAATAAAACGATGTGTTGCAGGAATGTGGAGCCGCGGTTGCAACATTGAATGAAATGTTTAAGAAGAAAATTACATCGACGGCTACAAATAAATTGGGTTAGGTTAGCATTTCGCGCACGACGAAGGGTTCCATTGGTCTTCTAGAAATAAATAAATAATGTGTGTATTTTGTTATGCAGATACGTAAATGTACATTTAGTCTAGATACCTATATATTTATGTATATAAACTTTAAAGTATAGAGCCCTACCTCTTATTTTCCTACTCTCGCTAGACCCGTAGGTTTGCTGGAAGAAAGCTTTTTAGGGATAGGCTCGATTTTGTACATCACAACTATTTTGTAATTATATGTAACTATTTGGTGTACAAAAAAAAAGAATAATTTATTATTGATGATGATGACTGGTCTCTTAATTTGGTTATGGAAGTATAAAAAAGCATTAAATCGAAAATAACCCATATCTCAAATATTTCTCAACGGGATTGGAACATATTTCCTTAAAAAATATTTTTGAAGTTTTATAACTTTTTTCAGAATTTTCCAACTTGTCATCTGAAAGCCAAGGGGAGGGACACAATTTCCCCGACTTGGGACACAGTGGGTTAATTGACACAAGTTATAATAAATTAGAAAATTATTTTCATATAAAACAGCAGGCGTTATAATATTATATGTACCACTATCTTACTTCTTCATGATATAACTTTAAAATCTGTTTAAACGAAAATAATTAATACACTATTTAACTAGTTAAAGTCATGACTTCGTAATTAGCTATTCTGGTGTAAAATCTAGAAGGCAGGCGTTTTGTAAGATTGTTATCTTTTTTTTTTGTTAACTACCCTGTTTGCAAACTACACCTTTCTGTCAAATTTTATCACTGTAAACCCAGTACTTTCCAAGATCAATGACTGCGATAGGCAAAGACAAGTGTACAGACGGCCCGATGGACATGAAGAAAACGTAGGGTCCATTTCTACTAAAAATACGAACGGAACTCTAACATTCGGCCCTTATTTTTTACTTGCGACATTGCCAGCAAATTTACAAAAATTGTGGTGTTAATAAAAATGGGAATGCATCCAATAATGGCGTAATGAAAAGGCGTAAAGCAAGCGTGAAATAAATGGCACTAATTTCCAACATTGTTTCAAGTGTCAAGGTGAGTTTAAGTAATGTCAAAGAATTTATACTTTGGCTGAAGAGCAAAAAATAATGAGTCTTAAATCTATAATATTATAAAATTCTAAATATGCCGTGTCTGTACATTAAAGCTATTAAAAAAATCCATTTGGAATAGACTATATAAACGACGGAGAACATGATGCAATGTTTTATAGGTTTCTTGTCTGTTTGTTCGAGATTCACGTAAAAACTACTAGGCCGATTTTAATGCGGTTTTCGCTAATCGACAGCAAATTATTAGACTTAATATCTGTGGTACTTCGTTTCCCGGGAATACCTCGGGAATTTCAAATCAAGCGAGGATAAAGTCGCGGTCATATCCTAGTAAATAAATATTTTCATCTGTTTTTGGACATTACTTCAAATGTGACCGGAAAGTTAATATACACTATAAAAAATAGCAGTGCAGGCGAAACTTCGCATTCCTATGACAAACAAAGTAGTTGTTAGTGAATAGCAACAGCGGCAATCGCAAAACGTGACCACAGCTTTTTGGCTATATGGTTTATCCCACGGAAACAACTTGCGCTCGCTATGTCGAATTACATTTACATCGCTTCAGTTATTTTCACGTGATGCTTTAACACTCAGATAAATATAAAGCTGTGTTTAAAAAAAGGTGTTTTTGTATAAATTGTAATAGATTGATAAGATATATAATAAGTCCAAAAATAGAATGTAAGTTTTTATTAAAAAAGAAAAACAAAAGAAAAAAATAAACTGTCAACCCAAAATTATTTTTCCAAAAAATAATTGAAATCAAAATAGGAAAACAAAAATAAAAAGGTGGTAGAAGAATTCTTTTTCTATATATTATATTTCCATTACACTTGATATAGAGTTTTTTTTTATTTTTTTATTGTAGGAGTTCAGCAGACAGGCAGATGGCCCACTTGATGAAAAGTGGTTACCATTGCCTATGGACATTTGCAACACCAAAGGCGTTACTGGAGACTGGAACCTGGTCACTAATGCAGGAACACAACACAAGGTTGTTATAGCGGCATACTCTAGACCAGGGGTGGTCGCCATTCAGTCGAGCAAATACCCTACCACCTGGCTGTGGGTTGTTTAGTCGCCTCTTACGACAGGCCGCCAGGCCGCAGGAAATTGTATTCTTTTTCCGTTCCTGCACAGATATAAAGTAGAGTAGATGTAGTGTGATTGAGTTTGAAAAATGAATATAAAAAAGAAAAAAAAAATGACCCTCTGCCCTGACCCAAAGCAGAGGAAGAGCTAAAAAACAGACATAGAAATTCTAAAAATTGTATTTTCGGAATCTGATATTCATTTTACAAACTCGATCACAATACATCTAATCTATATAGTTATAATATATATACTTATATAATATAACTAGTACAATGAAGAAAACTTAGTTAATGCGTAGGTATTACATGTAATGTATTCTATCTATGATCCCTTAAAACTACAACCGATTTTATGTAGAATAATTGTACAGATTTATTACATTAGGTGGTAAAAGATAGATTTATAAAGTTAAAGATAGATATTGCAACGAGAGTATAACGGTACCTTTAGATATCAGAATCTAGAAATGAATGATACATTAGCTGAGAATATCTCTATGAACAGCAACAGCGGCATATGAAATATCTCATCATATACATCATATATCGCATAGAATATCTCTCTCTCTCTATTTTAAAGTATACTCGTGGTATGAAAAGGTTCGCCAGTTTTCAAATTGTTTCATTTAACGTGCCACGAACATATGTTATGTTATCCTTTCTAACTAAGTCACAGAACAGACTTTTCAACAAAAAATTATGTTTGACTGTTTGACATTTTTTTTAAAAATAGATTGAAGTTGTTTGATTTTCTATCTTGTCTAAGAAGATTGTTTAGACATGTAAAACCTTTTTATTGATTTTAATATTTACGATAAGCGTAGTGATTACATTCTCTTTGTTTGTTATTATTAACCTCATTGTCTGTCATTGTCAACACTGCAATTTTCTTTATTCACGTTCCTATCTATACTAAAATTATAGAGAGGAAAGATTTGTTTGTTTGCATTGAATAGGCACCGAAACTACTGAACCGGTTAGAAAAATTATTTCACTGTTGGCAAGCAACACTATCTCCGGGTGCATGGGTATATTATATTAATTATTTTTTTATTCGCTTAGTAGGTAATTAAACTCAATAAAAAAGTTCTTTTTAGATACCCGTGCGAAGCCGTAATCGTAATAAAACGTATTGTTACGACAAACACAAATTCACACCTGCAGCCCTGTAGAAACACAGTTTATTACTTTTTCAGCATTTGGACTTCTTTTGTTTACTTTGTGATTAAAAACCAGCATTGTATATAGTCTTTTTATCTTTTATGGCAGTAATAAGCCAGGTGTAAATCTAGGAAATTCAGTCAGGCGGATTAGCAGACCTATTGCATCCGTGCGGTTAAAGCAATGCCTCGATTGATGGACGAGGCAGTCGAGCGATAACCACAAGCGGAGCAAGACTTGTGTACATTCGGTAAACTATTT
This sequence comes from Dendrolimus kikuchii, assembly GCA_019925095.2. Lineage (NCBI taxonomy): Eukaryota > Metazoa > Arthropoda > Insecta > Lepidoptera > Lasiocampidae > Dendrolimus > Dendrolimus kikuchii. Next base: position 6,104,469 of record CM034396.1, on the reverse strand, counting down.
AGTGACGGACTTTGCGCGTTTTATTGAATCGTGCTTTACGTTAGGACTGGTTGTGTTCAGTTATACTTGTACCTGTGATATACGTGTTTGCATAGTTCTAATAAATTCAATAGTAATTCCAACGGCATTTTAATTCGAGCCCTGCAACTCGTAACGATATCATTTATTCAAATTTGGCAGTATGCTTTCTTGTACTCGTGCAAACTCAAAGTCGACTTTGAGGTAACCAACGTTTTTATTCTGCGACTGTACATAGTTTTAAACGATCTTATTATTGTCTTATTTTAGGAACAGCTATAAACTTCAAACTAATCTTGTTATGGCAGGTACTTGATATTAAACTCAGAGTTTATGCCCTGGTTATCCATTTGTAAGCTATTAATTTTATTGTCGTGCCATCTGTACATGGTTAAGAGCTAGGGTTGCAAGGTTACAATTAATAATAGAGCTCTGTGTAAGCAATAATATTTAGAATATGTATATAATTTTATTTTTTGTTTAAAGCACGGTCAAATACCTCACCTCCTTATCCATAATGCGTACTCGTATAATAGGCTTGTAAAAATAACTTACAAATAGTGATTTTAGTAATCGCATTCTAAATTTAGTTACGAAGAAGTCCTTCTTTTAACAAGACTATAAACTTCCTGTAACTATTATGAATAAGGGAATCAGTAACTAGATAATAATAACGAGTAAAAATAAGTTACTAAAAAGCTATCAAAATTATTTGACATACGTGTTTATGGTATATTCTGAGAAAGTCTTGGCGTTTGAACCGATTTGAATATATTCTATGAAATTGAGAGTAAAACTAACTGCTGCCGTATGACGACCCACCCAAATGCGGCATGAGTCCAGGCCTCTGAAAATAGAATACTCCACTCCTTTCTGTTCAGCACTGCCGGGCTCATCTACTAGTTCTTCGATTTCGGCATTTTTTCGGATCCGCCAGTTGCGATCGCTTCCCCGTGTCGGACCCAGGATCTTTAGGACCTTTCTTTCAGCCACAAGCAGCTCGTTCTCGTTAAGTGTTAGGGTCCAAGTCTCACATCCGTACCTCAATATTGGGCGTATAACAGTTGTATATGTACTTATATATAAAACTGTTCACTAACTACGTACGTAGGTATATTTTTTTTTTAGCAAGGGGAAATCCGCTTGAGGACCATAAGCCGCGATAAGGGCAAAAACCTTGGGGGGATAATTCGCGACCCGTGTGTGGGATTCGCCAGATCGAGGGTGCATGCCCAGTCAGAACTGGTGCCATGCTGTTGCCACCCCCGGATACGGATACCCACTAAAACCCCTGGGTGTTCCGTCCTTCGCATTATGCCAGGTCTACGGGTATATGACCTAGCCTCTCCGCAGCCCTGGCAGGCGTGGGCCCCCCTCACGAGGCCTCTTCCATTGCCGGGGGACTCATCCCCCGGCGTCATCATGCTCTCTAGGCGTGGGGCGGTCCGTAACGCGCCCCACGGGAGGAGAGATGAGCGCGCGCGGAACACTCGCGCTCTCATCTCGACGGCATGTGCGGGTGATTAAGAACCCCTATACCCCAAGAGGCCTCACCTGCGCCGCCCGCTTACGGTGGCCGAAGGTTGAAATCCGCCCTCCGGCGTCGGCGCGTCCTCCTTTGGCGGGAGCGGAGCAAGGACGTTCGCTCACGCTCCCGCTCCGCCTCCTCCTTCGCAAGCATAACGCGCTCGCAAAAGGAAGAGACGGCGTGCCATCCGGTTGGGCTCCCGACCATGGTGCGTACCACGGCCAGGAGCGAGTACGTTCGACCAACTGGTTGCCATCCCGTCGCGTGTGTCTACCGGTTCAAGTAGGCTCTTTACTCCACCATTTTCCCCCATTCTTTACAAATGGCCAAGCCGGCGCCAGCGATGTGTCTTGCTCTTGCCGAGGATAAAGCTACTATATTTTTATGCAGCAGATAAGACCAATGCATAATGTTTATTACTTTATACGTTGGCATCCCTGATCTTGAGTGTTCTGCAGTTTTAAAGCTGGAGAACTCAGGCGCAGATATAATTTTATTGATCGTGACGACATCTATGTTTTATAGCATGACGCGGAGATCGGGCTGCTATTTAAAACGGTACTTAAAGCTAGTTTTATACTGAGATTTTATCAATATTTTTAACTGCAATGATATGCTAATGCATAGATGCATTTCGATTCTGGTTTCTAATCTTATTTAAAAGTTAAAATTTCCACTAGTTTCTTAGATATTCAACGTATTTAAACTAAGTTCGTATTTCAGAAGGGTTTAGTGTTAAGGGGAATTTAGGTAAATGTAAAATCGATGATATTGTAATATAGCCTTGGCTGGTAATGGCCTCACTTATTAGAAAAGCTTTTATTTGGGTACCGTAAGCGTATTGGCAATTAACAAAATCTTCATGTCCATCCGCCTATCCGTCTTTGTATATTATATTTATCTTTCTCAGAAAGTATAAGGCCTATATGAATGAAATTTAGTAAGGTACATTGCCATACAACGCTACACATTTTATCCGTGCAGGAACGGAGAAAGATCAAAAGAAGGACCAAAAAGAAAGGTCAAAATCATCCTTACGTAATTAATGAATGAATCCTAACTGAGCGTTGATTTTCTTTTCTGTTTTATGTAACACTATGTATGTAGACATAATATGATCATGTCATATTATAAAAATTCGGCCTTAATTACATGTATGTTGTCTTATACTTATTGTTATTTCTTTGGTTTTACTAAAGTATTGTGTAGAACCTGTATTTCTGCGAAAATCTGATATCCATAGACTGTTTTTAGGAGCATGAGGATACTATCTATATAGGAATTATATTTTTTATGTTTGCTTTTAGCCAACCTGATGGTTAGTAATTACACGCCCATGGCCATCTGCAACACTTAAGGGAGACGATTACGTTGCCTACTTGAGATTTTAAATATCAAACGCCATTTTTAAAGCCCTAAATTGTAGCGTTCTAGGAAAACTGTGGGTTGTAAATTTATCCCATAGTTTTTACCCGACTTCCAAAACGAGGAGGTTCTTCGCGTTGTTACACGGATATACACACAAGGATGTGCCAATAGATTTTAAGTAATTATATGGTTATGTATTTATTTTCATTTATTTAGTAATTGAATATTACACAAGTAGAATTAGTTTAACAAATTTGGGTTGTTTTGGTCTTACGCCAAAAGGTAGGTTTGCACCATTGAGATATATGTTTATATGATCTAAGGTTTGCACTGAAAATCAGCGTTGTGTCAGTTATAATTCCTACACATGCTGAGTGCAAACCTTGTTTGCTGAAAATGCGGTATACAAATTCTCGGAATATGCTCTGTGTATAATAATGTATAGAGAACGTAATTATTACGTTGTTATTTCTTCAAATAAAGTCTTTCTTTCTTTCTTCATTCGACTATATATCTAATAACAGCCCATAAATGTCCCACTATTGAGCCCTGTCCTCACATGTATAGGGGAACGGATAGTATACCCGCCATTCTCGTCACACTTGTCCAAGGCGGGTTCGACACATCGGTTACATCGATGTGCAGGTTTCAGCAAGATGGTTTCCTTCGCCGTTGGCAGCAGGTAATTGTAACAATATGCACAGTAGGTCAGAACACTGTTTACGTGGTGCGGCCGGTCAGGACCCAAATGCGCGCTCTTTGAGTTTGGAATGCAAGTGCGCTGACCACTAAATTACTACGGATTTTTCTACACTATACACGCCATGCTAATCGATGACTTTTCTATATTTAATTGAATAATCGGTATAACTTAATAACTATAATTATGTCTTCAACTTGATAGGAGATAATAACAATAATTTTCGAATTTTATACTTACGAATGTAAGTTTAATTAACCTCCCATTGCCTTTCGTATTTCCATAAATTATTTCTTTTATGTATTTTCTATTAATTCAAATGTAAATGTGCTAGTGCACACACTTTCCGACCGAAGTGCCTGCTTGTATCTAATAAAATTATATATTTTATTAAATACTAAAATTAAACTGGAAGTGTAGTCGTAAATATTTACGTGCTGTAATATAATGATAATGTTACTTGTTTTCTTTTGCATCTTACATAGAGTTTGCTGTCTCGCTTGCGCATTACTTCATTTTTTGACCGACTTAAAAAAAGGGGGAAATTCTTAATTCGTCATTGTAATTTTTTTATGTATGTACAGCAATAACTTTGTTGTGTCTGGAATCGATTCTAATGATTCTTTTTGCATTGGATTCAGCGAAGCTTCGAAATGGTACAATATAAATTTTATTGTTACAAAGTTTGGGTTCCGAAGATACAGCAGCAGAAAAAGGCTTGAAATCAGAAAGAAATATGAATTTCAATTGGATTAGTTCAGCAAACAGGCAAACGGCCTACCCGATGGAATGCGGTGATCATTGCCAATGGACACTTGCAACACAAGATGTGCTACCAATGTGCTGTCGCTTTCTAAAAGGAGACTAGAACCTGGCCAATAATGCCAGAACACAAATAAGGGTTGTTACAGTAAAAAATAAATAAATTTTAACTTACATGTATGACCTTCAAAAAGTGTTCTCCAGTGGAACTTATTTTGAATAAAAACTTTTGAATTTGAATTTGAAATTTAATTTGAGTTATGGCGGCATACTCTAAACCAGGAGTAGTAGCCATCCAGACGGGCAAATACCCTACCACCTGGCTGTGTGTTGTTTTGTCGCCTCTTACAACAGGCCTCCCGGCCGCAGGAAATTGTTTCCCGTTGGGTAATATGGTAAATGTCTGATTTCTTTATCTTATCTCCTTCAACCCTTTCCTCCCGTTTCTCCTATTCCATTCTCTATCAAAAATCTTTCATCTTATCCCTTCTATTCCATTTGCCTATCTTATCGTCTTCTATCTCATCTTGATTCCCAGTTTTGCCATGTACACACATACATAACTTCACGCCAGTTTCCTTGCGGGGTAGGCACGGACAGCAGAGCGCCATTTAGGCTTATTCTTACACACCTCACTTGCTTCGTTGACATTCATAACTCTTAACTTTTGCAATTTAAATAGAAAAAAATGATCTGGATTACATAGTATTTCCTTAACACCCTTGTAAGAGACAAAAAGCGTTTTGATTGATTCCTCAGCCGATATTTACACATTTTATAGAGGTGAAAAAAATATATGTCTATCTTGATCACATTTTTGAGGTAACCCTTGTAGTTAAAACGCATTTTCGATAAATTTTCTCGATAAAAATAATTGCAAAGTAACGTCTGAACGTGTTCTTCAATCTTTAATATTGTTATTACTGTTAATCGTACATCGTTAAAATTAATAACAGTAACATATAATATTGTTAGAAATATAACTATAGTTCTTTTATTCGGTTACTTAGCGAATTTGGAAATAATTAATTATGTGAAACACTGATTTCAATTAGGACTATACACCCTCTTAAGTATTCCCGACTAGTACACATAATAAAACTTTGTTTCAAGGGTTTTAAGTGCGGTATTTTACTTCAATTCTATTCCGACGTTTCGGCCACTTTTCACTACTTTTCAGTAGCCGTGATCACGGAAGACAAAGATGTCAAGTGTCAATGAAGAATGTTAAATTATAATCAGGATTTTTTTTTACTGCAGGAGCTCAACAGACAGGCAGACGGCCTACTTGATGGAAAGCGGTTACCGTCGCCTATAGACATTTGCAACACCAAAGGTGCTACAAATGCGCTGCTGCTCTCTTAAGGGAGACTGGTACCTGATCATTAATGCCGAAACACAACTCAAGGTTGTTATGGCGACATACTTTAGACCAGGGGTGGTAGCCATCCAGTCGGGCAAATGCCCTACCACCTGGCTGTGGGTTGTTTTGTCGCCTCTTACGACAGGCCGCCCGGCCGCAGGAAATTGTATTCTTACTCCGTTCCTGCACGGATATAATATAGGAATAAAAATCATATAAAATACGGAGCTTAAAACCTTTGAAACGTAGTTTTACTACGTTCTGGAAATGTTCAAATGGCGTTAATTAGTTACAATAACAGCACATAAACGTCCCACTGCTGACGGACAGTATGCCCGCCACACTTGTCAAAGGCGGCTTGGCAGGTGTGACACATAGGTTATCTCGATGTGTAGGTTACATCACGATGTTTTCCTTCACCGTTGTTAGCATCGTAGTTAGTTAATGCATTTGAACTAGGAATCAAGGCCAACAAGTGATGCAAATGATATTGTTTACTCTATTGAGCTGAGCTGCACTCAACAACCGGCTGACACTTGTTGAATCATAAATTTGTTCATGATTGTAAACAAGGAAGCCCAAGGATGCGTCATCGTTCCATTGTTTTAATAATAAATATGCTTGCAAATGTGCTGAAGGCTTGCCAGGTATAGTTGAATTAAATCTCGTTAAACACACTTAATATTACAAAATCTGTCTACATAATACCACACAAAAATAATATCTAGTATTATTTTTCTGTGGTAATAACAAATAGTTCATTTGAAAAATAAATTTTATAAACCTCCTACATCGAATGTGTATTTAAAACACAATTTGTATTTGAAGCACGCTTTTAAGATCAAGTTAATAAAAAAAATCAGAACGCCGATATTTATAGCGCCAAATCATGTAGGATTTACAAGCTTTTGCAGACTTGCTAACTATTTTTAATGGGCGATTTTTTGTAATTTCCTCTATATAGTTCAAACCTTAGGCACTGTTTATTTTTATACGGGTCTTTTGTAACATGTGTAGACCTCAACGGTAGGCACTGAAAATCAGTGCTGTGGCGGAATATCTTCCGACACAGCAATATACTGAGTGCCAACTTCATTTGCCGAATTGCGACATATACCTGTAAAAATATTTGGTTTCATCTATTTTCTATTTAGTCTGTGTCGCATTTGGCAAATAAACGTTTTCTTTCTTTCTGTTAAGATTGTTTTTTTTAAACATCGTTGTGATTGTTAGATCTGTCTAACAATACTTCACTATAGTAACAATAAAAAGTGAATTTATCTTTCAGTTAAATATATTCTAATCACTCCTAGTTTTTAGATTTTTTGAATTTTGCGTCAGGAACTTGTTAGAGCATATACATACGACTCATCAGGACGGCTGTATTGCGCTTCTTGAAGAAGTTTCAAAACCAAATTTCGTTTCGCTATCCACCTGTCACACAACCGGACTTGACAAGGTTCGCCGTTGACGGATACGTCAAGGAGGACTATAGAGCATATATTAACTGGTACCACATGTTAATATTGGGTAGAAATTAATCAAAGATTTTTTTATTAAAACATTAAAATAAATGCATAAAACAAACAATTGCTGTAGTAGTGTATTGCAGTTGTTGCAACTTCTGGAACAAGATCTTTATATATTTTTAGATTTAATTAATTACGAATATTCTGCAGAGTTCTTCACTGGTATCCCTAATCCTGATTCACTTGGTCTCGTGCCAAATGACAGCAGTCCTTCTCGTAATCCCCTGTTTCTGGGTTAAGTGCTTATTGTTTTTTAAATGACTTAGGGTTTATTATTGTTTGTGCAAAGTAGGACGGGTATTTAGTCGATTTACTTTAGCCCTATCGTTAAGATAAATTGTAGCTTGTTATTGTTTTGGGCTTGAGACAGAATTTCAAATTGTTAAATCCATACTAATTCATGCTTTAGAAATGTTATTACTAATATTAGTTTTAAAGTAACTTTGTTTGATAGCTTTATCGGACTAAACGACTGAGTGAAATTTGGTTAGGTGGTAGGCCATAGACTGGGGAAGAATATAGGCTGTTTTTGCTATCAAAAACAATTTTGAAGGCGTGAAATAGATGACGAAAACGTGTAAAACCAACCTATGATTTGTCAAGTTAAAGATGTGAAGTAAAGAGATACATGTTGTACGGTTTTTGAAAAATCATCCTTGAAGGGCGTAAAATAACTTGAGGTGTTACTTACTTATAAATAAACTTTAACTTGTAGAAAATATCTAGAAATATATGTAATTGTAATAAAAGAAAGTTTTTCTTCGTTTGAAACCTATATGGACACGTTAACAAAATCAAATCAAAATTATTATATCAGTCTGTCTTCTGGTAACTGGAAAAAGAGAAGAGCTACGTAAAAAGCCCTCGAAAAAATGTTTATTTAAAACATTTTAATGTATGTATGTTTGTAGTATGTGACGGAAGTTATGTTGATACTTTGGCGGCTTATCATCTCCCAATCACAGCCATGACAGCCATATGTGCCCATTGGTAATGGGTACATATTTGTGACTTTGCTGGTTGAAACCCTGGGGCCGTGGGGGCCTGTAGCTCTTCACCTCTATCGAGACCTCTCAACGCGTCTAACTGAGGTCTTGAGTGACCAAAAGGCTGGCTTGTACCACCCAACGTGGAAATGCGACCAGCATTTTCGGCACGCTGACAGTTATCTGGAGTCTAATTTTTACTTATCCTTATAGATTATGTTATCTTGTTATAGTATTTATTTATTTTTTTATTGCAGGAGATCAGTGACAGGCAAACGGCCCACTTGATGGAAAGCGGTTACCATCGCCTATGGACATTTGCAACAGCAAAGTTGCTACAAATGCGCTGCTGCTCTCTTAAGGAAAACTGGAACCTGGTCACTAAAGCCGGAACACAACTCAAGGTTGTTATGGCGAAATACTTTAGACCAGGGGTGGTAGCCATCCAGTCGGGCAAACGCCCTACCACCTGGCTGTGGGTTGTTAAGTCGCCTCTTACGACAGGCCGCCCGGCCGCAGGAAATTGTATTCTTTCTCCGTTCCTGCACGGATTGTTTCTTGTTAAACATAATGATGAACGATAATGCATCTTCTTATATACCATCTTGCACAGATAGCGTTCTTAACAAATCCACCAAGAAAAATAAAAAAACAATCGTGAATATTTTGTAAAAAATTAAGCAATAAAAAACAGTTTTATAATTATTGTTTCAACACACGCAAGCTTCGCAATAAAAAAAGAACTCGACGTGAAAATTTTGTGTTAAAATGTTAATCTGTCATAAAATATTATTTTTAATATCTAAAATATCAATAATGAACCGTTGAGTTCAATTATTTATGAATTATGGATCAAATGCTAATACATTTTATTGATATAATATACTGGAACGCAGTCTAACCGGTGGAATATTGATATTCTCGCATAGCTTTACTTATTTTTGCAATTATCTATCTAATATGTGCGTTCACTATAAAAGAGATTGTACATTACTAAATACGCTTTATACATCTATATAAGACACCTTTTTATCACTTCCGGAATTTATGGAATAAAAATGATGTGTTTCTCTGGAAAGACAAAGAAACGACATTCAAAGACAATTCACATAAATTCCTATTTAAATAATATTATAAACTGTTATTTAACATTAATTACTTTTCAAGATTCTATTTTTGTATCCACCGTCATTCCGTCATTTAATTTCATTACATAATATGCGCTATACATTAAAGCTGGTACTGTTTTTCGATTTGGATGAATCAACCTAAGTGATCTGTGTAAACATAACCTTGAAGTATTATTCAATGTCATTTGAATACCGTCGTTAGCGTCTCTTCAGTTCTGAGCTTTTAAACAAATCTATTCAATTAGGTTGATCCGTCTAATATCAGCATTACACACGTTTTGCATTCAATATTCAGTTTTACAAAAAAAAAAAATAATAATAATATAACTACTGATCAAATGAACTTACAGAGTTTTTGACATCTCTAAGTAAGGTGGGGAAGATAATTTTCAAGGTTTTGGAAGATAGAACTAATATCATCTGTCTCAGCAGCAGCAGATAGTTTTAAAAATATGTCTAATGTTACGAAACTTAAAAAATACGTTTCTAATCAAATTGCATAACAAAACATTACTCTTAAACTAATCAATAAAAAAATCACAAAGTACCTATTTTCGCATTTATATATAAGGCGGTTTAATGTGATAACTCCTTTAGCCTATTCTCAAAGCCTGAGTTTCCGCGATATATTCGTTTTTCTATACTTTATAAAACTAGTTACACTAAGGTCGGTTGGGTATCAATTGCTTTCAATAAGAGTAGTAGGTATGTCACAATTAACAGGTTAGTTTTACAAAATTTACGACTTCCTCAGACTGTTGATTTTATTTACCGATAATATTTTAAAAGGATATTGATTCTAATCACATCAAGAGTTGTTTAACAACTTGAAGGTTACAATGTAAACTGTGGTAATAAATGGAACACTTTAGCCACACCGCAAAACTGTGGAATTCGATGTCGGAGTCTGTTTTTCCCGATACCCTATAGTGACAGAGATTGCACAATCCAGAGCAGGTTGCTGACCAGCTGGACATATCGATAAGTTCGGCCCTCCACCGTGCGCAAAACCGATCTCGGTGGAGGAGAGCACTTATTCACTGTCATTAGTCACGAGTCTCAGTAGTGAGGGAACGATTTAGAAGAAGAATAACCTGGGTCTCTTCAAGGCTCGTTTGAATAGGTACCTTCTAAGTAGACGTGTTCCATCTTAGACGATATCTTCGCTCAACATCAGGCGTGAACTATTCCTCAGCAACAGAACTTTTTACTGGATGAAAAGTATTTAATCCTTTCCTGTACGCCTGTTAATGCGTATGCAAAACCTCATGATCATTCCTTCATCTTCTCCCAATTATTTGGGGTCGGCACAATATGTCTTTTCATTCAATATTTCTCTATTCTGACGTACGTCCTCTGCCACACCACAAATCATCATGTCATCCTTCAGACAATTCATCCAACTCTTTTTTTGTCTGTCTTTACGTCTACCTTTCAATCTTCCAGTGTATCGTTCTTTTTATTACGTCAGTTTCATTGCTCATTATAAAATTCTAAGCATGCCACGTCTGTACAATGAAGCTATTTAAAAAAAAACACCTGGAATGGACCACGGAGAAAACGATGCAATTTTTTAAAGATTTCTTGTCTGTTTGTTTGGGATTCACGTAAAAAATATTCGGCCGATTTTGATGCGGTTTTCACTGATCAACAGCTAATTCTTATACTTAAAATCTGCGCTACTTTTTATCCCGAAAATCGCGTGGGAATGATTTAAAATGGCCAGATTGAAAATAAATTTCAAATTCCAATGCGATTTATTCACTGATCGATAGTAAATTTTATATAATAAAATGTGTGATACTTTTTATCTCGGGAAACCTGCGGGAATTTTCCCAGGAGCGCTTTGAAATTGTTCGGATGCATAAAAATAAGCTTATTCCGACACAGTTTCTTCTAGAACGATAGTTCACATTCTTTTTTAAATTGCGATACTTTGTGTACTCGGGAATCCCGCGGGAATTTCAAGTCAAGCATGGATGAAGTCACGGGTATATCCCAGTAAACTCTAAAATTGTTTTCATTTCACAGTTGTCACTACACTTGGAGACGTACATATATAAATAAATACACATACCTGATACACAAAATAGTCTGTGCGCGGACACAAAAATATTTGCCTATCAAATGTCCAATTATATCTTACAAAATTGATATATAGTTAGGAGTAGATGGTAACATGCCAGATTTCATCACCTTACACATCTTGACGTGCACTAATAATCCATATCCGACATGTTGTCATAGACCGGCCCTTTGAAGTTCAGAAGTTTTAATTCGATCAGTACATAATAGTGCTGCCATGGTAAAATTTAAAAATATCAAGACTTAATAAGATATTTTTTTCTAGTGGACGTATTAGGGACTATAAATAGCTTAGATGTTTTAACACATTTAAAGCACGCGATATGAAACCATTCTGTATATTTAACTTCATTTTGCCAAAATTGTTGGCTGGATTCTTGATTTTTGACTTTCTACCAGTTATTTGGTTTTGGCACAATATGTTAGTGTGCAGGAACGGAGAAAGAATACAACTTCCTGCGATCTGGTGGCCTGTCATAAGAGGTGATAAAAGAACCCACAGCCAGGTGGTAGGGTATTTGCCCGATTAGATGGCTACCACCCTTGGTATAGAGTATGCCGCCATAATAGCCTTGAGTTGTGTTCCGACATTAGTGACCAGGTTTCAGTCTCCCTTAAGTGAGCAGCAGCGTATTTGTAATACCTTTGGTGTTGCAAATGTCCATAGGCGATGGTAACCGCTTTCCATCAAGTGGGCCGTCTCTGTCTGCTGAACTTCTGTAATAAAAAAAAGTTGGTTTATTTTTGGATTTTTTTTTGTTCTACTTTTGTACCTGTCTCTCTTCCAGTTTAACATTCTTTCGTAGGATTATGCAGGATCAATCGAGTAGTAAAACTGATTTATCATAATGACTTTATAAATTAATACAATGAAAAAAGTAATTAAACTTGACTGATCAAAGACAAAAATAGAGGAATTTCCGTATGGCTACACTGGGAATAGATGCTATTCATATCTCGACGTAAAGACATTTTGCCACCTTTGATCTTTTAGGCAGTATTAGTATGTTGTCACCTTGTTTTGCGATGTGGAATTGTAAAATTTTAATTGTAATCTTTTAACAATTCAAATTCAAAGTTAGTTTCCCTGCATCTTCAGCCGCGTAAATTTTACTGCTGAATCTCGCTGGAAAGCCTTATTATCTACTGGTATACAAGTATCTTCAAGTCCTGATATCTCAGTGGATAACCAGGTTAGTGCGTCTATTTTAATAAAGTACATTCAAATTCTAGCCCGGTATCATCCACGTAGGCAAGTTTTTGATCAAACGTGCATATTTTTACAATTATAACGTGTTAACGGTGAAAATAATGTTTTTGAAAAGAAAACCACATAAAAAATAGTCTTTCGTCGTAGTGAGCCTATCCTTGTCCACTGCTGGACATAGGCCTCTTCTAGTTCACATCACTTTTCTCTTATTATATCCCTTATATTATCTCCTTTATCCCTGTCCTCCGTCTTCCTTATCCAGCTCCAACTGGTGACCTTACGCAAGTCGTCAGTCCACCGGACTCGAGTGCGTCCTATATTAAATTTGCCGCGTCGTGGTCTCTCCAGAACACGTCTATTCATTCAGCTATCGGTTTTGATACAGATGTGGCTAGCTCACTGCTTGGTTGCTATGGTTCTCTTACGAATGTCCTTATTTTAGATTTTATCTCTTAGACACCTAACATAGCTCTCTCGACAGCATTGTCTTTCATAGTGCTATCAAAATTTTTAATCAAAAGGCTTTAGAAAAACTAGCATATAGCATTTGATAAGAAAGCGCTTCTTATATTGGCATCTCTATTCGTTATTTGCAAAAGAGACTATCATATAATATTTAAATTTGTAACTCGTCAATTCTCGAGCCTCTTTAGCCGGTTACGTAATCACTGCATAACTTTACCATACCTATTAGTGGCTGCATATCTATTAAGATCTTATAAGCTGTGTTAGTACAATCATTATAATCGCGTACATGCCCGATTGCAATCGATAAACCACATCTGTATTCCCAACCAGCCCAACAACAGATATTGATATTCAAAATCTGAATAAACAAAACAATGTTCTTTGCATTTGAATATAGTCACCCGATTTACGATTCTATAGGCATGAGGCTTGAGTGAATCGAGTAAGGCACATATCAATAGTAAGTATATGTTTTATGTAATATCGTTTTGTAACTGCTTTATTGAAAGACTAGCTGTTACCCGTGACTTCATCCGCGTGAAACTTTTTGTGGCGGAAGTCTAATTTTAAAAGTAGCCTAAGTTACTCCTTATAATATCAAAAAGTTCCGTCAAAATCAGTCCAACCATTTTAGAGACTAGCCGGAAGAGACAAAATTTTAAAAATTGATCTTTTGATATAAGTACCGTATACACTTTGATATACATTTAGTAAAAAGCTGTTATTTTGACATTACAAATAGACACTTCAATTTTATTTTAGTATAGATTTATAGATGATGACGTAGAGCTGCATTTCTTCGGACATAGTTTACTCATGTAATTTAATATAAGTTCAGCTCAATGGCTACACATAACATATTAAGGATTAAATTGAAATTGTCTCGGTGACCTGTAATGACATGTGAATAAGAAGGTACTTTTTAATTAGGACGGATTATGACCATAATCGTTAGCAGCACAAGCAGCGCAATAGTGCTAGAGTAGCATAAGCAACGCAACGAGCACATTAATAGTGTAGGCGGGAAAAATAATAATATTTTTTTAGTTAAGCTTGGTTATGAATTCATACAATTTTGAATAAATTAGCGCATGGGCGTGAGGCGCGGCGTAGTGAATTGAGTTAGCTCAATTGTGTGATGTAGCGCAGACATATTTGTAGAAGATATAGGTGTAGAGAACAACCCATATCTACTATAAAAATCTGAACGCATGTCTTCGGATTAAGCTGTGAATATCTTATCCACAAGTTACCACGGCATCGTTAGGTACGCCAATGTTGTACAAGGATTAGGATTACGTTCAGGAAATAGAGTCGGGATTACCAAATCATTTATCGGTAACAAGCATCAATTATACAATCAAATAATCGCTAGTACCGATACAAAGATCCGAGATATCAATCTCAATGTTCGATCGCGATGCATTGATACGCATTTCGATCGGACGTTGACAAATTGCATCTTGCGGCATTTTATGGTCGACAAATTGAGGCTGCTTGTATTTATGGCAAAATCTTGTAGATGGCGAATTATCGATGGTTTTTATCGATAAGTTTTTCGATTTTATCGATGATTCGAATTGTTTCGGTTTTCTTCAAATTACGACTTTATGATTTTAAATGAGCAGAAGTCGTAAAAGCCAAAGTGCGAAGATATAAATGAAGCAATAAATTCTACTGTTTGGACTAAAGTCTTTTTCAATTGGTAATTAGGACGCATATAAATCATAATGAATGTCATCATTCACTTTTGAAGCTCGGTTGATGACCCCATACGACATCTATAATCTATTCTAATGGATACAATATTTGTTTATTTGTCATTAAATTTCTTGCGAATGAATCAATTATTACAATCTAGTGTAATAAATTATGTATATAAATATCAATGTAACTGTTTGGTGTCAGTCCACAAGCAACGAAGACTTTCATAGAGGTGGCAATTAATCGAAAAGACATCATATCACCAAAATTAGTCAACTTCAATATGTCTTGCTTCAATTAATTTTTGTTGAAAAATTGTTTTAAGGTTCTACCCCTTTGGATGATTCAGTATTTTGTATTTCATAATTAATAAGTTAGAGGCTAACTAACTCTATATGGCATTGGATTAGGCTAACGTATTCTATATGGCTTTGGATTAGGCTAACGTATTCTATATGGCTTTGGATTAGGCTAACATATTCTATATTGCTTTGGATTAAGCTAACATATTTTATATTGCTTTGGATTAAGCTAACATATTCTATATTGCTTTGGATTAAGCTAACATATTCTATATGGATTTGATTTAATGTCTCGTTTATCGACTTCAATAAATAGTCATTATGGAACATCGTTATATTTTTTTAATGTACACGACTATGTATACTGAATATAATTTCAATCCTCAGACACGTGTATGGCGGCCATGCTTAATATATTTTTTGTGATTTCGTAACAGTATTGTTTTGTCATAGATAGATTACATATTTGTAGTAAACCATCCATAATAAATGGAAGCAATATTTTTGCAAAATAGTGACTGACATACGACGGCTTCTGTGGTTGAGCAGGCTAAGTCTTTGTCGGCCTACCTCATTGCAACGCGGCGACTTTGGGTTCGAGTCTTGGTATGGTACATTTCGGAAACGTATTTTCCGTTATTTGCTATGGTCTGGGTGTCTGGAACGGCCTCAGACTAGTCCGTTGTATATTACCCATAATACAAGCGTAACTTGCTTAATATCGGTGTATACGATGAGTGTGATTGTTTGCCGATTATTATTATAAATAGGCCGTTAGTTAACGACGTTTTCTCCAGGGATCCATTGTCACTAAAATTGTTACGCTTTAAAAAGTTTACTCCATGTATCTACATCATATATACATATTTCCCATTAGCAACTGTAATGGGAAATATTATATATTTTTTTTAATTTAAAACTGGTATTCAAAGACCGAAAGATTAATTATAATTTAGATTCTAATTCATGATAGGATCGAAGAATCCAGAATTCCATTCCGCACATACATGTTATAAATAGCACCCGTTTTAAACCAAATCGAAATTCTCACCGGACCACGATTTATTAGGAATCTGCTTCAAAAATCTTATGAATGCCGTATTTCCGCTTTTTAAATATTTAAGGTAAAACCTGCAGTTCATTAACATTTTCACAGTTTTTTTATTGCCTCAAGTAGGGAAACAACAGACAGATAACCCATCTGATTTCACAGTTTTTTTATTAGCAGGCAAACAGTCCACCTGATGGAAACCGGTTATTGACACCGATTGACGTTTACATCACCATAGGCGTAGTTTAATGAAATTTTATGACTCCTTAGTTAAACCATCTTATGTATCATGTATGTATATACTTATACGAGTATACAGTATAATTTTTCCAATCAGCATGAATAAATATGTTTTGTTATACAGTTTTATTTAAAATCTAAATGGATATAATATCGTTTAAAAATTAAAAAGAATTGTATGATATGAATCTTTCTTAGGCAAGAATAGTTTGAAAATTTTGAATCGTTAAACGTTCCTTTAGGAATCATCACAAGAAATCTTGGCAAAATAGTAGGTCTTTGATTAATACCACACTACGGATTCAGTGTGGAAATTTGAAAAATTACATTTCACTGAGCAGTTGAGATTTTCCGATCAAGCATACAATTCTTACTTATCTAAAAACAAAGAACACCCTATAATTATTATTGCAAAAAAAAAGAAAACTGAATAGCAAAACATCTCTTTTCAAACTGCACTCAAAACCTCTACATACATTGAAATGATTTTAATTTGCATACATATTATCATAGCTGTTTCTCATAGAGGTAGGCAGAGACGATAAATCTTCACTTAGTACGATCTTGGCAGATACATTTCACCTAAAATTTCATCAATTTCTTTATTCATAAATTTTTTGATAGATTTTTGACCTGACCATATTTCAAAATATTTTCGATACGATCATGGTATATCGGGGTCTATCAGCAGTAACTCCAGCAGCAACACCAATAGTAACCATCTACGCCGCTGTGCGCATGTTTTGTCAGTCTTTTTTCATTAATTCTCTCTAGATTCCCCAACCATATGAACATTCATTTATCAACCCATGTTAATACATCTTCTTTGAATCGAAAACTTACCCTAATCACACGTATATTATTTTTGGAAAATTTTACATAATATTATATACCTAATATTATGTTGTGTCGGAAACAAGACGCTTTACCTTATGTATTAAGCTATGAGCCGGTTATATAGCTGGTATGTCAACGGGCGGCGTCGCCATTACAGTACCGTTATATCTATAACGATGTTTTTGGCACTACGAGTGCACAGCTATGTACACACATTAAAATATATAAGCGTACATACGTGTGTTAGTTTGTATATTGTAAGAGAGGAGCGTAACAGGGCTGAAAGATATTTTATGAAAAACATTGGTATTGTAGTGTAACACTTTCAATCAACTTTAACATATCAATATTTTGAGACGTGGTGATATATTTTTTTCCACTTGATTACAGCTTTTATGGACGGCTCAATCGGCGTGATACCTCGCTCTCGTAGATTTTCGATATAAAATCACAGGATTTCCCAGGAAACGGGTAGCCTTGAGCTAATCGTGTCTTGTGCGACGAGTGAAAGTTCCGACGGCCCACTTTCCCTTCTCTGTTTTCCAAACCCATATGCCATTCCTCCTATCTGATCCCTATATCTCGTCCACCTTTTTTTAACGACGGAAAACCCGATTGAGAGCTATCAGCCGCGCATAGGGGAGACAGAACCTCCTAGGGGAAAATCGCGGCCGGTGTGTGGGATTAGTCAGCTCGAGGTGGCACTGGTACCTCTAGCTAGCCAGAACTAAAGATGATATTGGTACACACTTTCCCGGCATCGGCCTCATCCACTGCCGGGGAAGTACTCTTGTTCTCCGACGACATTATGCTCTCATTGCGTGGGGCGGTCTGCAACGCGCCCCACGGGAGGAGAAGTGAGCGGTATACTATGGATGTGGAGCCCTTTTCCCAGGGGCCCATCCGCGCCGCCATATCTCATCCCCGTAAAAGCTAAATCTTTATCCTAAAAGCTAGTAACACGTTAACTTCGACCCTGGTGTTGCAGACGTCTATTGGCGACGGTAACCATTTACCATAAGGTGAACCATCTGCCTGTTTGCCAGCTTTGCAATAAAATACACAGGCTCAACTTTTTAAGTATAAAAATAAACCTGTGTTTTTTTTTATTTGATCCAATATGCTTGAATGTATTGATTTATTTATTATTGCTAAATACAACAAATAATCTAATACATTAAAAGAAAACTTAACTTAAATATAGTGTATTCTATACGTAGTCTCTCAAGACTATAAGTAGAATATTGAGCCTAAATCACCGTCTTCTATGGGTAAGGAGTCCAGAAGACTGGCTACGTTTGCTCGCTGGATCGCTATACTTATCCATTGTACGAGGTAGGCACCAGTCTTCTGTCACCTGAAGAGTCAATGAGTCGTTTTGATAAATTTTGGTAGAGGCTCATGGCCTATGCTTGAATTCGTATATGGGTACCTGTATAATATGTTGGGGGCTACGAAGACGTTATTAATGAAAACGAGAGGTTTACGTTTTTACAAGATATATTTTCAAATGTAACTTCATCGGTTGCAGTAACAACTTAAAGACAGCCACGCATTCCAAAATATTAAATTAAAATTTAACATATACAAAAAGTTTGTATATCCATCACAATATACCTACATATTTGAATGCAACACCGAAACCTCATGGTTTTATTTGTGTGCACCTCTCGTGTTCCAAATGTCCGTAGGCGACGGTAATCAATCACCATCGTGTGGGCCGTCAAACTATCTGCTGTACTCCAGGAATAAAAAAATATATTTTTAAGTTTTTTTTAAATCTTTTATTTTTAATGGCAAAAACCCTAAGTTGGCCTCAACACTTTAAGGAACGATTTACGGTCCTTCGCCTCTCTATTGACCATAATTTGCGCTCTAATATCGAAAAATTGTGATACAAGTACTTACTCACTTCATCCTTATACGCTAACTCTTTTAAAATGCAGGCTGTCACACTTTGTATCTTAAAGTAAAAGACGATATTGACGTTTGAGAATCTGCTCAGGAGGCCTCCATTACCTATATGCAATTATTTATTTAAAATTTTGGTAACATCTAAATTTATGCACCACCTACATCGCCAGATTAGCAAACAATATCCTACAAGTTAGGTAGACTGGAAGAGATTACTCTAAGCGATAAGGCCGCCTATTGTTTTGCTTAAAAATATTTTAACTGATTTATTGTGTATGTTTTGTGGTGAGCCATAAAATGATATCTTTTATCTACCTGCCCACTAGAAATTCTATGAATCCTTTGACATCAAAGTATCAGGAACCATATAAGAATGTTCTGAGGACAGCCCTAGCGAAGCCGGACATCAGTCGAGCCGCTATCTACGATCAAAGGGGCCGCTGCCTTTCGGCGAAGTCCGCACCATCATGGCTTCGGCAAAAGAAAGCTTGTGTTACACCGAACCCTTTCAACTCTGAGATATAACACTGATGGTTCAATTACCGAGTATTGGACCGTGTAAGTTTATAAAATAGACAATTAATTGAACATTTCTAAATAAATCGATTTGATTGTTACAGTAGTGTAACATAAGTTGTATTATAATTTGTGTACTTACATTATCTGTAAATTTTCAAATTAATAATACATAATAATATTTTTTTTATTCATTTAAAACTTTATAGTGGATGAACAGTATCATATTGCTTCTACTACTATTACATTGAAGTATCTGTCTATGAATTCAATACAATTTCGAAGAATTCAAACAAGGCTAAAACTGTATATATTTGTACACAAAAATGAATATTTCGCTCTAAAATATATTTTTTTAGAACAAATTAATAGAAATTAAAAAAAAACATGCCTTTAAATTTTTATCTGATTTGGTTAAACGACTAAATTTAAAAAAAAATTAGAAACAAGAGAAGGATGGGCTGTGACGCCGTCTGCTATTACTTGTCGGAATGGTCGATCATTGGCGTCATGATGGTGGCACAGTGGATGGATACAAAAAAGTGTACAAAAACTACCATTATGACGCTAGTGAACGACTATCCCGACATGAATGTGATAACAGACTTGGGGCCTCATTACTGGGAGATTGTCATTCCCAGTATCTTTCAACTCTATAACGTTCATTAATTTAATTCATATTTACATTCACATTAAACAAACTCTTAAAATTAAAATATACAAATAATATATTCTACAGCTGAACAGGAAAAAATATTACAACTAATAAATAGGTCCCAAAGCACTATTAATTGAGAACGATCACAAAACGCGCGTTACCACGTTGGATGTAAACGATTATTATACAACTCAGCTTATTGGTCGCGTGAGGCTTCTATCAAACCTGTATATAGGTTTCAATAACAACGTCGAGCTTCTGGATTCTTATAACTAAACTTATTAGTCTAAAATTACTTGTATCATAAAATAAAGCACTATATCAGAACACGAACAGAACAGAAAAATAATAAAATACCCGACTTCTTTTTACTCCGTCGAATGTTGTCCACACAAGAATTCAATTATACCAATACAGCCTATAGGACTTGGTGATTCTAAGAAGGCATATGCTATAATAATTAAGTGCATTACGGTGTCAATCAACGGAATGTTCTTGGAACTATTAGCGCCGGCACAGACGGACGCCGCTGCGTTTGCGCAAGGGAAGTGCACTTCTCTGCATGCGTGACTGCTGTTGGGATATTATATCTAGTTCAAGGTAAATAATTGATTTGATTACACTTATGTCGTTGTGGAGTAGTTGTTGGCTTATTCAAGTAGGTTTTGTTAAAGGAGCTTCCAAAATTGTAAAAATTGTTGTGCAGCCCTGCATAAGGTACTGGTGTTCAGGCTTCTAAAAACAAAAACCAAAATCAGGATCTCTAAAACCTTCATACGGTCCACCCTGATATATGGGTGTGAAGCTTCGACGCTTACCCTCAAGGAGGAGAACCAGCTTTTAGTAGCAGAAAGGAAGATTCTTCGTAAGATTTTGGGTCCAACAAAGAGAGAGGATGGTAGCTGAAGGGTCCGAACCAACCTCGAAATTGAGAATCTCGTGGCTGAGCATAATAGGAGAAATATAAGCTCACCGCCTCTGCTGGCTTGGTCATGTAGAACGGATGAGAGAGAATCCCAGCGTCAGGAAAGCATATTTGGGACGGCCGGTAGGTCGGCGTCCGGTCGGTCGTCCCAAATATCGCTGGAAGTACAGAGTGGAGGCTGACCTGTCGGAGCTACGAGCCAATAATTGGCAAGAAACTACGCAGGACAGAGAAAGGTGGCATGCTCTCGTTTCGGAGGCCAAGACCCACTTTGGGTCGCTGAGCCAACGGTGTAAGTAAGTAAAATTGTAAAAATTTGGTACTCTGCGGCGTCGGCGTTGGTTGACATAGAGTTAACCGGAATTGCAACAGCGGCACGTTGTTCCCCCCAGGGGGTGCCACCCTGGATTCGTCTCCGTCCAGGAAGCGGTACAAGGGGATGCGTCCCCGCGGCCCTTAGCGGCCACTGTCACATTCCCCCCTTCACTCCGTGACAGTGGTGTCCCATCTATCCACTCCAAATCCTTGTATGCCTTCCCCTTCCTCCCAAACCTCCTCACCAAACACCCCTCCCTTCCAACGACGACCGCCAGCGTCGAGTTCTGCTCCGCCCAGCGCGGTTCTGCTAATCATGGTCGGTAGATTTGGAAAACCCTGTGGCCGGCGTTGATACGGTGGAGGCGACTCGACCGCAGCTGTTGCGATGGCTCTCGCGGAAACGCGGGACTCTGACCTTCAGATTGCGGGCTGTCAGCCTTCACCCCAATGCCACTAGTGTGGCGCGCTTGACACGGCGTTTCATACGCTAGTCGAGTGCGCAGCCTGGGCACCATAGAGGTTTGAACTCGAGACAACAGTAAGTCCGATTGATTCCCTTGGCAGTCTGGTGCAAGCCATGCTGCAGAGCGATGATCATTACCGCTTCAGGGGCCCTCATGCATCAAGGGAGCAGAGGAGTCTTCACCCCTGTCGTCGAAGTGAGTTAGCTCTTCCAGGGACTTCCTTTCTAAGGCACTTATTGCGCTAGGATCGGCGTGGGCGTACCTACGTTCCAAGTCTCATGCCTTTCCTGCCAGAAGCGCGGGGCATCGGAGGAGAGTGGTTTTAGTGGGTATTAGCCATTTGCCACACAATCCGGTTGATTATTGTTTGGATTGCCCCTTCTGGGAATGCCTCCATGATCGACTATGGTCTAATCCCTTGCAAAGGACCCGGTATTGTGCGTAAATGGAATTTCCCCCGCCTGAAAAAAAAAAGCGGCACGTTGTTTTCAGACTGGCCCTCGTAGGCGCACATAGGCTGAGACCATTCTTCCGTAGGAGTGCAGTCGGCAAACTTATCTCTTAGTGAAATGGGTAACCTTAGCCAATCCAGGTGGAACCAGTATCCTGCGTGGGACGAGGCAGTGTTCAGTAATCACGTATACTGGCTTATGTGTCATCTCATATCACCTATGCGTGATTTCAAAGGGGCGCAGGTTTAGGTTTAGTGAGATAGTTGGGAACGCCTTTACCAGACTCCACACACAGCAGTCTGTGACGGGTTGGTTCTTTTTAAAGAGCTCTCGCAGTTGGTCAACGCCCTTTAGACTCCCGGGATCTTGGGACTAACCGGGATCTTCTTTAAATAAATAGTAATCTGTTTCTTCAGGAATAACTTCATATAGTTTGTGTTATGAAATCAACTAATACCGGACTCCTGTGTCTTATGCCATATTGCTGGTTAAAATTGGACATAAAACTTCGTACACGTAATGTCAATTTAGTAGCAATGGTAACGTAGAACGATATTTGATATAAACGTAATAAAATAAAGAAACCCGGCAACGAAACCAGAGAGGAAGTCAAGTTGACTCGTGGCAGTCGCATTTGGCTTGCCCACATTCCTCGAGTTTATCACACGTTCAAAGTTACATGTTATTAAGAAATCAATTACGCACTTATGCTGACAATTACGAATGCTGTGGGTTTCCATCTATTATAAGGAGGCGGTATTTAATTTATTTTTATTGACAGCTACCATATGTATGAGTAACATAATATTCTTTGTGTTGTATTACGCAGTGCGTCATTGGTACTACTCGTAATATATACTCGCGGTGACAATACTTTTACGGCCAGTGTTTACGCTTTGGTTCAATTTGAATAAAAACAAATTCTTGAGTACAATTAATCTACTGAAATAGGAAGGACTCAAAAGTAACTCACCGGATCTCTTTCAAATGCTTTACACATAGTTTTTCTATGTTGTTATATGTTATATATTTTATGGCCACTATTATTAAGTCTGACAAATGATTAGATTATTTGTATCACCACACAATTTAGTTAAAGTATTTTTAATATTAATTTTGCCTTATTATGAGTTTAAGCATCGAGTACAATTGGACAACCTCCCCTCTTCTGTCGATTTTTTCTCACCAGTGAGCAAGGTATATTTGGCTCAAATATAGGCAATTATGTAGGAAAGAAAAGGATGGACAATTATACATCATGTGCTCAAGTGATGTTATTTTAATTCCATAATAAGGCGAAGGTTTATTTATTACCACTATTGCACATATCGAATTAGTTGTGGATTTTACTTTTTTAATATTAATTTAATTAGTGAATAATATAAATGGCGTAACCATCCAGTTCCTATAAGCTCGTCGGTGTAGTTGTTCGTATGTATATGTCACCGTCAAATTGTTGATATCGATAGATTACAATCTATATCGCGAGATTGTAAACTGTCGAATAATTTTAACCGTAACCGTATACTGCTCACAACTTAACGCATATTTTTATGTCATGTCATATCTGATGTCACAAATTTTCAAATACT
This sequence comes from Dendrolimus kikuchii, assembly GCA_019925095.2. Taxonomy (NCBI): domain Eukaryota; kingdom Metazoa; phylum Arthropoda; class Insecta; order Lepidoptera; family Lasiocampidae; genus Dendrolimus; species Dendrolimus kikuchii. Next base: position 6,080,349 of record CM034396.1, on the reverse strand, counting down.
TTTAGTTTATTTGACTTACAACTGTGATTTATTTCTAATTCTATGAAGATATAATGGGCTACTGTAATAACGACTAATCAGCGCGCGAGTTACTTTCCATCGCATGCCATTTCACAATTTGACGACTTCACATAAATTGATTATAATCTACCGAATAATAATGCGTTACATTGTAAGCAGTATGTTAAGGTTCACAATATTTCGACAGTTTACAATCTCACGAGATTATAATTTCACGATATTTACAATTTGACGGAGACATACACACACACACACATATATATATATATATATATATATATATATATATATATATATATATATATATATATATGTCACCCTCATTCATGCCATTCCAATAATGATTTAAGATCGAATTTTGATAGAGAATAGGATGGCTGAATCATATACTCCTTGTTCTTTTGTGTATACTATCACAAGTTGTACATGATAATGGTGAAGAAAGACATCATGTAAAAATGTTTGCACATCGAGATTACTGATCTGTCTTGGTCAATGGCGTTGAATAGATCGTTCGTTCTTCTAATACGGAAAGTCTCGAACTTGGTTATAACTTATAAGACAGTATTACTATTTTTGCATCTACTTTTTGTCACAATCTATTTAACTAGCTCCATAGGCTCATCGATAAAAAGTATATCTATATATACTTTCTAGTCAAAAACAAGCCACAGTTTTTTGCCAATAACAGGTCGGAAGCTCGCAGAAATCAATTTCCTTTACATACGTTCAGCGATATTTTGCACAGTCTACCGGTCGATTGATAATCCTTAATATGCTTTCTCTACACATCGATTCTTTCTCATCCATTCCATGTGATCGATTCAATGAAGGCGTTTTATTACTTCTTCTTCTGAAATAAATCTGTTTTTTTTTTTTACTAATATTAGAACCTGCCAAGAGGTTTTTAATTTCACGGTGTCAGACTTACCATAATTTATAATTTAAATTTAAAGAACCAACACAGGCATTTGTCGTATTCAGTATAATCATAAATATACATGAATACGATTTATGTGTCTATTTGTTTATCCTACGCTTGCGATATGTGGTTAGGTTATAAATCTCTACGATCTCTTCCTACAATTGTTTAAAAATTATTACAAAGACATTGGATTCACACTGCAGTTGCAGTAAAAAACTATGATTAGGTTTCTTTATCATTATTGTATGTGTATACGCAGTTGTAAAGAGCTTCATAACATTGGTACCTAGTAGTTTAACTAATTCATAAAAAAGACAAAACAATAGAAGTATATATAATATTCATTACATTGTTGTGGTGGAGTGATTTGATGAAGAAACTAGCTGTCTCCGCGGTTTCATTTGCGATTACAAATACACTGGATTTCGGTTATAAAGACCATGAAGTGCCCACTGTATTTCCGTCGCCATATTGTCAAATTGCCAAATGATTTAAAAACTACTAAATATATTAGTACATTTAAAAATAAACTGAAAGGTCTCTTGTTCCAAGAAGCATATTATTCAGCAGAAAATACTTGTTCAGCCAATCTCAGTCCACTGCTGGACGTAGGCCTCCCCAAGTACGCGCCACATATCCCGGTCTCCCGTCTTCCTCATCCAGCCCCTGCCGGCGATCTTGCGCAGGTCGTCAGTCCACCGGGCTGGCGGGCGTCCTACGCTACGTTTGCCGAGACGTGGTCTCCACTCCAGGACTCGTTTGCTCCATCGGCCGTCGCTCCTGCGACAGACGTAACCGGCCCACTGCCACTTCAACTTGCTAATTTTGCAAGCTATGTCGGTCACCTTCGTTCTCTTACGGATGTCCTCATTTCTGATTTTATCCATAAGAGAAACACCTAACATAGCTCGCTCCATAGCCCGTTGAGCGACTTTGAATTTGTGGACCAGTCTCGCTGTCAGTGTCCATGTCTCGGCACCATATGTCATAATGGGGACGCGCTGCTCGAAGACTTTCGTCTTCAAGCATTGCGGAATTGTCAACGAGAAGACCTGTCGAAGCGTACCGAATGCTGCCCAGCCTAACTGCATCCGCCTATTGGCTTCCCTCTCGGAGCCGTGTTTGCCTACCTGGATCTTTTGTCCAAGGTAGACAGACATATTCCTGTATAACCTCAAGAAGGGGAACCATCGATATTTACCGGTCTCGGCATGACATTTTCGTTGAACATGACTTTCATCTTGTCCAAATTCATGCCGAGTCCGACCCGTCGGGAGGATTAATTCAGGCTGTTCAGCATGTCGGTTAGTTCCTCCAACGTCTTTGCAAAGACGACAATATCGTCAGCGGATTAGTCATTATCATATAGTCAGATTCGGATTCAGTGCATCGAAATACATAAGAATGGATGAGTCTGGTCAAAAGAACAGCCCGTTTTTTTTGTGGGCCGGTGTTAGTACAGACATCTGAGTCGTAGTATGAAAAGCTTCGCGAGTTTTCAAATTGATTCATTTAACGTTCTGCGAGCACATGTTACCTCGTTAAACTAAGTTACAGAACAGACTGTTCTACAACAAAATATGTTCAACTGTTTGACAATAAAGTTCAAAATTATTTAGATCAAAGTTGTTTGATTTTCTATCTTGTCTATAAAGATTGTTTTTTTTTTAAATATTTATGATAAGCGTAGTGTTTATATGCCTTATTATTTCTGATAATTAAAACTATTTTTAATTTTAGTGCGTCATTGACAACATTGCAATTTTATTTTTTCACGTTTCAATATTTTAGAAACATCACATTTGTTAAAATGTTGGCAGTACTGTTACTTGTACTCGTGCAAGCAAAAGTCGACTTTAAGGTAACGAACCTTTTCATACCGCGACTGTACATAAATAATATTTATTTCACGAACCTTCAGTCTGTTTGTTGCATGGCAGAAAGAGATCTATCATAATATGTTGCCATCAACCGAATACTCTTTCAAAAGGTCATAACTGTATATATTAATTTGTCTGCAATTTGTTTTGATTGGCGAGTTACGTGTAACTAAATGATTATTGTAGTGCAAAAAATAGTTATCAAGTAAATTGGTCAAGACAATAACGAGGTAATATTTAAAGGTTCTGTTGTATTATATAAATAAACTGGCTGACTCGGCGAACTTCGTACCGCCATATTATCTGATTAGGAGGATTCTAGAACCCGACCTCAGCGCCACCTTCCGTTTCCAATTGTGAATCTAAACCATCCTGTAACCCACTCAAACACACAAAAACAAAATCATCAAAATCGGTCAAGGTGATTAGGAGGATTCTAGAACCCCATCTCAGCGCCATCTACCGGTTCCAATTGTGAATCTAAATCATCCGGGAACCCACTCAAACGCACAAAAACAATATCACCAAAATCGGTTGAGGTGATTTGGAGGATTGTAGAACCCGATCTCAGCTCCACCTACCGGTTCCAATTGTGAATCTAAACCATCCGATGGCAGGGAGTATGGGATAGGGGGATGTGGTAGGAAGATGGAATTTTTCTTCTTTACTGTTTATATTGAAAATTTTACTTACCTAATGAAAATTATTAGTCCGTTTCGTCAATGATTTGTTTTGAGTATTATATCGATAGTAAAGAGTGTTATGCATAAAGGTGTGTTTATATTAAAAAAACATTGACCCCTAAAATCAAATATCAGTAATTCGTTTATATTAATACCGTTTCTTTAAGTGGTATAATACTCGGATTAGCCGTGAAGCGTATCTAAAGTGATTAGAGGTAAGCGCCTCTAACGAATTTGGCGGGGAAGCGCTGCAGCGCAATACTATAGGGACTGTACAATGTGCAGACTGCGTGGTGCACATTAGAGCCAGCCATCTAGTGGTGGAAATTCAAATCTAAAATTATATTTATTTTTCTTGTAATCTTCATATATATAATAATAATAATCGGCAGACAAACACACACATTGTCTATCTCCAAGTTAAGCAAGCTACGCTTACGATTACTACACAAAATTAATAGCCACGGTTAAAACCGTTACGTTATGGGTAATATAAAATGGATCACTGTGGAGTCGTCCCAGACACTCAGAAAAGTTAATTTACGTAATTTACCAAGCCAGGAATCGAACCAAGAGACTCTGCGTTGCAGTGAGGAAGACCGGCAAAGGCTTAGCCCAGTCAACCAGAGAGGCTGAAGACCTGCTGTATGTTTGTACACGCAAAACCTACAAACATAGAGAAAAAAATCTAATATTAAGGAAGTATTTCTATCGACTGTTTTTGGATCAGGCGATAGAAATACAGACAGCCCACCTGATGGAAAGCAGTTATCATCGCCTATGGACATTTGTAACACCCAAGGTCCATGTGCTGCCGCTCTCTAAAGGAGGATTGAAACCTGGCCATTAATGCCGGAACACAGCTCAGCGTTGTTATAGCAGCATATTCTAGTGCAGGGGCGGTAGACATCCAGACGGGCAAATAGACCTGTGGGTTTTTACGACGTGCCGCCTGGTCGCAGGAAATTGTATTCTTTCTCCGTTTCTGCACGGATAAAAAATAAAAAATAATGATTAAATAAATCTAATTAAAATGTACTGTTTCTTATTTTCAGGAATAAAGTAAGAATAGACTTAAAATATCTTATGTGCCATGGTTATTAAATATGAGAAACGACAATAATGGATACTTATACACAGCGAAGAAACATAAATAATAAGTAGGTATAGTTCCAGACTCGAGTCTTGAGCGATCACCTTGGCCCAAGCATAGTGATATTGCAGTTCTTTTTCCAAGTATGAGGTATTGTCTCTTTCGAGTAAAGAGACAAAAACATAATATTTCCGATATGTCGATAATTCGCATCACATTGGCTACGCTCAACGCGTAAAGCGATTTCTTCTATTCCGCCGACCGCTCACGATACATGGCGAGAACTATACTATTTACTAAAGCATTATCAATTAAACACACATACACATACATGTATATACTAATATTATTAAGAGAGAATATTTGTATTTTGTATGTTTGTAATGAATAAACTCAAAAATAACTGGACCGATTTCAAAAATTCTTTCACCATTCGAATGCTATATTATTTCTGAGTAACATAGGCTATATTCATAATTTGAGATCCTATAAGGTCGTATAGATCCTATAGGGATACTTAAACTTCAATAATATAACCTAAGGTGTAAAACAATTACTTATAAAATGTCTTTCATCGTATGTGCTGCGGAAACTATTGATGATAGAAGAAAAAAATGTCCTACAATATTAAAGAACATGTCAATATCTACAAAAAATTTTGCACTACCGTATATCCAACTATTGTAGTTATGTCACTATAACTACTTTTTACATTTTTGAAAGTTGATAGAAATGCCGACCAAAATCCGACCATGTTATTACCTTAATATTAATCCTTATACAAATAAATAATTTCGTATTCAAGACTGTTTCAATACCTGTAGATTAGTTTTTGAATTATTTAAATCGGACATTCCATTCAAAAGATATGAATTTAAAAATGTCAATCTAAACAAAATACATCATAGTTGGCGCTGCAATCGGGTTCTAGATTTTTATTTTGTCAGGACAGAACAACGTCTGCCGGAATCGTTACATCTAAATATCAATGCAATATGGACTTATACTTTATGAACATAGTTTAAATAAATTCTTTAAATTCTGTTTCTAATCTTCTTTAATGTGAAATATTGTTCAGTTTTATTCCTGTTCGAATAAATTATGATTCACAGTTTATTTTGAATTCTCGTAGAGGTTTTAATTATTTTTATTACGTAAATATAGGGTTATGGGGGCCATTTAAAATAATAGGAATGTTCAGTCTTGACATAAATTTCGAGTCTCATTTATTTCTACATAAAATTAGTTTTCTGACTAATATAAAGATATCGTATAATAGTTTTGTTCTGAAATTTAAAATATTTGTTTTGTCATTGTGATTAATTGTAATGTGGGCGCTTAAATATGAATTTGTGTAATTTATTATATTTATCGATGACATCCCAGTATGGACTTACGGCATTCAAATGTGGGGATACGTCAGAAAAAGAAATAAAAAAAATACAAATATTCCAATATAAAATTCTGAGGAACATTGTAAACGCACCATAGTTCATAAAGATTAACCTGAACCTGAAAATGGAGTTCGTGACAGAAGTAGAAGTAAAACCCACTAAAACAGGCTTCAATGTCATTGTTTATTTTTTTTATTGCATGAGATCAGCAGACAGGCAGATAGCCAGCCTGATGGAAAACAGTTACGATCGCCCATGGACATTTAAAACACCAAAGCTGCTGCCGCTCTCTAAAGGGGTGACAGGAACCTGGCCACTAGTGACGGAACACAACTCAAGGTTGTTATGGCGGCATACTCTAGATCAAAAGTGGTACTAGCTATCTAGACGTCCAAATACCCCACTACCTGGCTGTGGGTTGTTTTGTCGCCTCTTACAACAGGCCGCCTGGCCGCAGGAGTTTTTCTCCGTTCCTGCTCAGATAAAAGCAAATGTCGAGGCAATCCAACAGGGGCCGGGCTACTGTCACAGCGGTTTTGCAACCATCGTTTAAACAGTTTTCAACGAATAAATGGTGATAATCTGTTCTGTCACTCGCCGGCCGCTGCCGCGGCATGCTCGGTTCGCTCGCTCGGCTTGTGCGTTTTGATTTAAGGCTAACCTTACCTAACTTACTGTTCTCTTCGTCCTGCTCAATGAAAGAGGAGGAGACATTATAAAAAAAAACTGTCTGTTATGGTCTCTGGTCGCGACCGTCAACCTGTCACGTCACAAGCGGGACGCTGGCCAACATGGTCGTCAGTGCGGGCGGTGAGGTAAAGGGAAATAGAAACAAGCGAAACAGAGTTGTGCGAGATTTGTTCATTTCATCAGTTCACTAAAACTGCATGATGCCTGATATATAGGTAAATGTGTAAATACGTTATCTGTCGATATTTAACGTCACAACACACAAACAATATCGCGTCACAAATAACGCATTCTATTATTATATATTATATGCAAATAAACCCACCGCTACATTTGCGTGAAACGGTCAATAACTATAACATTATTCTTGATGAAGCAGGAACAGTGCAACAGAACGTTACAAATATTTCAACTTTTATAAATAATTATTCCATTTATTAACTAGTAAACTAATTCAATTTATTACATTGTTTATCTTAATATTATATTTTTAAACCAAAATCTAATACTTTTTATTATGAAAGTCCTCTTTACTATAAAACAAATCCAATTGACAATAGTGATGCATCCAACTAATTGTCTTCTGCCGGGGCATTAATAAGACCAAATGGAGTAACCTTAAACATACAGGAACATAGAATGCCGTTTTCTCCCGGTCTGGTACTTTTATTTTTAAGGTCACGACAGTGGTAAAAATTACAATATGTTTAATGTTTACTGATCAAAGAACACATTTTCGTATTTTGACACTCCTTCATACAATACTTATTTCTGTACCCCAGTATTATTTCTCTTGGGAAATAATGTTGAGTGTTGCCACTCCTTGGGTGGCTCATAGTGGGAACCCATCTCTAATTTATTAACAGGTTAAATTTCTAATTAAGCCACACCCATGTTTTAATACAAGCGACTTCGTCGGGTTATTGCGTCAAGTACTGTCAGACAGGCTGGGTTTGTTTTTGAGCGATTGTGGTCACTTAAAACAACTTTTTGAAATAAAATAAAATTATAAACTAAACTATCTTAAAAATACTATTATATAGGTATTTAATTATAAATAAACTAAATTATAAATAAATTAAACTATACAATAAATTAAACTAAAAATAAACTATATATACAAACTAAAATTAATAAACCTAAATGGCACTCTGTTGTTCGTGCCTACCCCGCAAGGGAACTGGCGTGAAGTTATGTATGTATGTATGTAAAATTAAAGTATAAAATCTAGTTCTTGAATACTATATATACTTTTTGAAATATTTTTCAATTTTAATGAAGGGGTACTGTTTGCATTTTTAAAGTAATAAAATAATATGAATACTATAATTTTGGTAAATAAAATACATAATAAAGTAGAGAAAAATATAATCTGAGCTATTCAAATTCAAAAGTTTTTAATTAAAACTAAGATCAACTGGAGAACATTTTTTGAAGGGCGCCATACATTACAACTCCTTAGCAACACGACTAGCTAATTTTATTTTACTTTTACTAAATCAAATTATTAATATTAGTTATATGGTATTTTACCTGTAGTTCCTAAGACTCTTTATAAGAAAGATTAATACTATTAGTCTATAGGCGAAGAAGAATAATACGGAGCATGGGTCATCGTCTCACAAGGTCTCCAGATTAGGGGTTTTACCCTTGCAGGGAAAATATTTTGCGAATGAGGAAATTTTGGGGATAAGAATTTCTTGGGGCAATTTTTGAGGACGAAAATTTCAGCACTGGGGAAATTGGGGAGGTGTTTTATCCCCCTAGCCTAACTTAACATGCCATAAAATATTCGACCTAGCATGAAATTGCTAATAAAAGTTAAATACAAACATGTCTGTATACAATAATTGTGATAGTATTAATTACATGACACTTTTGGTGTTATTTTAATTGACACGACGAATTGAAGCCTAAATGGCACTCTGTTGTTCGTGCCTACCCCGCAAGGGAACTGGCGTGAAGTTATGTATGTATGTATGTATGTACGACGAATTGAGAACCTACAAATTAGTGTGAAGCCTAATAAAAATAATAAAAGTTTGTCACTTCTACAAAATCCTTCAATGTATGTGGTCCGATAAGCACTTGTCTAATTCATTCATTCAATGATATCTATAGGGAAAGTTTCTGAAATAGTCTCATTTTGGGGATATTTTTGGCGGATATGGGATTTTCGTAAATTCAATGTGGAGACCCTGACGTCTTATATGGGTAAGGTGAATCAAACACTTACTACGTTACCTCGCGGGATTGCCATACCGATAAAACAGTTGACTGTTTTTGGTGAAAACTTGAGGGCTGATGTTGTTCTGTGCAATTTTAATAAAAAAAATATAGTATAATATTGGTTAAAACTGAAAAAAATGGATGTACAATATTGATTGTTTTTTAAGCAGAATTGTGTGTCAGTGTCGCAGGATTCAACTGTTTATTAAGCTCATAAGAAACCGTCGTTTGGCATACAGTTAAGAAACTAAAATTTGAGTTACTTGTACAACCCGCAAGAGTTAACTTAAGACTTCGCTCGGATGACGTAAGCGCGAGATGCTGACGCGTCGATGGCGCGAGCGGTAAGAAGGCTGGTATCGGGAGGGCTGTGCACATTCCGCTCAAGTCTCAAGTTAACTCTTGCGGATAGTACGAAGATTATTTCAAAATTGATTCATGGATACCTGATACCTGCTAGATAGACTTAATGTTACCCATATTTAAAAAGAAATAATAAAAACTTCAAATACGTTTTTACAAACGTATGTATGTTCGAGTAACGGCTAATATTTATTTTATCCGTGTACGATGAAAAGTAAATTTGCATATAAGAGATAGAAGCCGTCGAGAGGTAAATTTGCAACATTTTTTATATTATCGAAAATGCGTTACAACTAAGGTTTTGCACTCAGAAAGGTGGTAAAGATTTACATATAATTTTTCGCTGCTTTTAACTGTGTACTCGTGTGACTGATGAATTGTTTATAAATCACTTTTTAGCTGTTATAATATAAGTTTTGAACATGAGTGTATGTATGTGATACGTGTATATTATGCCACCCGTGATCAGAAGGCTAACTCATATTTCGCCCAATAAATAAGCATCGCTGTACAGCGCGGCAATGCAGCTAGCCTTCTGAGCACGCTCCCATCTGGCAGCGATTTGTTACATAATCTATAATCGCTTGTACTATTTATAACTTAGCTTATCTTTAGTTTTTAATTTTTAGAATATAATAAGAATTATAATTGTTAATTTATTATAATGTTGTGGTAAATAATAATAATATGTACATATAATACATACAATACAATTATAAATAATGAAACACACGACACACCTATGTTTATAGATAGTGTATCATCTATGCACCTATGTGTGTCGTATGTTTAACTATTTATAATTGTAATTATTATTCTAACTTAATTACATTCATTATGTCTATGGGACATGTTTTCCTGATATAAACATATAAACAAAATAAATAACCCTCGTAAAAGGGACTTGTAAAAACAAGAAATGCTTTACGACTTCATCAAATAAATCTCCGCCTCTCCATCGCGTTCCAACCGAAAGTTGTTCAAAACTGGTTCTTGGGATAACTGTTTTGTTTGCTGATTTGTCTGTTTGATCTATCATCGCAATGTTAATAAATAAGACAGACGTTATTGCTTTGTAAACGACGCGATTGCTGATAATGAAATGCCAAGAGCACTGCGCGCCATTTCGGTGAGATTAACAACAACGCTTTATGTTTCTCCAGTTATTTAATGGTGTTGATATTAGAATTTAGGATAAACGTTGTTTGAATATTTTAACCAGGGCAGCTATAGCAAAGTGCCATTTACTCTGGATTAGTGTTATTGTAAGTACTCCGTTACAATACACATATGTTACATCTATATATGTAAAAATTCCATGTTACAGTGTTTGACTGCGATGAACTTCGAAACTGCTCAACCGATTTTGATGTTTTGTTCATTTTGCTGGATTTGTTAATATTTAGGACACATGATAGGTTTCATTTTAATGTACAAGAAAAAAAGCATTTTTTAAATCAGGAGGTCGGTAAGTATGACTTCTCCTCTCAACCAAGTCAAATAAGCATCAAATAGATGGCGCCATACTTTAAGTCCCTTTCATTAAATTTCTTTGATTAATAGTAGTGAACCTTAGTCAATATAAATGTAATATATGTATAAATAATTATAAATTCTAATCATGAGCCTGTACATTAAATCTATTAAAAAGAAAATAACTGGAATAGACTATATAAACGTCGGGAACGCAATTTTTTAAAATTTCTTTTCTGTTTGTTCCCGATTCACGTTAATACTATTGAGCCGATTTCGATGCGGTTTTCGCTGATCGACAGCAAATTCATAGATTTAAAATCAGCGATACTTTATATCGCAGGAATAAAGCGGAAATTTTTATGAGAATGATTTTAAATGACCAGATTAAAAAAAAATCGAATTCTAATATGGTTTTTTCACTGATCAATAGCAAATTTTATGTAATAAAATGTGTGATATTTTTTATCCCGGGAATCCCGCAGAAATTTAAAGTCAAGCGTGGACGAAATCACGGGCATATCCTAGTATATAAATAAAAATGAATCATAGAGATGTATGTACGCGTATAACTTGAGAACGACTTAACCGATTTTCGTGACATTTTTTGTGTGTAATATTTATTCATTTATATACTCGTAGTCGACGTCACTCTGGGATCTTGTAACTACATTTTTTGACACTATTTTTTTTGTCAAAAATACGCATGCAACATAATGTATCAGTTTTGACAATAAAAAATTATGTCAAAAATGTAGGTACTGCACTGATGCCGACAATATTTTTTTAGTATCATAACAACCTTTGTTATCTGCTCTAACATTGTCATATATATTATGTCTTCTCTTTAAATAAGCTCCTCAATCAAAATACACGTTCTCATAATGTAAAGAAGTCTATTTTTGTTTTCTATTTTAATACAAATTGTATCCTATTTTCTGTGCCATATACATATATCCCCAAATTAGATACAAATTTCCTTTTATTTAGTTATGATGCCTGGAAGAGATCTCTCTGTGATAAGGCCACCTACTGCGTTGCCATGAAAGTATTGTAAATATGCATTTTATTATTGTTTATTGAAGGCATTCTATCCGTGCAGGAACGGAGAAAGAATAGTATTTCCTGCGGCCGGGCGGCCTGTCGTAAGAGGCGACCTAACAACCCACAGTCAGGTGGAATGGCATTTGCCCCACTGGATGCCTACCACCACTGGTCTAAAGTATGTCGCCATAACAACCTTGAGTTGTGTTCCGACATTAGTGACCAGGGTCCAGTCTCCCTTAAGAGAGCAGCAGCGCATTTGTAGCAACTTTAGTGTTGCAAATGTCCATAGGCGATGGTAACCGCTTTCCATCAAGTGGGCCGTCTGCCTGTCTGCTGATCTCCTGCAATAAAAAAAAGGCATAGGTTCCCAACGGCCGCTTTTCCCTATTGGCCGCTGGAGGTCTTCGTGGGTTCGGTAGCAGGTCCCAAGACAAATGGGGGGCGTTATGACAGTCAAGGTAGCGGTCACGGCATACCTAATTAGAAATTTTGAAAATACCTCTATTTTCATGAAAAAACATTTTATCTAGGCGGAGCTTATTTTATTATAATGGCTTAAAGTTTACGCCTATGTTTTACGCCAATCTTTCAATGTTTATTTGTTAAGTAATTCACAATCCCCTCACTAAGAGGCGTATTCACCACTGACTTAATTCCCCAATTTCTCTCCACGCTTTCCTTAGAGCAAATTTCGAAGACGATTATTTTGTTCAGTATTATAATTGCAAACCCAAATTACAGTTACAAAACAGTTTTACCATAATTTTATCACAGTACTGTGTTCCAAGTGCCAAGTTTTAGCTGATTTTTTTTACAAGAAATAATATTTTTTTTTAAATCGTAATATTAGTCATACGTGATTTTTCTGTATACAGTACAAAGTACACACTCCGTAAACGTGTTGCAGGTTATGGCGTGTTATCGGCGCGGTTATCTTCCACGGGGTGTAATTATCATGAGAATGGAGAACTGACCGACCACGAGGTTACTTCGCGCTTCCGAGTACATTCATACTACAGACGACAATCCACCGTTTTCTATAAAATTGTGAGTGTATTTTTTTACATACATACATACATAACTTCACGCCAGTTCCCTTGCGGGGTAGGCACGAACAACAGAGCGCCATTTAGGCTTAGTCTTACACATTTTTTTATATGAATTAATATGAATCTGACAAACAGTCGGACGGCCCAGTACATGCAGAGTGGTTACCGTCGCCTGTAGGCGTTTGCAACACTAATAGTGAAGCCAACGGGTTGTCAGCCTTTAGGATGGGATAAAGAAGATGAATTAGAAAAGATGGGATAGAAGGGATAGGACATGGGTTTTGTATAGGGGGATTTGATTGGTATTCCTAAGACTGTATGAAAAAGAGAGGGAAAGTAAAGGAAATTAGATTTCAGGCGTCGGGATAAAGCCAGTATTTAAGGCTGGAACTTCAGAATAATACAAAAAAAATAATAGAAAAGACAATCGGCGATGCCATGTGCCATGAATAATATATCCCATAACTTTAAACACTTTATTACTTAAACATATTTGAGATCAAGTTAGTTAAAACATAATAAAAAAAACTTATTCACCATTTCGATTACCTAACAAGACTTTTAGTGTGACGATATAAAAAAAGTGTCTCCTGAAAAATGTGAGGGACCTATTCCATTTTCCGGGATAATGTTTTCTGTGTTCGTCGTTGTTCGCTACCAATGTGATAAAAATTTGTTCATAACCAAGACCGAAGATACTTATAAATAAACATAATATGTACAGCATCCTAAATTTTATGTGTTTTGTTGTAAAGTTAAGGTAGTCGCTGTTTTCAATGAATTAAACTTATTATCTTTATTTATTAGTGTAGGAAGGATTTTTGAATTTTCCAATAGTATTAGTCTACTTAAACAATTATCATGTTACTGCTTCATCTGGAATAATAGTCGAAGTATAACTGACCGTTTTACGTAGATGTAGCGATGAGTTTAATGCGTTATTTGTGTTGCGACATTATTATTAATTGTTAATATCGTTAAACATGGACCGATAATGTATGTATATACACTAATGTAGCTAATCATCAACGGCGTTATTTTTAACCCTATGAACAAGACACATTTGGTCACAGTTACTAACAGTAACATTATCCCACATGGATCAGGGACATCATAAAATTGCACTTTGTAATTATTATTTACAGTATACTCTGTAATTATTAATTACAAAGTGCAATTTTATATATACATACATACATAACATCACGCCAGCTCTCTTGCGGGGTAGGCACGAACAACAGAGCGCCATGTAGGTCTATTCTTACACACCTCATTTGCTTCCTTGCAATTTTATGATGTCCTTAATTACTAATTATGACATACACTAAAACCTTCGACGTCTAAATATTCGATAGTTTCTAGGTAACGTTCCGCGGATCTCCGCGAAACAATCGCTGAGTACAGTGCGTACACGCAACGTTAATTTGAAAATTAGTATCTACAAGATGGTTATTATTAAAACAGTTATTGGAAACGGCGTATCTCATGGGATGGTTCTATTGAAATGGGAAGAGTTCTATCATGTTCTACGAAAAGAAGCGTTTTTAAAGCAAGTTTATTATCGTACTATATATCCCGCGCCAAGTTTTTATTAATATAAGTTATATTTAGTATGGTACATAAATCAATCACTGGTTAAAGTGAAAGTAATTTATTTATAAGACTATGTTTTAAATAATAAAACATAGAAAAGAGAGATAAAAGAACTACTCATGACATCGTCTAGTTATGTACCTAGGATTTACGAGCTTTCAGGACTACATCATCCATCTTATTACGCTATAAATTATATAGTTTTACAAATAAATTGCAAAAAGAGGGTACACTAGCGGTGGCATCATTCAAGTGTCATGAGCGCATTGAGCGCAGTCACCTTTATAATAATTATTTGTTTAAATTATAACCGACAATCCTATCTTTGTTTTCTCATAAATTGAGTCCTCACTTATGCAGATCTTCATTTATTTTGTTGATTAGTTTCTGGGCTACTTTATAAGAATATTTTACCAATATTTATGTAAGTTTGAAACTTCTTTAACTTATTCTTATGACCCTACTCCATCTGGTATAATGTTAGCGTTAGTGATTGTGGCCAAGTATGTGCATCTTGTTTAAAGCATTAAAATAACGCCGTTCATGATTAGCTACTTTACTGTAAATACATATGTTATCTGTTAAGATCGCATCAAAAATAATGCATAAAATCCTTAAACATATCTTTGTGACACCAACACTAGTTTTATCATAGACGAAGCAGGGACATTATATTAGACCATATCAAATACCTACATACCTAGTACGTTGTATAGTAAATACTATCTTGTGGATCGTAATCTATTCGTTTGCTGTCTCTTGACAATCAGTCGCCTATTCATATGCTGATTTGTTTACATTGCAAAACGCGTATCGAATTCAAAGCTTACTGCTTGACCCTAATCTGTCTTGTGCTGAGTACAAAGGAACTTGTTCAATAATCTTCTAGGGAGCATTACCGACTTCATATTGTGTGTTAGGACAGAGTTTGTTTGGTACTCGCCTTTTTTAAACTGGTGACAAAATGATGTTGTGAATTGAGACAGTAATCTAAGCAGTTGTTGTGTGACAATATATACACGCCCACTCATATTCATTCACAGATATTTAGAGATGCAGACAAACTTGAATAGTATTAACATTCATAATCAATTCTTTTTTTATAGTGTAATGTTAAATGGTGGTGGTTAGTATAGTAATAGGGAGGCGAGGTTCAGGAGTACCATCACCCAGGATCTTACTATGTTTGCACTCCTGTAGCTGTTCTTGTTTTAAATATTATTTCTTTTGCTCTTCGTGGGAAATAAATTCAAATACAAACTTAACAAGCTAATTCAAGTAATAAGCAGATTAATGCGATACGATTATGCGGAAAGATTTATGATACGAGTATATATATAATTTTAGGAATTTAAAAATATTTGCTTAATATTTATTTAGCGTATACTATAATAAATCTGTAAATGGTTCGAGATTGTACAATGCGTTTTATAATGTGAAAAAAATCAGGGGTTTATTCCAGCAGCACCAGTACCAGCAAATTCCAAAAATACAATTTTTAGAAATCTGTATGTCTGTTAGAGAATCACGTGAAAACTACTGAACGGATTTAAATGAAATATCGACATAGAGCTAGCTTCTATCCCGGGTCGTAATTTAAGATACTTTTTATACTAATAAATGGCATTGTTTCCATGGAATAGACGGATTATCAAAATAGATGGCGCTGCAATCGCGTTTTTCCAATACTCTAACAATTACCTATGGTGGCATATGCAACATGGCATTCATTGTATTACTTCAAATCAGGTTGGCTTCGACTCAACTCTATGTTTTGCTGGGCAGTTGTCTAGACTATATGGACTTAGTTTCTTTGTTATTATTATATGTAATTATATTATGTGTAAAAAATCGAATTCAGCTTTTTGTAAGTAAAATATAGCTACTACCCGCGTAGCCGCGGCGCACACTAGTTTCCTAATAAAAAAAAATATACTAAAATAATAAAAGATACTACTATCATTATGTGTATGTGTTAGAATAAGATATGTTGAAAAGTAGTATTTTTTATTGTATACTTTTTAGGGTTAATGAGCAATAATCTGTTATTTAACTAATCTACATTGTAGTCATTTGACATCCCAATTCTCCAATGTAAAGGTTATTTCAGGTAGACTTATTTATTCTAAACCAAGTTCAGCCTACACTTACCGTCACGGAATGGTGAAATGTCTTTACTTTGTTCTTGATACACCTCATTTGAATGTTTGAGTTTGTTCGGCTTGTTTGCTTGGGTTGATGTGGAGTAGTATACTATGTCTTCAATTAGTAGTGTCTTTAGATCTCGTGCAGCTTGTTGGTTTTGACTAATGAGGTCTCAACTTGCTTTTGCTATAATTCCGTGTGTAAATCTTAGAATAAATAAGTATGTAATGGGTATTAGAAAGCGACGCATATAATGGATAATAAATATTAATAGTGACTAGAAATTTCTAGTAATAGGAATGACATTTGTACTAAATGTAAAATTTATAAATGTGTTTTTAAATGAAAACTGCTTTTGACTAGAGGTTTACATGTATTAAGTACAAGTAAATTTTAATTAAATAAGTGTCTTAAATGTCTACGATGATTTTAATAACAAATTATACTTAAAATTTATTTAAGATGTACTTGTAAACTTACGTACTAAATACGTGTGAACCATCCTTGAAGTCAATTATTTCTTAGCAGTTAAAGTTCAACCATAAGTTATTTGGTTGATAGTGATTCGAATAATGGACGATAGAGTATATATTTTTACGATAATATTTTACTTGACTTGATTTTTATTATTTTACTGGAATTCGCCCGCAACTTCGTCCACGTTGGACGGAATAAGCCAATTTATACGTCCTGACAACTTGACCCTACTCCCGGGAGAAATGCCGTGGGATTCTCAGGATATAAAATGTCGTAGATTTTAAGTCCAGTAATTTGCTATGGATCTGCGAAAACTGTATCCAAATCGGCCTAATAAATTTTACGTAAATCCCGAACAAACAGACAGACATAATAAATCTAAACAACAAAAGGTGTAATAGTCTTTTGTTATATTATAGATAGATTTTTGATGGCCTCTGCGCTTGAGCGGACTAAGCCTTTGCCGACTGACCTTATTAAAAAGCAGAGGTCCCAGGTTCGATTCCTCGCATTGTAAATTTCGTAAACGAAGTTTCCGTTATTTACTATGGTCTGGGTGTTCGGTATTGACCCCAGAGTAGTCCGCTGTGTACTACCCATAACACAAGCGTAAATTGCTTAGCTTGGTGGGATACAATGTGTGTGTGTGTGTGTCTACCGATTTACTTACTATTTATTTATTTATTTATTACTACAACATATTCCAGCTGAATGATAATTTCTTCTATAATATTATAAAAAGACAACAACTGGAATACACTATATATACGATAGAGAATATGGTGCATTTTTTTTCATGTCTGTGTCTGTTTGTTCGGAATTCACGTAAAAAATATTGGGCTGATTTCGATGTGGTTTTCGCTGATCGGCAGCAAATTCTGAGACTTCTATATCTGTGCTGTGTTTTTATCCTGAAAATTCCGCGGGAATTTTTCTGGGCATTATTTGAAATGACCAGATAAAAAAATATCGAATTCCAGTGGGATTTTTTCACTGATCAATAGCAAATTGTATGCAAAAAAATGTGTGGTTTTTTATCCAGGGAATCCCGCGGGAATTTCAAGTCAAGCGTGGACGAATTCTCGGGCATATCCTAGTAGGAAATAATCATCTTCACTACAACACTGTGTGTGGTTTCTCATGCATTTGGCCGGATTTTAATATTAAAGTTAATAATTCATTTGAAGCGGTTCAGAATAGCAGGAAACGTTCTAATTTGAACGTATTCGGAATGAGGTTTATTTATGGATATAGCTAGCCCAAATGGCTACCGTAACGGGGGATCACATGGTCATAAATCGTAGAATTATCATTGGTGGTCTTATTGTCTTGTGATTGCATTTGTAACTGACTAAACAAGTTTCGAGACTGCCGTTTCTATTGGGTTTTGCAATAAACTTTAGAAGTTTAAATGTAAGATTTGTAATGTAAAAATATCGGTAAAAATGTGGTATCGTTATTTATGTTAATTTCAGATAACGGTAAACATAAATATCGGTATAAAACTTACCGTTATTCTAGATATTTTACCGGTAAAAATATAACGTTAATACTATTTTTATCGCTAATTTTACCGTTATAACTACATTTTGTTACCGTCGTCGGTCTCTTTCACTCGCAAAGATTTTCAATCAACACTGCTAAGAGCGCGCGTAATATTTAGAGTCGTGTTTGTCGATTATCGGCAGACAAACACACATTGTATATCCCCAAATTAAGCAAGTTACGCTTGTGTTATGGGTAATATACAACGGACTACTCTGGGGCCGATCCCAGACACCCAGACCATAGTAAATAATGGAGAAAATACGTTTCCGAAATTTACTATACCAGGAATCGAACCCGGAACCTCTGCGTTGCAGTGAGGTACGCCGGCAAAGGCTTAGCCCGCTCAACCACAGAGGCCGTCTTATTATTATTTCGGTAACATGCAGTCGTAATATAGCCAATGTTTAAAAATGGAAACATCGCTTGAAGTAACGTAAAAATTACCGACACGTATAACGTTATATTATAACCTTAAAATCATGTCAGGAGTCTTAAGAACAGACGAGCGTGCATGACAAGAGTTATGAATGTCAAAGTAGCGAGTGAGGTGTGTAAGAATAAGCCTGAATGGCGCTTTGTTGTTCGTGCCTACCCTGCAAGGGAACTGGCAAGCTATGTATGTATGTATGTTAAAAACATAAGTTACCAAGTAACGGTAAAGTCTAATACTGGTATGGCAGTATCTTTTTCGGAAATACCGGTAATTATCTATATTTATAAAGGTAATTGATAACGTTTTCAAGCCCTGAATGGCGGTAAAGGAAAACATCATGAAAAAATTTGCTCATCTAGATTAATGATCTTTGAAAGTTATAAATCAATTTTGGATAATTGTGGTGGGTATACTGTTACTATAACAATAAAATAACAACAGTCTATAAACGTGTCACAGCTGGGTTCGTGTAACCCATTGTATTCTGCCAGGTGGTAGGGCATTTGCCCAACTGGATGGCTACCACCCCTGGTCTAAAGTATGTCACCATAACAACCTTGAGTTGTGTTCCGGCATCAGTGACCAGGTTCCAGTTTCCCTTAAGAGAGCAGCAGCTCATTTGTAGCAACTTTGCTGTTGCAAATGTCCATAGGCGATGGTAACCGCTTTCCATCAAGTGGGCCGTCTGCCTGTCTGCTGATCTCCTGCAATAAAAAAAAATCCCAAAAAAATAAATAAATAAGTAGCAACATAGATTTAATATGCTTAGAACCCGAGTAGGTGCCAAAAAAGTGAAGCACTCTTTAAGTAGGAGCTAAAAGTCTCAGTTCGCTTATCGACGCATCGGTCCCGTCACTCCGCAAGACAAGTCTTAGTGTGGCGAGCTCCAATAGTTCCAATTCCCTACTTTTTAGAAAGACTCTGTGTACTTGCAACATTATTTGTGCCTTTGTGTGCGTGTCAGCGAAAATAATTACATGGCGCTCACGCTCACATCGATTGGTTTTGTGCTTCAACTCTGAATATAATTTTGTAGGAAACTATCTCTCTGGGTATTATTTCTTTAAGAAGTAGCAATATATCCCCAACGTTTGTCAAATCTGCTGTTCATGTCTGACATTTATATTTTTTTATTCTTTCTTCATTAATATGTAATACTAGCGGTTCCGGCAGATTTTGTCCTGCCCTGAAAAATTAAAAATCATAAACCCGATTCCAGCGCCACCTACCGGGTCTAACTGTGAATGTAAACCATTCGCGGACCCACGGAAACACAATTTTTTTACACCTTACATTATTGAAGTTTTGGTACGGATACCTAATTTTTTTCTAGTAATAAACATAACCTATACTAATCTGAGATAATGTAGCATTCTAATGGTGAAAGAATTTTTAAAATCGGTCCAGTACTGTTCGAGTTTATTCGTTACAAGCATTGAGTGACACTTATTGTAACTCAATGGTTACAAGTTAAGAATTTCCTTTAAAGGAGTCAAGTTGCCTGGAAGAGATCGCTTTTAGCGATAAGGCTGCCTTTTGTTTTAACAAGTTTAGTGTGTAACTATTGTCATCTTGTGCATTTTTGTATTTTTTGTATTGGTGAACAATAAAGTGTTCTCTCTATTTTCTTTCACCATATCCCAATTACTTGGGGTCGGCACAATATGTTTTTTCCTTCCACACTCTTCTATTCTGACATACCTCTTCTGTCACACCGCATATCATCATGTCATCCTTCACACAATCCATCCATCTTTTTTTTGGTCTACCTTTAAATTTGTACCCATCGATCTTGTAGTATAACATTCTTTTTGTCACGTGACTTTCATTCCTCCTCATTATATGCCCATACCAACTTAATCTTCTTCCTCTCAATTTTTCTGTCACAGGTGCAACTTTCAAAGATCCCCTTATGTACTCATTTCTCACCTTTCCATTCTTGTAACACCACACATCCATCTCAACATTCTCATCTCAGCTGAGTGGAGACGTTTGTAGTTTATCACTTTAGTGGCCCAACATTCCGACCCGTATAGCATGACTGGTCGTATGATAGATTTATGTATTTGACCTTTTAGTTTTAGTGGCAT
Organism: Dendrolimus kikuchii; assembly: GCA_019925095.2. Taxonomy (NCBI): domain Eukaryota; kingdom Metazoa; phylum Arthropoda; class Insecta; order Lepidoptera; family Lasiocampidae; genus Dendrolimus; species Dendrolimus kikuchii. The sequence continues at coordinate 6,059,216 of CM034396.1, read as the reverse complement.
TAGTTTGTCGCACGTCACACCGGTTACCTGTCTCCACTTCAGCCACGCTACATTTATTCTTTTCCTTACATCCCTCTCTATATCACAATTATTCTGCAGTAGTGAACCAAGGTATTTGAATTCGGGGTTACGTGGTAGTGTGACTGATTGTAGTTTAAGAGGCACAGCACTAGAAGTCCCGCCGAAATCACAAAACAGGTATTCGGTTTTGGTTCTGCTGATTTTTAATCCAACGCCCTCTAGCGCTAATAAAGTGTTATATGTATCTATCTAGCTTTTTCAAGGTGGCTTGGCGGGTTTCACACATTGGTTATCTCGATGTGCAGGTGTTATCACGATGTTATCCTTCACCGTCACCACGTGGTTCCACATGTATATTATTACAATTATGTACCAATATCCACATCAGGTCAGAAAACTCTCTAAAGAGTTGTCTGAAAGTCTGCTTGCTTTTGCAATAAGGATTCGAATCAGCATCATTTGAGTTTGGGACACGAGTGGACTAGCTGCCGTCTACCACGCCTTTTTTCTATATAATGAAAATGCCCAAATCGAACATCAGCCGTTTATGAATGTTAGTGTGTGCTATGATATGAATACGTATTAATTATCACCTTTGATATATAATCCAAATATGTATATCCATTCCAGTGTTAAAACAGCGTATTAAAATAAATCGAATTAATCCCTTCAGATCTTCATACTTCACTGCGTTCAAATCGAATCACAGTAAATCAACGTTACGAAACCGCAACTGCTTACAGATTGATATCAACTAAAGGTTATGTTTTCGTGTGAACTGCCAGATAGATTTACGTTGTTGCCCAAGTGCCGTGTGGGTGTGAGATGGCAATGGCATCAATGTTGGTGTTTATGTTGCGTAGGTTAGGGAGTAGGTGGAATATTGAATTCAGTGTTAATTGCTTGGACGGGCCCGATCAAGGGAGCACGTTCGTTTAGGAATGGTGTCGGCGTCGGAACGGATTAAGATTAACATTAATTTTGAATTTGGAATAACTGTTCAGTGATGAAGAACTCTATGGTATTTTTTATATTTCGAACTCATCTTCTATACATCTATACAGATAAATGAAATTGAAGTGTAATGTCAATATAACAGCTTTTTACTTAATGCATCTGAACGTATAAACGGTACTTATATCAAAAAATCAATTTTTAAATTTTTTGTCTGTCTGTCTGTCTCGGAAACGGCTGGACTGATTTTGACGGGACTTTCACTGGCAGATAGTTGATGTTATAGGGAGTAAGTTAGGCTACTTCTTTATTTTTTAGGGTTCCATGAAATGAAATTCCACGCGGATGAAGTCGCGGGCAGAGCTAGTTAAATGTATAAGATCCTATTGGGTTTCTACGGCCCGTTCACGGTCTTGCATTGTAGTTTACCTATCAGTCCGACGCGTAATGCAGGGCTGTGAATGTTGTTGCAGACTGCATTGCATCCTGCAGCAGCGAGCAGAGTGCCTCTTGAGTCCTGCAAGCCCAGTGCAGGAATGCACTGTAGGATCGTGTATGGGTCTTTTAACGTCGATTTTACTCCACCGTTCTATTTTTAAAAAATTCCGCCCGATCATGACATACGCGAGTGTGGTATTCGGCCATGCCAAGCCTGCCCTATTAGATAAACTGCAAATTGTGCAGAATAAATTCATGCGCAGAGCCGTCGGTGCTCCCCTCTATATGCGTAACGTCGACCTTCACCGCGATCTGGAGCTTCCCTCCATCAAAAACTACATTACGTCGCTCTCGCGTAAGTATTTCGATCTCGCGCCGCACCATCGAAATCCGCTCGTCGTGTCCGCGTCCGATTATAAGCCTCGGCGAAAGGCTCTCGTACGACGACCGCGTAACGTCCTCACGGACAGGGTCGACGTTATCACAAAACGGCTGGCCCGGATCAGCCCGCCCGCGGTTAGGACGGCAGGCTGGTAGGCACGGACAGACAGACACAGACGGCGGCGTCTCAGGCGCCGCCAATCAAGATCTCTCCACATCCCTGCGAGGGACGTTAGGAGACATAGCCCCCCCACAGGATAGACTAGGCGTGTTGCTGGGAAGTTTCTTTCGCCGTTTCTTCTCTCCCAGCCATAACACGTTACGAAACGGCAGTAAGATAGTGTAGGCCGCCGCGAACCGCCGATCCCGGCCCGCCGGGATCCTTCCCCTCGGGCTTTATATTACCCGTCGCCCGTTCTCAATTAGTGCTTTGTGTCGCCCTATGGTGGGCATCATTAAATTCATCCCCCTCTCATGGCAACAGTCCAGCCGAGGTAAAACTCCTTAGGGAGCTCCCTCGAGCAAGTTGCCCCCCCGGGCTCGAGCACCTTCGCTTCGCGAAGGCACTCGCCCCAAAAACCCCGGTAAAGTTGTAAGGTCTTCGGACCAACAACATAAAGTCAAGTCGAATAAAAAAAAATCTATTTTTAAAATCTGTCAAGTGTTCTGTACAGCCGACGAACGTTTAGAAATGTTGTTATTTGCTTACAAAATAGATAGCAGCTTAAAAATTACACTTATTTTTGTCAACTGTCATCCATATAAATTCAGTATTTTCTGAGTAAAGTGTCTGTGACGTAGACAAACGGATGATCCGACATGGTTTGTTAGATTTTAATGACACACCAACGTTACACACATTACTACATCATAATAATATAACAAATGGTTTGCTATACAAAAATCTGTAGCCGATGAAAGTATTTTTCACCGGGTTATAGAACAGATACCATTCTGTAATATCAGTTAGTCAGTTAAGTAAACTAGTAGTTTCTGAGTAAAATGAGTTTACACTCATATGCCACCATGGACAGACAGATAGAGAGACGATCGAACACCTTTGTTTGTTTATATGACACACCCTTACATACATTACACACATCATACAATACGTTTGCCATAAAAATCCTAATGTCCTGATAATGGTTTTTTTCGAAAATAAAAACCTATAAATATATAAGGACCAAAATTTACTGCATAAACAGCTGCTCCTTTATGAGCTTCAGAACGTGGTTTTCCTTTACTAGATAGCAGAATTACTGCGTCCATTTTTGGTATTAAACTAGTTAAGGCAATTTGCCTTTCGCGTCGTCAACTGCCCTAACATTATCGGGCTATCACCCGCTGTAACCTTTACTTGGCTTTACGAGTAAGTAATAAGCGTTACTTAGTTCACTATATAAAGTTCATTATTGTCATAGGTAGATAAAAATTTATTACTCAGCACAATTAAAATTTTTGCGTTCAAAACATTTTTAGTGGCAAAATAATCTTTATTTATTCCAGTTTTCTATTCCACATAGTTTTTGCTCTTTGGACACATTGTTAACCCTTTGAGACGGAACCACCACAAATTTGTTCTCTAACTGTCAGACACGGCTAATCGGGAAGCACCACAAATTTGTAATTCAAATACAAATAATTGAAACGAACGTTGAACTGATGCTTTCTCCCTTTAACTACATAGAATTTGTATTAGAATAAATGAGACGATATAATTCTCTTGGTTTGGACGCAGCAATTTTGATAGCAGCTGGCAGCTTGTGGAAATTATTTTTATAATTAACAAAATTAACAAACATAAAATGGTATATGACAGTAGATATAGGCGCTATACAAAATTATAAGAATTCTTAAAACTATAAACCATTGACATACTTTTCACTGAGATAAAATTTTGCCTTAAGGAATCGATAGATAAGGTCATTTGCACATAGATGGCAACCTGTAATCGTGACCTTTGCGACAATTTCCCATTGAGTACTAAAATCAGTCCAACACGATAATATCGTCGACACGACGCGACACGGTTCAGCTGAAAATAACCACTACTTTTGGTTTTCTATTGATTTAGAGGGCGAATCGAACGTTTGCTTATGTAGTCAAGTTTTAATTTTATTTTCGAATACACCATTTTTGTACTAATAACGCATTAATTTACGGTCTTATTTATATACAGATAGATTAAGCTTGTAGGCTACTTTTATGTTTTATATTATTCTAAAAGTAAGACGATGTTATTTTAATCTATTTTTTATATGTAAATAACATTTTAATTTATTGTTACACGTGTCTATATCCATATTAGAAACTAAAAGTGCACAACAAAACATCACCTTTATTAATCATGTTAAAACTTGGTGTATGGCTGAATGAAAACACTTTATTTGTTCACCAAAAACTAAAACTACGTTCTTAAAACTAGGTACAGTAAACGTTGAACAAAGGGCGGCCTTATCGCTTAAAGCGATCTTTTCCTGGCAACCCCTAAACTAAGGAAAATATTAAGACAACAGTGGCGGTGATGACAATAAATAATATGAAACATTCCACGAATAAGTAAAAAGTACATACATACATACATAACTTCACGCCAGTTCCCTTGCGGGGTAGGCACGAACAACAGAGCGCCATTTAGGCCCATTCTTACACACCTCACTTGCTTCTTTGACAAGTAAAAAGTAATTAATAAAATACTTTATATTCTACACAAAAATAAGATATATCATACTATACTTATATATAGAATCAGCAGCATGTTTTAGACTTGCGAGGAGCAAAGATATTTAGTAACCATTAGTTTAAAAAAAACATATGGATTTAGCTTATCTGATGTAGTCTGTGAGTGAAGGTGACTTTAGTGTGATATAAAAGTTATTGTACGTATTTGATGGTAGTGGTTATTAGTGGACTTCACACGATCCGATCGCTGAGGTTAACAAGGGCCGCCCATTGAGGGCCGTTTCGTCAGGTGTTTTGAAACAGACGATGCCAACATTATGCTTACGGCGTGAGCATTTTGTACAATGCCTGCATACTGGAGTAATTTATGAAATTTGAATAAGGCGATATTATATCTCCTCTAAAGGAGCCTATTCACTATCCTACATGGCAGTGAATTTGACGTTTGAATGTTATTACAGCCTGCATTGCGTCCGGCAACACAGAGCAGGATGACTTTTGAGCCCTGTAAACTCCACCCATTGCAGTCCTGCCACGCAGGATACCGAATGGGCCTCTTAAAGCGGGCAACAGAAGTGCGAGTAATGACGTGCTTATTATAGCTTCAGGTTTGATCTGCTTTTTCGCCAGCTTATCAACTTAAATACACGAAATTTTAGAAACGAATAAAAACAAGGAAGATCGTTGAGAAGGACAGAACAATAACGTGTACAGTTACCAATAATTTGTTCTTGATTGGCAAAATTTATATTAACGTAAGTGATGCCGCGAGCTGAATGTAGTCTATACTAATATTATAAAGAAGTAAAGTTTGCGAGGTTGGATGTTCGAGGTAATTTCCAGTATTACTGAACCGATTTTAAAAATTCTTTCACCAGTGAAAAGCTACATTATTTCTGAGTGGCATAGCCTATGTTGGATTGTGATTAATAATATATTTTAATTTTTTAATGACCCCCCGGTGAAGTGGACACGGGAACGCCTTTCAAATATGTAACAACAATAACGTTCCACGCAAGATTTGCGCACATCCTCGAACGAGGCATTGCGAGTGCTTTCTGCGTTTATGAGTTAATTAAAGGTTACAAAGCTTAATTAAACCTTGATATGCGTGCGTGTTTGCGTAGTCATCCAGTCGGGCAAATCCCTTACCACCTGGCTGTGGGTTGTTTTGTCGCCAGATACGACAAGACGCCCGGCCGCAGGAAAGTGTATTCTTTCTCCGTTCCTGCACGGATAGGATAGTGTCTGTGATTTTCACAGAGGAGAAAAGTTCAAAGCATGCATTTCTTAATACATTATTTAAACAGGATATTACTAAGATGTGTTAACTAAAGGCTTTGTAAACCTCGCTAACTTATACGACTGTCTTAACTGAAAAGTACCTATTAGCTACACACTAACTAGAAAAGTGTTCGGATAATAAGAAATTTGGCGCGAACACAACGCTAACACGGAAACGCGAATTCTCGCACGGACGTGTAACTGTGATTTACGATCAACACCTCATTTCACCAGCGGTCGGTCGTCTCAAGAATGCTTGTGTTTGTTAAAGATTTTTTTTATAAATATTTTATTGCTTGAGTTCAGCAGACATGCAGACGGCCCACCTAATGGAAAGCGGTTACCATCGCCTATGGACATTTGTAACACCAAAGATGCTAATGTGCTGCGGCTCTCTAAAGCGAGACTGGATCCTGACTATTAATGCTGGAACACAACTCAAGGTTGTTATGGTGGCGTACTCTAAACCAGGGGTGATAGCCATCCAGGCGGGCAAATACTCTACCACCTGACTATGGGGTGTTTTTGTCGCCTCTTACGGCAGGCATTTCTATGGTTAATATCTAATGTTTTTTATGATTAATTATTTATTATAATGATAATAAAAAATAAAATGACTCCATAGTTATCATAGGCCAGATCCCTAGTTCCACTAGTAGTTCATCCCAATGGCCCATGGTTAATATCACGCCACATTTACATCAAAGTCAAGGGGTCTCTACGTGTTGGCTTTCCCACGCGAGCCCTCCAAAAATTCGGACCATTTTTATGGCTGGTAGTCTTACGAGATATACATGTAATAAAAATAATAAGCATTTATTGCTACGAATTAATTGAATATTTTTATAGGTCTCCAAGCAATATAAAATTACATATAAAAGAAATATAATTTTAAAACTTTAATTTCAATATAAATTATTCTCTTTATTTCAATTCGGCCTGTATAGTAAGATTCATTATTGGCTTATTTACTGCTGTAAAATATATTGATTCCTTAATGTATTGTGTGCAGCTATGTCATTAAATTAAATTAAGTATTAAAGTAAGTAATAAATAGAATGTTAAACTACAAGATGGATGGGTACAAATTTAGAGGTAGACCAAAAAAATATGGATGGATTGTGTGAAGGATGATATGATGATATGTGGTGTGACAGAAGAGATATGTCAGAAAGAAGAGTGTGGAAGGAAAAGACATATTGTGCCGACCCCAAGTAATTGGGATATGGTGAAAGAAAAGAGAAAAGAGAGAAATACTGTGTATGGCTATGTGATTATAAAAATAAAAATTAACGTAGAACTATTTACAATAAAGGAGCCATAAGAACAGACGAGCGTGCATGACAAGAGTTACGAATGTCAAAGAAGCAAGTGAGGTGTGTAAAAGAATAAGCCTAAATGGCGCTCTGTTGTTCTGGCCTACCCCGGAAAGGAACTGGCGTGAAGTTATGTGTGTATGTATGTGTGTGTATTTACAATAAAAAGCAAATCTATAATTTAATCTTAACTATCATGAAATTTAAATGAAGATACTTTAAAAACTGAATTTGAAATTAAGGGACTTTGTAAGGGACTTCGACGAAATAGTGAAATCGTTTCCAAGGGGAAGTTGGATCCTTATTCAAATTTTATACGAGCAGTTACACGATAAGCATATAAATATAAGAATTTGTGCTGTTTGTGTTTTGATACTAAAAAAATGTGTGTGTGCGGTTCACACGCAGTAGAAGTGAAACAAAGTGTGACAAAGGATGGTAGGAATTCTAAATTTCGTGAGGTCACATTTCATATATTATATCGTTATAATATATTTAAGCTTTAAGACACGAAATATGAGGTGTTTTTTTATTATTATTAACATCTCTACGGACTCGAGTTCCGTACCCTTTTTTACAACTTAATTTCTATGAAAGATTTTAGAGTCCATACACGCTTATTGTTTATTTTTGTTACTGTGTGTGACATTAATTTAGTGATATTTATGTTGTGGTGTACCTTAAGAATAACTTATTATATTAATTTATACTAATTTTAATACTAAACTTATACTAATGTAGAGTGTATCTGTTACATGCTGGTGTTGTGAGGAAGTGCATGTACAATGTTGACCTTATATCTATACTTATATATAGTCCTATGTGTGTTGTTTTTTTCTTTTCTGTGCCTGGGTTATTAATTTTTAGGCTCTTTGTGTGTCTTGGTTTGTTTGTGGAGTGTGCGTGTAATGCAATGCGATGGTAGTGCGCGTTGGTTATTATAAGGTATTAACGAAAAACTTCAAAATATTTCCATCTCTATGTGTATGAGCAAATTATTTAAATTATTTCATTCTCTTGCAGGCTTAGTTCTATAAATTTATGAGTTTATCTCCTTTTAGTGTCATTTTTCGTTTCATCAAGTTTGATCAAATTACAATGATTCTAAAGAAGTTTCACTTCAATAACTTACATTCATAAATTTGAAAATATTCCGCCCCCAACAATTTCCGACAGCTCATAACGTAGAACACCGGAGAAATTATCGTTGCATCTTAACACCTGTTACCCACAAACAAAACTACCACGTAATTAAGGAAACGGTGTAATTGGCCAGTGCACGGATCGAATCGCAATCTTAGTAATTTATAACAATTACCCGCACAAACGCAGCAGCGCTCTAATCAGTTCCATTAGCTAATACCGCCACGATTAATCTTGTGCTATCGTCTGAATCATTGGCATTATTTAATTAAGATTAAACTAAACTAATTCGTAGTGATCCATTGCTAACACAACCGCATCCAATGTCGTAGTTGTGGAGCATTCCTCGATAACGCAGTTTTTTGTCTTTGCTAGAAAGACGTCATACCAAAATATGCACATATTTAGATAATAGCTAATGCTCGCGACTTCGTCCACGTGGTGCGGTTTTTAAACTATCCCACGGGAACTCTTTAATTTTTTGGGATCAAAAGTATCCTATATGTTGACAAGGGATATAAGCTACCACCATACAAAATTTCATTTAAATCTGTCACTCGTTTCGGAGATTAGCCGGTACAAATAGACAGACAAACAGAGAAACAAAAAAGTTGAATAAAATCTAAATTAGTACTATTTCACTTCTTACATCTCCCTGATTCGGTTTTTAGCACTTTTTTTCATTGTACAGAAATTCGACCTCTACAGTTTTATTATATGTATATATTACTGTAGCTAAATGAGTAACTTTAAAGAAAATGTCAAAAGTTATATATGACTGTATTTCTTTATTATCCAAAAGCAGCAAACAGGCAGACGGCTCACATGAAAGCGGTTAAGAAAGAAAAATATTTTATTTAGGACAAAGACTAACTTAATAAAATAAGTCCTAAATTAGACCCAGTCTCAGCATAATGCTAGCCAATAAGGACTAGCGCAGTTCTTCCATCTGGAACCTTAGAGTGAAGTCACGATGGACAATACAACACGCATAACAACAACAAAGTATACTTATATATAATATAATGCAGTTTGATAATGGTAAATGAATTGCAGATTAAAAAACAATATAATAAAGCACAATAATTGCAATAACACATACATATATAAAATCGTTCTAGCAACTCACACAACGAAACAAATCTATAAATTACCCAAATTATAAGAAATTAGCTGTGTCCGCGACGTCGACCGCGTGGAATTTGTTTTCATAACTGCCCTATTTTGAAACACTCTTCAATGGTACTCCACTCCTATTGGCCTTAGCGTGATGATATATAGCCTATAGCCTTCCTCACTAAATGGGCTATCTAACACTGAAAGAATGATTCAAATCAGACCAGTAGTTCCTGAGATTAGCGCGTTCAATCAATCAAACAAACAAACAAATTCTTCAGCTTTATATATTAGTATAAAATGGGGTAGGAGGGATGAGGTCCTTTTGCAAGCATGTCCTGATTGTAAAAGCGAAAGCGTAGCGGCAGCGGGAGGGCACGTCATTGCTCCGCTCTCTTTAAAGGAGGATACGTCGGCGCCGGCGGGTCAACCTGGACCTGCGGCCGCCATGAGCGGGCGGCACCAATGGGTTTGCCGTCGAGATAGGAGCGCGATGTATTTGACGCGAGCTCACCTCTTCTCCCGTGGTGCCCGTTACAGACCGCCCCACGCCTATGCGTGTAGAGTATGAAGATGCCGGACGACAAAAGTAGTTCCCCGGCATGGATGAGGCCGTTGGGCCATCACTTGCCAGCTAGGCCATACCCGTGGCCTTGGCATTAAGAGGTTCTACCACGCACATTTATACCTCTACCCTCTCCATGCACAAAGTTAAATTTCAGTCACAACCCAATTGACTACCACACCGATGACGTAAGAATATACCCACGCGGTCAGTACCGTTGTCTTTAGCGCACGCGCATCAAATGGATAAATGATCATCTAAATCATCGATAAAGATGGTAATTATTAATTTTCCAAACGGTCTAAAGATGGCGCCACGATTTGTTATCGGTTTCAACATTAAGTGCATCTTCATATTTTTCTCTCGTAATCATTGGTATTGGGCAGAGTGATTAATTGACTAAATAGAAGATGTTGGTGAAAGTTTAAATATAATGGAATGATTTACGCGTTTAGTTAATCACGATATCTATGGCGTCGGCTATGGGGCTTTTAAACAATGTCCGAAAGGAGACGAGTACTTTTGGACCAAAGGAATGTAATGAGTTGAGATATGACTTCAAAAAAACGTGATTTTCTTCTATTACGATATAAAAAAAATATCAGTCCTAAGCGCTATCTGGAAGACGAGAAATCTTAAAAATAAGGTCACACCACAAATCTTAAAAATATAAGGTGATGTCAGGAGCCTTAAGAACAGACGAGCGTGCATGACAAGAGTTCCGAATGTCAAAGAAGCAAGTGAGGTGTGTAAGAATAAGCCTAAATGGCGCTCTGTTGTTCGTGCCTACCCCGCAAGGGAACTGGCGTGAAGTTATGTATGTATGTATGTATAAGGTCACAAATAATATAAGTTATCGATTACCATAATCGATTTATGTTAATAAATTTCAACAATTAATAATAGGAAAACACACCACACGATTAAATAATTCCAAATGACTTAACCCACTTAAATTATTAAAAAAAAACATGAATATAATAAAAAGAAATTTTACAATCACTCGCATTTTCTCACAATTTTGGCCAAGAATGCATGAAAGCATATCCGTCTCTTTTATACAATGTCCTTTTTATTATTTACTAGCTGTGCCCGCGACTTCGTCTTCGTGGAATTTTTTCGCGGAGCCCTGAAAAATTAGCCTAAGTTACTCCTTATAACATTAGCTAACTGACAGTGAAAGTCGCGTCAAAATCGGTCCAGCCGTATCAAAGATTAGCCGGAACATCCAAACAGACAGACAGGCCGACAGACAGATAAAAACTCTAAAAATTACATTTTCGGAATCTCCTGGTCCGAATTATCTTCCCGGATATATTCACATTTTTATTTTGACATTACAAACATACACTTCAATTTTATTTGTCTGTATAGATTTTCGTATTTATACTGGCGCTTCTGACGCAGTTTCTTTGGTGCTTTCAAAACCATACACCACAAATACTGTCTCAGTTTTGGGAGAAAATATCCTATGGTCATTAATTCCCTTTATTAATTAACGTGGAAAATACAACATACTGATGGAAATGAGAATAAAATATTACATTGACTATGATAAATAAAACATATGATTAGGCTTTAACCTTATGAAATTGACATTCATGTACTAACATTAAATCTACAGGTGAAACAAATATAAATGACGGAGATTTTATGGCTTAGGATTTTTGCCTGTTCTTCATATATTAACTAAAATACTACTACTACTCCCTTTCATACGAATTACTTCGTTAAATCTTGGATTCGTATAAACTACATTAATAAAGATCAATAATTATAATAATACACACACACACACACACACACACACACACACATAACTTCACGCCAGTTCCCTTGCGGGGTAGGCACGAACAACAGAGCGCCATTTAGGCTTATACTTACACACTTCACTTGCTTCTTTGACATTCATAACTCTTGTCATGCACGTTCGTCTGTTCTTAAGGCTCCTGACATCACCTTCTGCTAGTACACGATCAATTTGAGCAGGGAAGGTGTGTCGTGGCCTTCCACGACTTCTGCATCCATCCACTTTTGCATTGTATATCTGTTTAGTCATTCTTTCATCATGCATTCTTTCCACATGCCCAAACCACCGGAGCATGCCTTTCCTTACCTTCACCCCGACACTCTCTTTCGCTCTCTTTAATTATAATAATAATTATTATATTTTATATTAACTGAGCCCGCGACTTCGTCCGCGTGGAATTTTTTTCGCGGAAGCCTAAAAAGTATCCTAAGTTAACCCTTATAACATCAGCTATCTGCCAGTGCATGTCCCATTAAAATCGGTCCAGTCGTTTCAGAGATTAGCTGGAACAAATTGTTTTAATTTTTTTTCGCGGAACCCTAAAAACGGTAGCCTGAGTTAGCTACCCCTTGTAACATCAGCTAACTGCCAGTGAAAGTCCCGTGAAAATCGGTCCAGCTGTTTTAGACATTAGCCAGAACATCCAGACAGACATAAAAATTGCATTTTTGCAATCTCCCTTGATTTTTTCACATTTTTATTTTGACATGACAAACAGACACTTCAATTTTATTTCTCTGTATAGAAAATAAATATGTAGTAGTTAGTTTTTTTTATAAAGTAATGTATTTTACAAAAATGTGAAGAAAATTTGTTAACAAATGTATATGTGAATTATGAAGTAAAGATAATGTTGCTAGGGAATTTGTTGCGCCGCTTCTCCTCTTTTAACAGTGCTTTGGCAGCGGTGGTAGACTCGTGACTTTTAAATAAGTAATTATATTTCAAGATCAAGTTACATAATTGTTGTAATTTTGTATATCTACACAACTAAAGCTCGCGACAAGTCTTTTTTCATACAAATATTAAATAAAATAATTAGTTGAATAACAGCCTGAAAAAAGTAAATGTTAATACTTCTATGCCACATGCGTCGCAAGAGCGTTTTTTTGCAGGGCGATTCTAATAACTTAGTATTTCTTGGTCCAAGATCTGAGCCCTAAAAACCACGGCTAGACACCCTAAAAGTCACCTTCGCAAATAGGGATACCTACGTCATCAGAACGGTCCTTGGTTGCCCGGCCACAGTACCACCTCAGCTTCATAATTATGATAAATGCTATGAAAGGATCTGACGCCCAGAAGTGGATTTTAATAATACAACACGGCCAGGAAATAATCACTACATGTAAAAGGACTGGCATGAAATAGTGCATAGCCTAGCATCGGTTGGACCGGTTATGATAATTATATCGTTTTAACCGTAGAATTACGGTTTTTGAATCGTTTTCAAAGCTGCTCCAAAGCAAGTGTTGTTATTGATGGCATGTAAATTCGGCTGCCCTATCGATCCATCTATAATTCATGGAATGAACGTGGAGTGCTGATTAAGCTTAACTGCTATCTAACGGTTTTGTAAATTAACTGGTTGTTATACTACTGTTCTATAGCTAGTGGTAGTTTTTTAGTTCCTTAGACATAGACAACACTATTGTTCACCAAAACAAAAATTAGAAAAATGAACAACAAGACAATAATAGTTAATTGGTAAATAAAACAAAAGGCGGCCTTATCGCTAAAAGCGATCTCTTCCAGGCAACCCGACTCAAAGGAAATTCTTAAATTAGCTGTAATTATTATGAAACAAATAAAAAGAAAAAAAAATATAACTAAAAATTACATACATGACATACATACATTATTGCGTAAGACTAACATAATGATTCCTGAGTGAATTTTTAAATATGGCAAAAGATTTAGCTTTTCTGACGCCAGCGAGCAAAGAGCTCCAGAGTAAGCCAGCCTGCATGGCGAAAGAGTTGGAATAAAATGTTGAAGAGTGTGCAGGTGGCATTAACAGGAGATTATAAGTGGAGCGCAACTTGAGGGTGTGTGACGTATAATGGAAGTTGAAACATTCCTTAAGATAAGGAGAGTTCCTTGTATATGAACACCAGGCAAAAATCATGGACCAACACGGTCAGATGTATTAATTTTGTTATCAGTATCAACTCAGCCAAATTGCTGGTGTTTGATTGACGCCAAAAAACGGAATTCTTGCGGCAATTTGAAACGGCCCAATTCAGTAAACAGGTAACCTTTTCACCAAGTTTATTTCTGAAACAATGCTCCATGTGTTAAAGTCTAGTTTTTGATTGCTTGTAGGTTTTTCATTGACGCCAATAATGTAATATTTTTTCACAAATGAGAACTGTTATCAATTTTTTAGAGATTAATAGATTGCCTAGACAAATTTTGCTCCTTATATCCGGGTAAAAATACTTATAATAGGAGAAACCACCTCCATATTGACCGCCGAGGAAGTGAAGTAATACGTGAGTGCCTT